>CM052136.1:2547900-2626355 GCA_028454255.1 Halictus ligatus | reverse complement strand
GCATGTTGCTCATCACTGCTCTATATGTACAGTGGGTGTAGAAAGTATTCATACATCAATAAATTTGACACAAAAGTTCGTAAAACTGTTGTTTACTAATTACTTTTTTATAAACAATGAGTATTAACATATTCTAGGATATCTATAGAATAGATGCAGTGCAGAAAAAAATGATTTACTTGTATAACATACAAAATTAACAGGAAAAAACACAAAATCGACAGAAATACACCAGCAATAACTATTCGTACAGTTCTTAGGTTTCCAGAATTTGACGAAAAAAAAATACGCAATTTAAATTAATTTAACATTAGAAAATTATAGAAAAGGTTTAATTAATACTTTGTAGGATATCCTTTTGAGTTTACAATTGTTGCAATCCTTTTCGGCATCAAATTAACTAAATTCGATGTTACATGTGGCAGAATTTTATTCCACTCCTCTATGAGAGCATTTTTAGGTCTTCTTTTGAGGAAATTTCATGTTTTCTGATCTGACGATCCAGGTAATCCCACAAGTGTTCTATGGGGTTGATGTCGGGAGATTGCGGAGGAGTTTTTAGATACGCCGGGATATTATTTAGTATCCACATTCTGGTCTTGTACGCAGTGTGCTTGGGATCATTATCTTGCATGAAAACGAAATTATCTTTAATGCCCATTTTTTCTGCACTGAAAAGAAGATTGCACTTTAAAATGTCAATATAAACCCTGTGGTTCATTATTCCGTCAATAAATTGCAACGTGCCAACACCAGCTGTACTCATGCAGCCCCAAACAGCTACGGAACCTCCACCGTGTTTCACTGTAGGTCGTAAGCTTTCTGGATTCAATTTTGCATTTTTTTTCTCCAAACAGTACAGTGTCCATCTGATCCACAAATGTAGAATTTGCTTTCATATGTGAAAATCACTCTATTCCAGTACTCCATTGGCGTAGTGACATTATTATTTGCGAATAGTAATCTTTTCTTTCTATTCGTTTCACTTACGAAATATTTTCTACGGGCTACCCGACCATACTTTCCTTGATATCGTCAAAAACTGCGCTCAGTACTAACAGATATATCCGTATTTAAATTATTTTTAAGGTGTTCAACTATTTTTAGTGCACTTATTTTTGGATTTTGCTTTACCATTCGAATAATAACTCGGCCAGTATGATCATTAAATTTCCTTGGACGTCCACTTCTTGCGTTACTTTTCAGTGTTTTTCGAAGTTCGTACCTATCAATTATGCTTTGTATCGTAGATCGAGGTCTACTTACAATGCGTGAAATCTCTGCCAAACTTTTACATTGATTATGCAAATTAACAATAATTTTTCTTTCTGCTATTGTAGTTTCCGCTTGCTTTCGTCCCATTTATAAACTATAACTGACAATACTACGAAATTTTCAATGCTATTGATATCATCAATGTTGACAAAACATACTGACGATCCACGAAGGACCACGATCGACGGTCCACGATCCTCGATATGATATGTTTACATTATAAATTCTCCTGTAAGCAGTTCAAATTGAGAACTGTACGAATAGTTATTGCTTGTGTATTTCTGTCGATTTTGTGTTTTTCTGGTTAATTTTGTAAGTTATGCAAGTAAATCATTTTTTTCTGCACTGCATCTATTCTATAAATATCCTAGAATATGCTAATACTCATTGCTTATAAAAAAATAATTAGTAAACAACAGTTTTACGAACTTTTGTGTCAAATTGATTGGTGTACGAATACTTTCTACACCTGCTGTATACAACATGCACAACTGTATATTTACCTGCGATTGCTTGACAGCAATCTGATCAGCCAGCGGATGTTGGTCGTTGATCAGCTGCCTGGCGGTCTCTCCAAGCTGGCGTATAGTATCCGCATAGTCCTCGACGGCGTGCTCCAAGGACTCGTGCTTCTTCATCAAATTCTGAGCGGAGATCTCGTCCTTGCCGCGATCTTCGACCATCATGTACAACTCTTGCTCGCTCATCCACGACTCGGCTTCGGTCGCGTCGAAGAAGTACTGCTGCGCTTTCTCGTTCTGAAGCAAATGCTTGTTCCTGTCGTCCACCGCGTCTTTCAGCTCCTTCCACTTCTCGGTCAGCTCGGATATCAGCCTCTGGAATTCGGAGCTGTCCTCGTGTCCCTCGTCGATCAGTTTCTGCC
This sequence comes from Halictus ligatus, assembly GCA_028454255.1. Classification (NCBI taxonomy): domain Eukaryota; kingdom Metazoa; phylum Arthropoda; class Insecta; order Hymenoptera; family Halictidae; genus Halictus; species Halictus ligatus. The sequence goes on along the minus strand of CM052136.1, from coordinate 2,624,197 downwards.
CGTTGTTGCAGACCAGATTGATCCTGGGCTCGTGGTTCTCAATCTCGGTGCGCAACGACTGGTTCTTCTTCTTGAGCATGTGCACGTTGAACAAGGAGTTCCCGTACTCGCTGCTGGTAGCTTGCGGCATCTTCTCGGCGATCCAGAGCTTCTCGTCCTCGACGTCGCGTCTGAACTGGAACGCCTCCTTCTTCTTCTCCAAGTGACGCTGACGATCGATCAGAGGCGCCTTCAGCTGGGCGAACCTCTGCGCCACCTTCTCCTTCTTGCACTTGATCTCCTCCATCTTGTCCTCGGGAACGGTGCGCTGCAGGTGTTCGGCTTGCTTGTCCAATTCGGTGACCTGTTTGGCCTTGACGGCCATCTGCGTCTCGATCATCTGCTGTTTCTGCATCAGAATGTTGACCGACGCGAGGTCCGAGCCTGTATCGGTGCTCTCGATTTGTTTCTCCAACTCGTTCATCCAGGAGTCGATATCGTCGCAGGTCTGGTGTATAAGGACCTCTCTGTTGGCGTCGAACAGGCGTTCACCTTTGTCGTGAGTGGTCGTTTCGAGCTCCTCGAACTGGTCGGCCAATTCGGCCACCTTGGGCTTGATGATCTCGGCGAGATCCGGTTTCTGTTGAATCAGTTCCTCGGCAGCCTGCTGCAGTTGTTGCAGCCGGTCTTTGTTGCTGGCTATCTCAGCCTCGAACGCCTGGTGCCTGGTCCATTTGCTGTGCACCGTCTTGGCGCTTCTGTAGGTCTCGTCCTGCGCGGTGATATGCTTCTCCTGCACCCATTCGCCGAGCTCCTCGCAGTCCTGCAGGAACATCTGCAGCTGCAGCTGATCCTTCAGCTTCTCCATGTACTGATTCGCCTTGTCGCGGTTGATCTGCCGGCGCTCGTTGATGTTCTCCGCTTTCTTCTTGACCTTGTCCGCAGCGAAATGAGCCTGGTCGACCAGTCTGGCGGCGAACTGCACCACCGAATTGATCTTCTCGTCGTTCGCGTCCATCGTGGTCATGAACGCCTCGTGTCGTTTGATCATTTGCTCGGCCTGCTCGAAGTTCACCGGGGTCTCGTCCTTTCCGAGAATGTGCTCCTGCTGGGACAACAACACCTCTGCTTGGCGGGCGTCGCGATCGAACACCTGCAGGTTCAGCGAGTTCGACAACAGGATCTGCCTGTTCACCCACATCTGGTGCAGCTCCTCCCAGCCCATCTTCAACGCGTTCAGACGCTCCCTCAGGAACATGTACTGAGTGTCCCCGTCGCCAGCCTCGCTGGTCAGCCTCTCCCCGTACTCCATCATCTTCTGATAGTCGCCCGTGTAATTGTCGATCTCCTCCTTGATGTTCTGATGCTGAGTCAAAAGCTTCTCGGCGTCGGCCAAAGTGGTCGGAGTGTCTTCGCTGGCCACGTCGGTCTGGGTCTTGGTCAACCAGGCCTGGAAGTGGTCGAGGTCTCTCAAGAATCTGTGCAGATCGCCAGCCTCCTCCAATTTGGCGTCGCGCTCCTTCAGCATCTGCGTCAGTTGCTCCCAGATGGTGTGGATCTGAGCGATCCTATCGCGAATCACCTCTGGATCTTCCAGATTCTGCTGTTGAATGTTCTGAGCCTCCAACTCCAAAGCGTCCAACTTGGCCTGGATAGCCGCCAAATCGCGTTCCATGCCGCTCAGGCGACGCTGAAGCGTCATGACACCGGTCAGATCCATCTCGAGGCTGTCGGTCTGCTGCAGAATTCGTTTCTTGTCCTCTATCCACGACACCGTCTCCCTGCACTCGATGTGGAAGGTCTGCACGCCGTGAGCGGAGTTCAGCTCGTCCCGTTTGTGATCCGCCTTCTCCCTCAACTCGGCCCACTTCTGATTCAGCTCGTTCTGCCTGGCGACTATCTGCTCGGAGTTCGGATGCTCCACGTGCAACAGCTGCCTAGCCAATTGATTCACCACGGCTACCCGGGAAGCGTTGGCGTACATCTCCTTCTCGAAGCCGTTGTACCTGTGCTTCATGATCTCCACGTCCTCGATATCCTTCGCCGGCACCATGGTCTCCAGCATCCTGTTCTTCTCGCCTATCCACTGCTCGACCCCGTCCGACTCGCTGAACAACTTGTACAAAGACAGAGCGTCCAGCAGTCTCTGTTTACGCAGCTTGGCCAGTTCCATGAGCTCCTTGTACCTGGAATCGATCGAAGCCAGCCTCTCCAATACTTCCGGCGACTTGGCATCTTGCTCCCCAAGACCGGATGCCTGCTGATGAAGCTGGTCGATCGTGGTGCCATAGTTCTTCAGCTCGTCGGTAACGTCCTTGTGTTTCTTCAACAACGACTGCACGTTTGCCTCGTCTCTTCCAACGTCCTCCGACGACACCAATCTCAGGGTGTCCAACATCCAAATGTCTATATCGTCGGCATCGGCGAACAGCTGATGGTAGTCGACGGCCTCTTCCAATCGCTTTCTTCTGAAGGCGGCCAGATCTAGAAGATGATTCCACATTCCCAAGATCTCTTGGAGCCTCTCCGTGATACGATCGGAGCCGAAGTGTTGCTGGCGGACCAGTTCGTCGCCGACCGCGGCTACCGACATCAATTGAGGCTCGTGGGATTGAATCTCGTTCTCCAACGCTTTGTGCTTCGACAGCAGCAGGTTTATGGTGGTCAAATCGTGACCAATGTCCCCGGTCGACACTATCTGCTCCTTCTCCTTGATCCAGTTCTCCTCGTCGGCCATGTCCCAATAGAACTGCCAGAGTTTGCGAGACTCTTCGAGCCTGGCTCTGCGTTCCACCGCCAAACGAACCAACTCGGCGTAAGCGTCCTCGAGCTGTTGCACGCGTTCGACGATGATCGTAGGGTCGCAGGGTCTGTATCCCTCTCCGTGCTCGAGGAACCTCTGACTCTGTTGCACGACGGCCTTCACCCTCTCGCCCAGGACGTTGATGTCCGCCTCGACCAGAGAATGCTTCTGCAGAAGGTCCTCCACGCCCATTAAATGTTTCCCGTAGTCGTCGGTCAACAACCGCATCTTGATCTCCTCCATGCTGTCCAGGATGTACAGCATCTCCTGGAAGTTCTGTTGCAGCTGAAGGGACAGCTCCAACCTCATCCTTCTGGCGCGCAACAGTTCCAGTAGGTAGGTCCATAGTCGGAGAACATTGTCCTTGCGAGCGTTGATTCGCTCGATGTCGTGGTAGTTCTCGGCCTCCAATTCTTGGGACACTGCCATCACGGCCTGGACTCTCTCCTCGTAAGCGAATATGTCCGTTTCGATGGCCTCGTGTTTCTTGGCTGCGGCTTCCACCGCGGCCAAGTCGAAACCGAAATTATCCTGGGAGACCAGACGCTGGTTCTCGGACAACCAGGTTTCCCTCATGCTAGCCTTACGGTTGAACCTCGCCGCCAATTGTTCGAGTTTCTCCTGGCGAATCAGCTCCTCGCGCAGAGCCAGTTCCCTTTCGTGCTCGGCCTTCTCCAGTCTCTCCCAAGCCTTGTTGATGTCTGATATCATCTTGCCCTCCCTGGGCGTGTAGGGTTTTTGATTGTTAGCCCTCATCTTCGACTGCAGCGTGAACAGCAACACCTCCAAGTTGCCCTTCTCCACAAACTTGGGCGGTTTCTCTACGGTACGGTAGTTGGAGAACTGCGAGAGCTGAGATTGCACGCCCACCAACGAGTTGGCGAACCTACGGTCACCGAGGGCCTCTATGGTGCCCTCTATCCACCGCAACAAGTCGCTCGTCAGGCTCTCGTACTCGTGGATCATTCGATCGTTTTCCATGGCGATGCCGACAACCTTGCCTATCCTCTTGCCCTGAACAGTCTCCTGCTTCATCTTGGAGAAGTAGTGATAGTAAGTGACCACGTAGGTGATGATAGACTTCTCGTCCGGGTGGTCGACGAATATGTCCTCGGCGTCCAGGAGTTTGGTCAGTCCCAGTTTGTCCTCGGCAACGTTGAACGCATTGTTCAAGTTGTAGATAGCGTTCGCCTTGGAAAGCTTGTCGAACTGGATCAGATCCGGTCTGTGCTTGTGGATGATGGCGTTAAAGGCCAGCCCGTCGCGCCAGGAAGTCGTGAAATTCCTCACGTTGACGTTATGATAGCCGGCCGTTTTCATCTGACACCAGAGCAGCAAAGCGTCTTTCGCCGACTTTGTCTCTTGATTGTCGGTCTCCTCGATCGTGATGTCCTGAATTTGGAAACGAAGGATGATGGTCCAGATCAGACCCAAGCTCAATCGCGGATTCCCGTCGACTATATCGTGGGATCCCATGTTCTCCAGGTGCACCCTCTGCTCCCGCAAGAATTGCAACGCCTTGTCGACGTTCTCCAAACAGTGGATTCGCATTTTCCCTTTCGTTGGTCGCGGCAAACGTTCCCCGGAAAGGATCTCCAGTAGTTTTATCAGCATCTTCCCGTCCCGAAGGTCGACGTATAGATCGCCGATTCGGCACGAGCATCGAACCAAATGGGAATTCACCCATTTTTGGAAAGTCTTCTTTTGTACTAATTCACGTTCACCTGAATTGGAAAAGAGTCAGTGTTAGTAACGTTCTTATGTGTGATCGGATGTTACTTTTCGCTGCGTTCACCTCTCAAGTTGAGAACGATTTTATCGTAATCGGACCCGGATTCGTCGTAAATTATCAGACTATCCCTATCAACCATTTTTTCTTTTTCAAAGAATTTCTAGCTTCCACGCGAGCCTAGTTTCGTGCACACAACCGTCGCATTGCTTTCCGCACGGCAACTACCAAACAACTGTTCTCAAAATAAAAGAAAAAAGATACTCCGTACAGTATCAAGTTATCAACGTGGTATATGTATCAAAGGATGTGGTAACAGTTGGTGTACACTAATACAATGCCCAGACCGGAAAATCTCCTTCCTAATAGCAAGGAATTTCGCGGGCAGTCTCGAAAGAAGTAGGCCTAAAACTGCTAGTGTAGTATAAATATTAGGTCTGCCGGAAAGTGCAAGTTGACTTCTGCTGACTATCTCTCTTTATCATCGCATTTACACGCATGTGCTCTCCTGAAACGATGGAAAGTATATTCTACAATGACTATTATTAAATGTATGAAAATTGTGTTATTTTCTTTCAATTCAAAAACGGTCGGAACTTTCCGGTAGACCTAATATAATATGTGAAACAGATGACTGATAATGAACGAAGAGATACGTACCAGCTAACGCCTTGATTCGTGAACGTTCGAAGAGTCTCGAGCTCGAGTTTCCCCCGTCGTATTCGTACTCATCGACAATCTCTTGTTGTAGCGTGGGGTCCCAACCCCCTCGCACCACCGAGATGTCGGTCGTCATTTTGTCAATCGGACCAACAACTCACTTCTGTCTTACCCTTCGTAAGGGCGCTCCTGCAACAAACAACGATCAGACATTAGTCCTAGAAATTAAGAGGAAGCTGACCAGGTAACCTCCTCCCCTCAAATACGACAGATAGACAACGTAGCTGTAGCTGAAATATGGTAACTCGATCTTTCGAGCGAACGATCGAGGCTAGCAACAGCCTTTTCAGGATTAACACGCAAAGCGTCGCCTTTTTGTTTGCAAATGAACCGCCAATGCAAAATTCAACACCGCCGCACGGATCGGAAAAGTAAGTGACAGTTTGTTATAACTTTCGAAGTAATAGAGTTTTGCATTTGTTAAACAATAATTTTTAATTAATTTTCATTAATATTTTTGATGAAAATAAAAATCGTCTAAATATAATATTTCAAACTATATTCCACTTTTAAGTATGTACTTTATATTTATACATGTTATGCTTTATGGGACACGTAAAATGTAGATTCGAGAAATCTTTTTGTATCCACCGCGTACAAATATGGGATATCTTAATTAAAGTAATCACAGATAAAAAAATAATATTAAAATTAAGTTATAATAATAATGGATAGTATCAAATGGATAATATCAATGATTACGTGTATTAAATTGGTAATAGGTGAATGATAGACTTTTAAACTGTTTTTTTCATTTATTGAATTTATTGTTATTTACTATTTATTAAATTAATAGTTCTAATGCTTCTGGGTCCAACGATTCTGGTTTTTTATTATTTGATTTTACCCTTGTGGACGATATGTAGAGATCTGACATTGATAATAATGTGTTCATTAAATCTTAATTATACGTAGAATAAATATTTACCACACACAAAGACATAAATGCAAGAAAACGAAAAAAATAGAAAATAAGGTTTAAGTAATAGAAAAAATGTCTTGAATCTTCCAGAACGAGCGCCTCTTAATGATACTCTTTCTGAATGTCGTGGCAAACAATGTTATACAATGTATACTCCATAATTTAAACAGTTCGTTAGGAGTTTTTAGAATCAGTTTCACGTTTCACAAGCCTTCGACGATAGATATGTAGAAATGTAGCAATATCATTAAAAATCTGTTATTGTTCATTATCTTCCTTAAGGTAATAAAAAAAAATTATTTCTTTACATGGCTATATAAGTCACTTCAGGTGTAAACGTAAAATTATTGAAAAAATGTACACATTTAAAGAACATTTAATCAAATGTACGAATGTGTACATGTACTGTAAGACGCGTCGCGAAGTTTGAAGAACAATAACTTGCAAAGAGGTTTGAGGGGGTTGAAGATTTTTGCTTGACTATATGGGGGAAAATATACTGAAAATGTTCCAATTTGTCCGGATACAGAACATTTTGAAACATAGAAGATCTGTGTTTCTGAACGTAAACAATTTTACAAATTTTCCCTTCTGTATTCAATATTATTTTTTAAACAGATTATTTACAGTAACCATTATTAAATGATATAAATTTTCATCGTAAAAGTCTGCTCTTCGATTTAAAAACAAAATCGCGAGAAAATATTAAATAAGAGCGTCAGGATATCGCATTAAAGAGATGCCATGTTTGTGGCGAAAAATGCTGTTCTTAAAACGTCTAAGTTTCAATGCTTATTACAACCGTAATATTTATTAAAATGTACTAATTTTTTCATTTTCCAGGTCCATGGACATTTAAGGAATAAGGTTCGTTGATTAGATGTCCATACGAGAAAGTTCGTTTTTGACCACTGTGCGCCGGTCGCCGATATAATGTTTTCTCGATTTATGTCCACAACACGAATCTACCCAGGGACATATATCGGATACAGTGAATTCTCGATATATGTCAACAACACGGGTCTTGCGTCGGAGGCCTGCCGAGCATCATAGTCCCTCGCGGGGTAAACCCCGCAGTAGTAGGAATAATTGCACGACGTTTACCATCCAGACCTTGGCGACATATATAGAAAAATCACTGTGCAGTGACTTCTCGATATATGTCAACAACACGGATCTTGCCAATGTCGTGTTATGTTTACGCTCCCCTGTCGATCATCGCGGCTCCTCGCGGGGTATACCTCGCGGTGGTGGGGATAATTCCGCGACGTTTATAATCCAGGCCTTAGCGACATATATAGAGGAATCACTGTACTATTCTTTAACTCACTACCGCCCATTGTACTCGCTTGAGTACAAGATAACAAGATTATATTTGTTTGCTTCTAGCGCCATCTAAGATTGACTTGATGTTTTGTCCATCGTTTGCTAAAATTAAAAAACAAATTCTTGGGCGTTAATGGGTTAGTACACTGCCGAACGTAGAAAAAATCAACGAAGCTCAAGTGACCTCGGTCGCCGAGGAGTGTAACATAATATGGGTCGGGTGTATCGGTGTGAGACCACTACTAATCCAATAACAAAACTTCTTTATTTTGAATTATTTTTTATGGGACTTTCGCCAACACATTCGTGGCATTTTATCACCTTTCAATTAACTCGCCTTCTTGTCCGTCTGTTTATCTGTTCGGTACAAATGTTGCAATCGATTTTAACACACAAGACTAAGAAGCAGAAAATAATTATTTAAATAAAAAGAAAATTTTAATATAACACGTTTCTAAGACCGACTAAAAAGTATAAAATAATTTTTCCTAACCCCATATAGATAGACCCGAAAATTTGTGATTGCGAATTTGTAATGGTTAGGAAAATATTTGTAACATTTAAAACGGAAAACGTGGGGCGCATGCAATAGATAATTGATGCACGTCTAATTCGCCTAAGTCACTAACAATTCTATTGCACTGCAAATGATATGAACTGTTATGTGAACTTACCCAACGGCACCTACTCTCTACACTGCTTACTATTATCTCGCGCCCCACGTTTTTCGTTTTAAATCTTACAAGTACAGTGTTTTCTCGATATGTGTCAACAACGCGGCTCTTGCCAGCGATATAAGATATCGTACAGGAGATACTATTCTTTGATCCACGCTGAACGTCGTACCACACACCGCGGTAGTGGGGATAGTTCTGCGACTTTTATCAGCCAGGTATTTGCGACATATATCGAGAATAATACATAGAATACCTATGAGAATATTTTCATAGGTATTAATAATTCACAATCACAAACTTTCAGGACTATCTGTTTGGGACTAGGCAAAATTATTTTATACTTTTTAGTTCGTCTTAAAAACGTGGTTTAAAAACGATTTTTTTGTTTAAATAATTTTTCCAATGAAAATGACGCTAAATATGATATAATCCCGATTATGTTTACTTGTGTGTGAACAATAAAAGTTACTTTCCATTGCAATTGTATTAACGGAAAATTAGACTAAATATGATCCGAATGATATCGTGTTTGGTTTCATTTTAATCAGAAAAATTCCACCAATACATTGGTGAAAATCTCATGAAACAATAATTGATAATAAAAAAGTTTAAGTTTTGATTTAAAGTTTTTCCCCTTTGCTATACGCTGCCCTTTGCATTCGAAATTTTCATTTTTCGGTGCACAAGTAAATATCATTGAAATGATATCATATTTGGTGTTATTTTCATTAGAAAAATGCAACGAATATGTTGGTGAAAGTTCCATAAAAAAATATTGAAAAATAAAGAAGTTTTGGTATTGGATTAGTATTGGTTTCACACCGTTATACCCGATCCGTATTATGTAACACTACTCGGTGACCGAGGCCACTCGAGTCTCCAGGCCTCTCATGGGGTATACCCCGCGGAACTGGGGATAATTCTGGGACTTTTATCGGCTAGATATTTGGGGGACACACACCCGCTCATAAGTCTTAGGACAGTGATCATATGTTATTGTATTCAACTCTAGAAAAATGAAATAATCGTTGAAGAATGCGAACAAATTTTTCCTTATTCGAAGGTTTACTTATTACTTATTTAAAAATTTTACCAAGAAGTGAAAAAATATTTACATTTTCTTTTCATCGAAGAATCCGCCACGTTTCTTTATTACAGTTTCCACTATTCCTGGCATCCGCGTGATCAATTTTTTCATACTTTCTGTTGTTATATTATTCCATTCTCGTTCCAAAATATTCCATAAATGTGATTTCGAAGTAGAACTAGATTGTCTGTCTAGTTCATTCTACAATTTTTCTATGGGGTTCCAATCTGGCGTTTGTGGTGGTTATTTCATAATTTTTAATGAATTGAAGTTGTAATTATTACTGAACACATGAGGATATTTATATTATGTAGTTAACACAGTTAAAGGTTCAATGTCTATACGAAATACCAGAGTTTTACTAAAAACCGAAGGTGTCCCAAGACTTATGAGCGGAAGTGTATATCGAGAAAAGACTGTAATGAAGACGATCCGAACGGAAGCACTTGTGTGAAAATAAATTCTATTCTGTGTTCGTTCAAGTTCTCACTCTTAAAAATTAATTAATTTTGAAATTAATCTCTCGTAAGATCTTCTTTAACACTTTGACTGCAAGACTAGAAACCTAAAAAATTCCATAAAATCAAAGTAAGTTATTTAATGAAATAAAGATTGAAAAAAATTAAATGTATGATATCGAGTAATCCTCTAACTTTGTTGCATTTTACAGATTCTAATCTACTTTGGTACAATGATATATTAACGTAAAAATTCATTCTAAAACCTGGATAAATAATTTCGTCACCCACACATGGGTGACGTGGCAGTCAACGTGTTAAGGAACCTTAAAGGGACCTTGACTTTAAAAGATACAGTGAATTCATACTTGTCATAGGTCTATGACACAGAGACGGATAGCGACATTCGCGTTTCCAGCGTGCACTGTGTATTTCACAGAGAACCTCAGATTTCGTCTAAATGTCTCTCGCCAGAACCGCGCCAGTGACTTATAGCGGGAATTCACCGTAGACAGTATTTTTTAGTGGAATTTTCACCGGTTCCGTGGAAACGGGCGAAGCGAATCTGCATATCTACAGAAACAGAAAGAAACGGAAACTCACTGTACTTTCTGTACATACAAACGGAAACTTTCTGCCCGTTGGCTGTTACGTTCAGCTGGTCACTTTTTCATTTGCAACAGAATTTCAATCACCAGTCGCGTCGCGTCGGCACTAACAGGCTTCACCAAGACAAGAAAAGTGCACGGTAATCTTATCTCTCGTCTCTTGTGTGTTCTGTGTATCTTACGTCAGGTAATGAGATAACGGTCACGATCGAGCCAGCAATTCTTTCCTTCACAATTAAACGGGATCGACGGTGAAACGAAAGTGCGATTCCCCGATGGCACGAGCCCGTGACGAACGCGGTGTGCCTCCGCGGTAATGATATATTCATGCGCCTAATTTGCATAACAACGAGTAAAAATCACATTCTCAGGCATTCCGGGCCGTTTACACTTTATTCCCACAAACAAGTTCCACCGAGAGTGAAGAAGCGAGGGGTTAGCCGAACCGCTAATTAGAACGCTTATTATTCGAATTTTCTCTCTGGCGGGGCCGAAAAATCATTTCCGCCGGCTCGATCGTGTGATTACGATTCGCAACGCGCCCGTAGATGTGTATTTTGTCCGATCGCGGCGATGATATCACTGGCAGGTAATGTTTTATTCATTCCCAGAGTCGCGGCGCGTCGTTTTCTTCGCGGAAGGTCTCTAAAGTACCGCAAGAACTCGAGTGCTTCCGAGATATTTACTTTTAGATCGGGACGGCTGTTGCAGCTGCGCTAATCATTAGATTAGTCGTCGCGTATCGATATTGTGCTCGTTCGATCGACTCCGTCGCGTCGCGTCGCGTCGCGTCGATAAAACGTTTCGTTCGGGAGAAGTTTGCGAGGCGGCGGTGTTTGTTCGTTCGGTCGGTCGGTCGGTCGGTCGGTCGGTCGGTCGGTCGGTCGGTCGGCCGGTAACAATAACCGAAGGACTTTGGCTGTTCATTGATGGCCAGAAGCGATTGTGCTATTGTCAAGTGCACGGTACGGCTTATTTTCAGGGCGTACGAGCCGAGCGAGCAGCGCCGTGTATCGTTACGTCCGCGAGCCGAGTGGGAGTTCCTCAACGGCGCGATTACATCACGCGAATGATGTCACACGTGCGAAATATGCGCCAATGGCGTGGCAATAGGGTTCGAACGAACCGGCCACTCGCTTTTTACCGACACCGGAATCGAGCAATTTCCTACGCCGCTGAGAAGACTCGCATGGGCGAGGATTCGCGCAAGCCCGTAATACACAATACCCTGCGTTGTGTCTGTTAACTATTGCATAAACCGTTCAAGATTCTGTCTAAACACAGTCGAAAACGGGCCTACTTTCGCAGACTAAATAAGACTGATTCGTTGTTCTTATCTCCGAAAATAATTCGCAAACTTTACTCATTTTTGCACGGCCCCTTTCTTAACGGGTTGTAGACAGAGTCAGCAGGCCCGGAAAAAAGCGTTTTTTAAGAATTTTTCCTGAGAGGACTTTTACATTTATTAATGTAAAAATTTGTACATGTATTATGGTAACTTTTAACTGTATTTTAACATTTTTTATTTGCAAAAATAACAATTTTGAAAGCTGCTGTAGCTGATCTACAGAAGCTCCTCTCGCCTTGCGGTGACCAGGATCATCTAAATTGAAAAAAAAACCAAACGGATTTCGTTAAAGTAATGTATAATCTTGTAATTAATCGAAGGTTTTTTCTCAACGATGAATATTTCTTTTTTTATAAACAATTTAAGGCCAAAACTTTGGTGAAAAATCGATTTTTTTTTAGAAGCTGCCATTTTGTCAAAAAATTTTATTTTGCTTGTTTCTTCGATTAATTACAAGATTATACATTCCTTTAACGAAATCGGTTTGGTTTTTTTTTTCAATATAGATGATCCAGTCCAGAAAATACAGTTAAAAGTTACTGTGTACAAATTTTTACATTAATAAATGTAAAAGTCTTCTCAGGAAAAATTCTAAAAAGTCGCTTTTTTGGGGCCTTCTGACTACATAATCCCTTAAGGGGACATTACACTTTCTCGGGTAGGAAATTTTAATCATCTTTATGGGACTGATGAAGTGAAAATATTTGAGAAAACATTTTTTGAGTCCGTAATCTTTTTCACGTATATTTTGTCTTCAAATACGAGAAAAAGTTTTTATATAACTTTGTAAATGATTTTTTATAGTGGTTCTCTTTTGCAGCCTCGTGGAAGTCATTTTAAAAATTTTGATGGCGTGCACGGTTGCGGCACATTGGAACGTCTGAAAAAAAAAAGAATTATCCTGAGAAAAAGTATGACTATGTGTAGTATATTCATTCGAGCAAAAATTCACAAAATTGTGGACCTCCAAAGTTGCTGGTCTCAAAACTAGAACTTTCTTCGTGAAAAACGTTAAAAATTGAAAAAAAATAAGCAATCTTATTTATTGTAGTCAATACTAGGGCCATAGTCATACTTTTTCTGAGGATAATTCTTCTTTTTTCGGACGTTCCAGTGAGCCGCAATCCTACACGTTAGCAAATCAAAATTTTTAAAATGATTTCCACGAGGCTGCAAAAAATCATTTACTAAATTATACAAAAAATTTTTCTTTTACTTGAAGACTTAAGATACATCTCAAAAAAATTACGGACTCCGAATTTCCGACCCGAGAAAGTCCCCTTAAAATATTCAAAACAAATGACCCTGTGCATTCTGGTCGCTCGAGGAAGAAGATTTGGCGTAACTGGGATGAATCAGAATCGTTGGAAAGTGTTAAAAAAAAAACACAGGATGACAACGTTCCATTTTTAGTTCTAAACATGAATCAGAGTAAAACACACGAGTAAAGGTATCGATATGCATATCCCATGAACATGTTAAAACAATTGATTTTGATTCCAGTAAATAGCTTGTATCCGATGAAGTTTTTATTTTACATAAAGATCCACAGTCTACTAATTCAACGAACTGAACGAATTATGTCAACGTGTTAAACAATTTCTGGAAACAACTAAATGCAAAATAATTCTTTGTTTTTGCGAGTCTCCCGATGATCGGAATGGCCCAACAGTACACAGTTTTTACTCGATATATGTCCACAACACGGATCTACCCGGTAATATACAGGGTGTTCCAAAAATGTTGCAATTCCTTGAAAGGGATGATTCCTGAGATCATTTGAAGTAACTTTTTCCTTTGCGAGAATGTTCTCCGTGGCTTTTTCATGGAGTTATTAACGAAAAACACGGTCCAATCAGAGCGCGGCTATACGACAGGCCTCGCTGAGCGTGGCGTTCGCATTGGCCGAGTTGGACTCCGCCTGCTGTATCCGCGCTCTGATTGGTCTGTGTTTTCCGTTAATAACTCCTCAACAAAGCCGTGGAGAACATTTTCGCAAAGGAAAAAGTTACTTCAAATGACCCGAGGAACCTCCACTTTCAAGGAAGTACATTTTTGGGGCACCCTGTATACCGGCTAGAAAATACTATTCTATCGAACGTAGAAAAGGACAAGCTGGATAGTTCTGGAAGTGGGGATAGTTCTGGGACTCTTATCGGCTAGATACTTGGGACATATATCGAGTAAAGTCTGCATCTAGAAACAATGAGCAAGATTCTCGAATTCCGATTCACGCGAGACGAATAAATTCTCACTTCATCGATTAAATTCGACCTGAAAAAATTCTCCCTAAAATGCTCGAACGATTCTCGCATACTGATAACGCGACTGTGCACGGCCAGAATCGTTTACACCGAGCGTACGTGTTTAACTCGACACGGGCCACTTTGGGACCTCCGAATCAGCCATGGACCTTAATAAGCGATGAACTCATTCGACCTGGTCATCCGATTGCTCGTAATCGCGTGCTCGATTCAAGCTTATTTTTTAATTACGCTACAGATTCGAGTAGACTGCGGATCCCGTGCATTTATGGCAAAAATTAAAAGATACGATATACAGGGCACGGCGCAAATTAGTCCCCACGATTTTTCAGCCTCTTCGGATGGTCGGACAGAAAAATGTTTCTTACCAAAGTTAATCAGTATTTGAACGTCGAAAAATTGCAATATTTTAAATTTAAAAGCGTTGCTATTACGTACCGTCGAAATATTTTAAATATTCTGCCAATTGTTTCATGGCGATATTATCTTTCAAGGTCATCTGAAAGTCATTGTTTCGATGTCGCCTACAATATTATGAAGTTAAAAATAACCGTTAACCGCCATGTCACCCATATGTGGGTGACGGACTTATTTGTCTAGGTTTTAAAATTAATTTCTACGTTAACCCTTTGCACTCGAAGCTATTTTACCTCCGAAACATTTTTTATGACATAGAATATTTCCCCTGTATATATATTTTTTGATGTTGTACATATGAAAATGGTGCAATTTACTCGTAAAATTGCTGTAGTGTTTAGTAATTTATTACATACAAATAAATTTAATAATGTAACAAATGTTTTGAATAACGATACAGCAATTTTTAGTGTCGCCTTACAGTCGCCATTCAAGTGCTTAATATATTCTCCGTATCAAATTTTATTAGGGTCTGTAAAATGCAAGATAGTTGGAAGACTACTCAATATCATACATTGAATTTTTCTCAATATTTATTTCGTTAAATAACTTCCTTTGATTTTATGGTATTTTTTAGGTTTCTAGTTTTGCAGTCAATTTCTTGACGGTTAAATACTGATTAACTTTGATAAGAAACATTTTTTGAGTCCGTAAAAGATGTCACGAAAAATCGTGAAGACTAATTTGCGCCGCACCCTGTAGAACTGAAAGGACCAAATAATGGAACCGATCACAAGCAATAGAAAGATCGCCCGTTTCCTCGAGTACAAAGCCGAGGATCGCCTTCTACGTATTATACAGTAGTATTAGGTATAGTATTGCGGTCGAATTCGAAGGAAGCTTCACCAGGGCTGATTCAAGTTCAACAGAAAGCAGAGTCCAGTCAACCTTCCCCGATTATCGTGTCGTTCACTTTGTGATTCACTTCGCTACGCCTACACGGTGCAAAGGCACTAATCTTCCTGCTCTCTCGGCTCCTTTCTTGCTTGCTCCTCAACGATTCTCATTAAGTATGTCGTTGCTTGCGTGTAATTGCTCTTAATTCACCGTAAGTGTCTGGCAGACACTTAAGCGGCCTCCTTCGTTCCCGGTTTACTTTCTTCTCTGTTTTTCACCCTGCTCGGACACACACCTTCGATCCCCCTCGAGGACGCTCCGAAAAATCAGGTCGCAAAACGCGCGGCGTATCTCAAACGTGTCCTCGTGTCTCGAATCCTTATCGGGGGACAGTGGGTTTTATGTATGTTTTAGTCATTTTTCAATTGTTTAACTTCAACATGTTCATGGCTTAACACAGAATTTTCATTCTGAATGTTGATTTGCATGTTTTCGTAATTTTTCAATTGTTTAACTTCAACATGTTCATGGCTTAACAAAGAATTTTCATTATGAATGTTGATTTGCATGTTTTCGTTGTTTTTCAATTGTTTAACTTCAACATGTTCATGGCTTAACAAAGAATTTTCATTCTGAATGTTGATTTGCATGTTTTCGTCTTTTTCAATTGTTTAATGTCAACGTGTTTATGGCTTAACGAAGAATTTTCATTCTGAATCTTGATTTGCATGTATTCGTCGTTTTTCAATTGTTTAACTTCAACATGTTCACGGCTTAACAAAAAATTTTCATTATGAATGTTGATTTGCATGTTTTCGTCTTTTTCAATTGTTTAATTTCAACATGTTTATGGCTTAACGAAGAATTTTCATTCTGAATCTTGATTTGCACGTTTTCGTCATTTTTCAATTGTTTAACTTCAACATGTTCATGGCATAACAAAGAATTTTCATTCTGAATGTTGATTAGCATGTTTTCGTAATTTTTGAATTGTTTAATTTCAACATGTTCATGGCATAACAAAGAATTTTCATTCTGAATGTTGATTTGCATGTTTTCGTAATTTTTCAGTTGTTTAACCTCAACATGTTCATGGGTTAACACAGAATTTTCATTCTGAATGTTAATTTGCATGTTTTGGGGATTTTTATTGGAATTACAGCAGATCATTTTTATGCAACGATCGCCCATAGATCGGGATAACTGGTGACGATTTTGGCGCGTAAAATTCGAAAGTACCCGGGGCAAATCGGACAGCATCCGTGACCGCGTTGCAGTCCCACTTCTCGAGCAAAGGTTAAATAACGTGTCCGGAATAGTCAGACTATTTTTCATCGTCGTCGGCGGCGACAGCGGCGTCTACGGCCGATTTTTCTTGTTCGAGGGGTATCGGTGTCCAGCATCTTTTCTTGTCGTCTTCAACCGAGAAGCGAGCGAGTGGCGGCAGTGAAATTGTCACCCGTCAAGCAACGACACCCGTATCCGCTTACTGTGGTTTTCCTTGGATTTTTGCTAGGCTGCCCGCTTCGAATCCAGCATCGTCGCCACGACGCACAGTGGTGCCAAGGCACCAGATTTTTATTAAAAAAAATTATTTTTGTATAGCCTAATATATATAAATAATATAATATATATATAAATTCATGATGTGCCAAAATCAGATTTTTGGCAACAAATTTTTTACGGAGACATACGCATGGCAAATAACCATTTCTTCGCTCCTGGGAATTCATTAGTTTTCAGTGCGATACTTATGTAATTACTCCGCCTATAATTGAATACTTAGGCGTCTACGAAACGCCTACTATGGGTAATTGCAAATTATGGGTAATTATGGGTAATTGCAAATGCCTTCAACTATTAACTGGCAAAAAAATTTTCCAAAAAAAGTTGTTTAACATTAAGTAATATGAACTAACCTGAAGCCCCTTTGCGTTACGATCATTTTTTATTTATGGAGGAATACAAAAAATCCTTTGAATAGCTTCGATCTGGAACTAATAGTTTTGGCAAGTTATAATATTGATCTAGCTTTGTGAAAAATTTCATGAGATACTTCGAGATGCTTTCGCCGCAATTTAAGTTTAAATATCAACTTTCGGAATTTCCAAGAATGAATCGCACGGAAGTCACGATTATTTGATGTTTCAGATGAAATTTTTAGGGAATACATACCAGATAATAAAAAAAAGTGACATTCAAACATATAAAAAAATATCTAATAACAATTTTTTATTTTAAATAAACAAAGTTTTCGCTCACTGGACTACTGTCGCAAAAATACAACAGGTATTTTTTGGTAGTGCTCTACTGAACGCTATAAAAGTAATTTATGTAAGATAAAAAAGATTGTTATTAAATATTTTTTTATACATAAAACATTAATAAATCATATGCACTTCACATTTTTCTTTATTATTTAGAAACATTCCTAAAAAATTTCACCTGGAACATCAAATAATCGTAACATCCGCACGATTCACTCTTGAAAATTGTGAAAGTTGCTATTTAAATTTAAATTGCGGCGAAAGGGTTTTGAAGGGTCTCATGATTTTTTGCACAAGGTTAGATCATTATTACAGCTTGCCAAAACGAGTAGTACCAGTCCAAAATCTATTAAAGTATTTGTTGTATGCTTCCATAAATAAAAAAGGGCAGAAAACAGAGATTTTCGATTAGCCCATATTACTTAATTGTCAAACAAATTCGTTGGATAGTTTCGTTTTCACAGATTTTTTGCCGTTTTTTGGCCATTTGGCACCTGTGCGACGTACTGTGGTCCAGATCGAGGAATTAGCTGTTCACAATGATATTAGCACAGTTTCGAGGTCATTGAATTCGTCTGTACGTCAACTATATCATTATTAAGTGAAAACGCGACAATTAAAAAATCAAGGTAACATTAATTTTTTGTCTAAAAACTAATTTTTTAAATTTTTTATATTGAACTTTATAGAAGAGTAATTACCGATTAATTTTGGTTTGAATTTTCTTGCTAGGGTACCGGAAATGCTCGAAACCTTGCGATAACATGTCAATAACGATTGATATTTAGTGTATTATTGAAACAAATAGTGTCTACTAAACAAATAGTCTTCGCAGGTGTGTTTCTTATAAAAAGACACACAATTTTGCCATGTACACCGTTTTCCTATCTGAAGTAGTTTTCAAGATATTCGTGGAAAATGTTTTTACCCTCGACTTTCGGGTTTTGACCTTAGCTGTTACCAGGTTTTGAAATAACAAAATAATCTTTAATTCTCGGGAATGATGTGTTTTTTTAATCTTAAATTGCAATTATTTGTATGTCTTATCGTAAAAGAATCTCATGGCAGCCTTAAGAACACCTCTTTACGCTCCGTGCGGTTCCGGTCACAGAGGCGCTTTAAACAATAATAATTTTTGTACCAAGATTGAGTGGGATGTGAATCTTCTATGGTTTTGTAGAGAAAAGTGTACTGAAAATAACGCACTTTGATAAAATGCGGAACTGTATGAAACTCAAAAGATATCCTTGACCAATGACAGAAAACTTTGAAGATCCTCTTTAGTTTACTAAGCATTGTTATTTCAATGAATTATAAATATTTAATCTTGGTACACAAGATATACTCTCAATATTCACAGATACTATTCTTTTGAAACAAGAATGGACACATAATATTAAATAGATTCTCCAGGATATCGATAAGAAACGAGGTAATTTTTTCGGTGAAAAATAGGGTTCGTAAATGCTCGTTCTAATCACAATTTTTAATGAATCCCGTTAATTTCACCGCTTTCGAATGTCACGGAGATTTAAGAAGCTACATACATTCGACAAACATATAAGCAGGTTGCTTTTTCATCAAATGAACAGATAATTCCTCGATCTGGACCACAGTGCCGAGTTACATACCATGGCTAACCAGTTTCCAGCCATCGAAAACTATCAACTGAGATTACTAGGTCTCGTTCTATTTGCCAAACAAAATCGTCCCGCCCTATCACCAGAGGGAGGCACCCTATAACCCTTTCCACCCTGATGTACAACGTCGAAACACGCTAAAATTAATATTTTCGCGCATGAATTTCATAATTTGCAAAGTGGGTACCCATGAGTACTTGAAATATTTGTAAATACAGTCTCTACTCCATAAATGTTCCAAATATCCAGCCTATAATTGTCCTAGAACCTATCCCCACTACCTCGGTGTATAGCCCGTGGGAGGCCTCCAGAATTTCGCTGTCCTTTTCGGCAATGGATCAAAGAATACCTCCTAGCCGATAATTGTCCCTGGCCAGACCCATGGTTCGTACAATTATCGAGTAGATATTGTAACAATTAGAATAATTACGCAGGTGACGAGGACAATTAAGCCCCTTGATCCAGAGCGATCCGACGATGTTCGCCTCAAAATCGGTATCACCTTGGGCAACGAATCTCAGCGAGAAACCGAATGCGAGGAAGGAATCGGATCAGCTGCTAGATGCGGCAAGTCTTGCTCCGCAAGCAAAACCCGAGTACCTTCTAGATTCGTTCCGCGGGAAATATTCGCGAAAATCAATAGCGAGGCGTGTCGTTTCGATGCGCTCGTCTCGCAAATGAATCGTGACTCCGGTGAAATTATCCGGTGACGACGCACAGTGGTCCCAAAACCGGAAAACGTGGCGAAAACCTAAAATATGAACTTCAGCTAGGTAAGTTTTAAGTATGCTGTTGGTTACTTTAAGAGTGTTTCCAAGTCGGGGTAAACAGCAAAAAGTTTGTTTTTTCATACCTGACCAACAGTCACAGTCCGAACTTCGAGTTCATTAGACCATAGCTTTTTAAGCTTGTGAAGCACATTGCGAATTTTAAACAAATTGTGTTGAAACGTTTCGATTTTAATTGTGCATTACGGATGCTGTCTGTGGAGGTAAGTTGCACAGTTTTTAGTGCCAAATGTGTATTGTTAACTGATAACCATGTATGCAAAGAGAGAGTAAAAGTGAAGGCATAAATTTTCATGATTTAGAGTAAAAGTTGCAAGTCCCACACGTTCTAGCGCTAAAACTTGTTGGACCTTCCACTACATAGTATTATCTTGCAATTCAAAAAAAAAAAATTAGCTGCCCGTAGGTGCCTCTATGGTCGTAATACTGTTTTCTTTTTTGTAACGCAAAGTAAGTATTTTATGTGTTTTCCTTGCATTTCTTGTCAAACTGTGAGAGATATGCACTAAGTCTTTCTGTAAAATTTTAGCAGATTTTGAATAGAATATCAGTTTCTTTATAAAGAATCATATATCCGCAATTTTTTTATATTTCATTATAAAAAGTATAAAATTTATATTTCATTATATTATATTATATCGGCCGTTCACTTGTAAACTTTCCAGCAGAATATCTCGAAAAGTATGAAAAATATTAGAAAAGTGTAAAACACTTGTGTTCAAGGCAGTATCAGTTTTTAATTTGGATGGCGTTTTCAAGGTCATTCGAAGGTCAACTTCGTTTTTTCAAATGAAAACCTATATTTTTTATTATGAGATCTTATTGTACGTAGAAAGGCCAGCTATTCTTAAATTTTTTCTTTTTTGGGAACTATGAAGTGCGGATAGAATACCTACTTTATGCAATACAAAGGGTAGAGTTTGCTATCCGGGGAATTAGTGTTTCCCCTCCTTCGGGTCAATATGAGACAGCGAAATTTCTAATTTCAAGTTCAGATTCGTGATCGGCGATCTCAAAAACGGCCCAATACCAATTTTCAAGCAGTACCAATAATCTTTTAATGTACATGTCCGCCATATTGGATCCGCCATTTTGTTTTTTCCAATTTCAAGTACAGATTCGTGGTCAGCGACCCCATAAACGGCCCAATACCAATTTTCAAGCAGAACCAATAATTTTTTAACCCTTTGCACTCGAAACTATTTTAACTCCAAAACGAAACATTTCTTCCGACCTAAAATATTTCTCTTCTGTATATTTTTTTTATGTTATATATACGAAAGTGGTGCAATTTACTCGTACAATACTGAAGTGTCTACTAATTTATTAAATACAAACGAATTTACTAATGTGAAAAATATTAGGTCTACCACAAGTTCTGTCCGATAGTGTCACACCAAGTGACACTACAAGTTGACTTCGGTTGACTATCTCTCTTTATCATTGCATTTACACACATGTACTCTCATAAAACGGTGGAAAGTATATTCTACAATAAATATCATTAAATGTATGAAAATTGTGTTATTTTCTTTCAATTCAAAAACGGACAGAGCTTTCCGGTAGGCCTAATATTTTGAGTAATGATACAGCAATTCGGGGGCCGGCAGGCATTTGGCCTTAACTGTCACGCTATGTTACGCTGTGCCCTTTTTCTAGACATTTTACCTCTTAAATAAGTAAGTAATCAATTAAAAATGCGTACCACCGTGTTTGTACATGTCTTTGTACATTTTTTTTTCGTTACGAACACTAAATCTCTCGAAATTAAGAGAATTTCTCAGCGGCAGCCATCTTGTGACGTCATACTTGCTTCAGAATTCGAATTTTCTGCCGAATATTACAAATTACTCCACGATCAGGTAGAAATTCGCAATTTGAGCGCTATACAGACGTAGATTGGACTTTTAGAAAACACAATTGACCAGTTCTAAACTGCTCATTGCAATATTGAAGCGGCAGTTTGTCTAGATTTTGACCCTTGTACCAGTAGGTTTCCTCAAAAAATTTCCTCAGAAATTGATAAAACAATGGGACTTAAATAGAAATATGTATTGCCATTAGAGGTTTCTAAAAATATGTTGTTTATTTTGCACTTTTTGCATAATGCATATGTTTTGTATGTTTCTCTTGAAAAACATATTATTTTCCGGGTATATGCATATCACATGCTCATATGAATCATTCATCTTGTTAAATTTATTTAATCTATTAATAAACACTGGTATCATAATCGAATAGCGTCGACAATAGCGTCGATACGCAGATACAAAAAATCGAATTTCGCGAAATCTTTGTAAAGGCACCACTTCGTATAGAGGCATCTCACAAGGTACTAAGAAATACTCCTCTGCCATCAGAACCAATTTTGACCAGATGGTTCACATGGATTGAGGCAGCATTGTTCTATGCCCAAAATTTTGAGAAAATTAAAGAAGTTAGTGGAGGTTTTTTTTTAAGTAATCATAAATAGTAAAGTAAACTTGTACAGATTTGAATAAAGCTACATCAACTATTTATTCTATTTGTTATGTTAAGTTCCGAGTTTAAACAAGGAAGATGCAGCTGCCATTGAGACCACCCAAGAAGTGCTCCAACAGACTGAAATCTTGCAAAATTTGATATTTATAAATGCTCATTTAAACAACATGCTGGTCACGATTAAAAAATTAGAATCTATAGGTTTATCATTGAATGAATCAATTGGAATATATATGAGCTATATAAATCAATCACAAAATATCCCTGGTGATTGTGGGGAAAAGATTCAAAAGAAAATAAGTGCTACCTTAGGAAAAAATGTAAGACTCAAAGAATTAAGAAAAATTGTACAAATATTGTACAAATTTGTACAAGATCCAATATGTATGCCACAACACAGTATAAGTAAATTTAAATGTGCACCGATAACGTCGTGTGATGTGGAACGGTTGTTTAAACAAGAAAGATGCAGCTGCCATTGAGACCACCCAAGAAGGGTGGTCTAAACTGCTCATTGCAATATTGAAGCGGCAGTTTGTCTAGATTTTGACCCTTGCATACGTATATGGATCTCAAACCATGCCGGCCACCTTAATGGCGCTTTACAGTCGCCATTCGAGTGCTAAGGGTTAATAAGTCGTGAGGTTTTGACCACCTTTCGGCGATTTGGAACCTCTTCTGTGCGCCGCGACGTCAAAGGACCCGGCCAGATTGTTCTCGGTAGCCACCTTCGCTCTCTCCGGTGTCCATGACATCGAAAAGCCCAGGTGTCCATGACCTTTCCGCCCGGCCGAAGAGGCCTTCCTCTTCGACCGTTCTAGATTCTGGAGAACCAGATGGCCGGGGAACCGGCTAACCAGCCTCCCGGACCGGAAACGAACAGGAAAGACAAGTAATTGCGGACGTAACGCCGCACCCGGGTGTGACGACACCCCGCGACAGTTTCGGATTAATCTGCCGTTTTAATCAGCCCCGCAAACATATTAAGTCACACTCGAGAGTAGGGAGAGGGAGGAGTCACGTTCGTGCCTCGCACAAAGGTAGACGATTTAGAGTATCGTGCTCTAGACGATTTAGAGTATCTAGACGCTGTAGACGCCGCGACGACGAAGGTGAAGAAGACGAACTCGCTGTCGTGAGTCGTGAGCCGTGAGCCGTGAACGAACACACACAGAGCGTCGAGCTATTGATTTTCCACCGGAGTCACCGTGGCGCCAATGCTCACGATATGCACCGTATATAGGGTGACACCGTCGGAACAGCCCTAATCAACCTGGCAAGCCAATTTCTTCTACGCGAGAAACCATTCTATTTCGCTCCCGTCGAAGTCAAACGATCGAACAAAAATTGGCTGCCGTTGCCTTAGATTCTGAAAGAATGGCGAGATTCGATCCGTCTAGATTTCTCGACATTTTTGCTATAATACATTGTTTTTCTCGGTATACAGTAACGAGCAAAACTGAGTCTACACTATTTGAAGCAACATAACTTTTCAAAAATTAGACCAAACGACTTGAATGTTATTGAGGAGTTAAACGAATTAGTTTATTAGGCGAGGTGTCAAAAATTTTTGAAAAAAATTTCAATTCGAATTTGAAAATTTTTTTTAAATAATATGAATTTGAAAAATTTGATTCGCTCGAATAAATTATATCCATGCTGAAAATTTCACCGGTATGGGTTAATTCGTTTACGAGTTATAAACACTTAAAAGTGGAAAAAATTGTCATTTTTCACGATTTTCGACTTAAAATCGCACTTTTAATCGTTTATAACTCGTAAACGAATTAACGATATAATTTATTCAAGCCAATCAAACACATTTTTTAAATTTTGAATGCAGGCTCAGTTAACAAAGCTGAAAAACCAACATTTACTATTTCTTTTGCGATTCCGACCAATTCAAATTTTTTACACCTCGCCTAATAAAGTAATCCTTCTAACTCCTCAATAACATTCAAGTCATTTGATCTAATTTCTAAAAAGTTATGTTGCTTCAAATAGTGTAGACTCAGTTTTGCTCGTTACTGTATATCCACATCACGGGTCTAGCCAAGGATATACAGGGTGTTTCGTAAATGGTGGGCAAAAGACAAAATAATAACAACGATATTTGCCTCTGTTTTAGCAAACCTGGGTGTTTTAACACTAGAACTACCGAGCAATAATTGCGAATGATGTATAATGCTTTGTAACAGTGACAAGACTGTATCCATTCAGACTTCACACAACTTTTATTGTAATATGTGCTTTAATGAAGAGGTTCATTAAAAAAATTTCTGATGAAGACATTTTTACAATTTCAGTAACTGTAAAAGAAAAAATTAGGAACCCGTCATTTTGACTGGTCCGGTAGTTCTAGTGTTAAAACTGAATCGATCTAACAGTGAGATATACATACAGAGTGTTTCGTAAATGGTGGGCAAAACTTTAAGAATAGATTCCTAGTGCTCGGAGAAGACAAAAAAGTTATATTAACACTTTGCACTCGAATGGCGACTCTGAGGCGTCAATAAAAATTATTCAAAACCTTTTCGACATTACCCCATATGTACAAAATGATAAAAATTATATAGAATGGAAATATTCCAAATCGGAAGACAAATCTTCTGGATCAATAGCTTCGAGTGCAAATGGTTTAATTAGGTTCGGAAATGATTAGTTTCCGAGTTATTAACACACTTTACATTACTTTATAAAAATAAGAAGAATGTGTCTATCCAAGTTTTCAGTCATTTTTTAAATAATATATACCTAAGGAAATAAGTTTGTAGAGTAATTCCACATAGATGGATCTTCACAATCTCAATAATCGTAAATTAAAAATATTAGAACTCGTCATTTTGACGGGTCCCGTAAACCTAGTGTTAAAGTTTTTGTGGCATAATTCACGTCACATCGTCTTAGAGGAAATGTTCAATATGTCCACCTCCTGTCTCAGTACAAGCCTCAGCTCGTCGTCTCATTGATCTCCAAACACGTTCCCAAATAAAGTATAAATTGTAAACAAGAACAATACACCTCAAAGCAACAATATTTGTTTTGACATTGTTGATGCCTTTAACCTCCGAAGCACTGTACGCCACTATAGTGGCTTCCGTGGAAAGCATCAGTTTCAACGGTACGAACCACTATATCTTATGAAATAATTTTCACTATTTCAATGATTGCAAAATAAAAAATCTGGAACCGGTAATTTTGACCGATTGTGGCAGGTTTAGTGTAAAAACGATGCGACGAAAATTCTGGCACGAAAACATCAATAACTCAGAAACTAATCTTTTCCGGACTTATGTTGATATAACTTTTTTTTCTTCTCTAAGCGTTAGGAATATATTCCTAGAGTTTTGCCCACCACTTACGAAACACCCTGTATATCGGCTAAAATGTACTTTTCTTTGGCTTCTCTCAGTGGGGATAGTTTTGGGACTTCTACCGGCTACATAGTTGGGTCATATATCAAGTAAAGAATGTACAGAGTAATTATTCCCCAGTAGTCGGCCATTATAAAGCGTTGTTTCTGTTATCAACGAGGAAATTTTAAGGGGTACATTTGCGATACTGTAGCACGGTCACTCGCATTCCTATTAATAAGCCGCCAGTGGGTAGAACGTTAAAAATGGAACGGAGAGGAAAACAGAGAGGAAATACGAGGACAAAGAGTTTCTACGGTTCGCGATTTTTGTATCGTAGAGTTTGTAGATGAAGCGTGTTTTTGTTGGAGCACCCGGTACCTGCTAACAATCCCGGAGGGGCACTCGAGTACCCTTCGCTAGTATTCTTGCAGCATTCTGGTAACTCTGGCGAATGTAAAGGACTGTTCCGGGAGAGAAGCTTCTCTTTGATTTTTTTTTTCTTTGACGATGTGGCGCTGGAGTATGAACAGATTCATTATTCGAGACCAATTTGTAGAGATGATAAATTCTACGAGACGAGAAGCGTTTGAAGGATAGATCCGATACAATCTGATAATAAACATTTTCAAGACGAAAGGGCTCGAAACTATTTCGAATAATTACAAGCGTAAACTGTACGATCCGCGCGCGGTCTCATTTTTCTAATTGTAAAAACAGTCGTAATGGCCGCGCAACGCGTTAGAGAAAATTTCTCTTCGCTTTCGCTATAACGACCCGGCCATTAAGCTAATATTGTTCGCACAGCACAATGGGCAATGTGGACGCAATCGGATTCAAAAGCAAAGAACTTTCGATAGAAATAAGGTGGAGCGATGAAATATTGTTTAAATTAAAGCTGAAAGTTTGTAGAATATGGGAAAAAGTAGAATATGGGAGATTATGGCACGAACGTTTTTTAACCTTGAGAAAATTCGTTACACTTGCACAATTCCAAGAAAATTGTGGGTTTTCCAATACCACGCTCGGAAAAATTTTTTTCTAACATGCTATACATCATTTCCCATACATTTTTTCACGCTGATTTCAAATCTGGTCTCAAAATTTGTCTACGATCTCACGATTTTGCAAAAAATAGATTTCTGTGACAGAAACTATTGAATTGATTTTTTCGTTGAAACGATTTGATAACACACTAGTTTGAAGGTATATCGTATTCTCATATATAAAACACAATAAAAATAATAATGATGAAGTATTTGAACGTTTTGAGTTACTTACGAAACATGAAGCACTTCGCATCTCGTCATCACTCGACGAATCACTTTCTGTAGACTGTGTGGCTGTAATTTTGTAATGACTGTATTGTCCGTAATTATATTTTCATTTACAGAGGAAGAAAGGTAAGTATTTAGTTGTACCAATGAAAGAAAGGTAGAAATTTCGTTGATGAAAATACGCGAGTTAAAAACATTAAATACTTACCTTACTTCCTCTGTAAATGAAAATATAATTACGGACAATAGATACCTAATTTATACTACATTACAGCCACACACAGTCTGCAGAATGTGCCAGCAGCAATGACAGCGATACGTCAAGTGATGACGTAAGTAACTCAAAACGTTCAAATACTTCATTATTATTATTTTTATTCTGTTTTATATATGGGAATACGATATACCTTCAAACTAGAGTGTTATCAAATCATTTCGACGAAGAAATGATTTCATTCGTTTTTTTACTATTTTTTGCAAAATCTTGAGATCGTAGACAAATTTTCAGACCAGATTTGAAATCAGCGTGAAAAAAAAACTATGGGACATGATGTATAGCATGTTAAAAAAAAATTTCTGGGCGTGGTATTGGAAAAACCACAATTATCTTGGAATTGTGCAAGTGTAACGAATTTTCTCAAGGTTAAAAAACCTTCGTACCATAATCTCGCTATTTTCCCATATTCTACAAAGTTTCAGCTTTAATTTGTAAAAAATTTCATCGCTCTACCTCATTTCTATCGAAAGTTGTTTGATTTTTAATCCGATTTCGTCCAAATTGTCCATTGTGCGGCGCTCGAGCGCCGTTTTTCCCATTACTCGTTCAGTTTTTCCGGAGACTGAAACTTCGGGAACGATGAATCAGCGATAACGATGAAACCGAGGATGTAAAGTCCGAAGGGCGGCCCCGATTTTCACCGTCCCTGTTCGAAGGATGTCGTCAACAATGCGACTTTATTTGCCTCGAAGGAGGGGCTCCGCCAGCTAATGGGGTTAAGAGCGGGGCTAGACGATGCATTGGCTTGAATATTGAGTAAACGAACCAACGACGTGTTAAACGGGCCCTGCTGCTACTGTTACTGTCCATTTTCACCGTTAACAGGCTGATTCTGTTCTAGAACTTTGAACAAATCGATTTCTCCCGTTTATTTTCCTAACGCTCGACGCAGGGGCCGACAACAAGGATTTTGACTTGTCGTCCAAACAACAAGAATGTATAACATGTGAGATACAGTAACGAGCAAAACTGAGTCTACACTATTTGAAGCCACATAACTTTTTAAAAATTACATCAAATGACTTCAATGTTATTGAGGAGTTAGAAGGATTAGTTTATTAAGCGAGGTGTAAAAAATTTGAATTGGTCGGAATCGCAAAAGAAATAGTAAAAGTTGGTTTTTCAGCTTTGTTAACTGAGCCTGCATTCAAAATTTAAAAAATGTGTTTGATTGGCTTGAATAAATTATATCCACGCTGAAAATTTCATCGATATTAGTTAATTCGTTTACGAGTTATAAACGATTAAAAGTACGATTTTAAGTCGAAGACCGTGAAAAATAGCAATTTTTTCACTTTTAAGCGTTTATAACTCGTAAACGAATTAAACAATATCGATGAAATTAGAAGAAATCGGACATAAAAATGTTTCTTACCAAAGCTAATCAGTATCTAACCGACAAGAAATTGCAATATTTTAAATTTTAAAAAAATCGATTTTCAACAAAAGAAATCAAGTTTGCTGTCATATCTTTTAATGGAACTGGGTATTTTTAACTTAATAAAATTGTAGGCGGCGTGGAAACGAATTAAACAACCTGCTATACAATGACTTTCAGATGAGCTTTATTAAAAAATCGCCATCAATCAATTGCCCGAATATTTGAAATATTTCGACGGTCCGTAATAGCAGCGCCTCGCATTTAGAGGTAAACAAATGAACGTAAACATTGTGAATGCTCATTTCCTCAAGGTTTCTCTTTCCTCAATTTGGTTTTCTGTGAGTTAAGTTCTGAAGCAATGTTTACGTTTATTTGTTTACCTCTAAATGCGAGACGTTACTATTACGTACCGTCGAAATATTTCAAATATTCTGCTAATTAATTGATGGCAATATTAACTTTCGAGGTCATCTGAAAGTCATTGTATAGCAGGTCGTTGAATTCGTTTCGACGTCGCCTACAATATTATGAAGTTAAAAATACTCGGTTCCATTAAAAGATATGACAGCGACCTCCACTTTTTTGTTGAAAATCGATTTTTTTTTATCGAAAAAATTGCAAATCCTTGTCGATTAACCAGTTAACACTAGAACGACTGAGCAATAAATGCGACTGACGTATATTGCTTTGTAACAGTGACAAGACTGTGCCCATTTAGACTTCATACAACTTTTATTGTAATATGAGCTTCAATGAAGAGGTTCATTAAACAAATTTCCGATGAAAACATTTTTACAATTTCAGTAATTGTAAAAGAAAAAATTAGGAACCAGTCATTTTGACTGCTCCGGTTGTTCTAGTGTTAACCCTTAGCACTCGAATGGTGACTGTAAGGGGCCACCAGAAATTGCTGTATCATTATTCAAAATATTTTCTAAATTATTAAATTTGTTTGTATTTAATAAATTACCAAACATTTCAGTATTGTAGGAGTAAATTGCACCATTTTCGTATGTATAACATGAAAAAGATATACGTAGAAGGGAAATATTTTAGGTCATCTGAAAGTCATCGCATAGCAAGTCGTTGAATTCGTTTCGACGTCGCCTACAATATTATTTATTTTTTGTTGAAAATCGATTTTTCTTTTAATTTAAAATATTGCAATTTCTTGTCGGTTAAATACTGAGTAACTTTGGTACGAAACATTTTTCTGTCCGACCATCCGAAGAGGCTGAAAAATCGTGGGGACTATTTCTCGCCGCACCCTGTATATCGAATAAAGACTGTAATATAAAATAAACACTGTATTGTCTAGTATCTGTGGTGTAATCTCAGTATTTCGGGGAATCGTTGTCGTCGCTAATGGAGTATGTAGAGGGTTTTTATCGGAAAGCGAACCGTCACGTCGACCGACAAAAGAATCTAATCTGGATTGGACGGGATCGATCGCCGGCACGAAATTACGGGCTGGAGAATTCCCCGATCGCATAATATTCCGAGTGTCGGCTTGCTCCCGATAGGCGCATAGGCGTGTAGACAGGAGGAAGATTACGGCGACCGGCAAAACAGACCGTTTATCGATTGCATCGGTTTTTGCGGCGGATTCAATCTGCTGCCTAGGTACGAATCCCCGCAAGTTCCAGGTTTTTGACCTTACGGCAGAGCGACGTGCCGAGTCATCGCCGACGAATAGAAAACCACCGGGAACCAGCGCCAAGGAATTTCGGATGCAACTAATAATAATGCAGCGGGAACGTTTGGACGGTTATCACGGGTTAATGAAAACGCCACGCCGCACCGCGCCGGCTTCGAAAGATACAGTGATTTCTCTACACAGGGTGCGGCACGAATTAGTCCCCACGATTTTTCAGCCCCTTTTGGTTATCAGATAGAAAAGTGTTTCGTACCAAAGTTAATCAGTATTTAACCAGTTAACTGTGGAGTTTACTTTTAAAAATCTAAATGAGAAAGAATTACTTTTTATTCGATAAGAATTTAACAATTCATTAACGTTAACTGCACCGCAATAGAGTTTCGGATTGACGAGTATACTCGTCAATAACAGTTGACCCTTTGCACTCGAAGCTATTTTAACCCCAAAACGAAACACTTCTTCCGACCTAAAATATTTCCCTTCTAAATATATCTTTTTCGTGTTGTACATACGAAAATGGTGCGATTTACTCCTACAATACTGAAATGTGTAGTAATTTATTAAATACAAACAAATTTAATAATTTAAAAAATATTTTGAATAATGATACAGCAATTTCTGGAACAACCCGAGCAGTCAAAATGACTGGTTCCTAATTTTTTCTTTTACAATTATTGAAATTGTAAAAATGTTTTCATCGGAAATTTGTTTAATGAACCTCATCGTTGAAGCTCATATTACAGTAAAAGTTGTATGAAGTCTGAATGGGAACAGTCTTGTCACTGTTACAAGTTAATTGGTTAACTGGTTAACCGACAAGGAATTGCAATTTTTAAAATTTAAAAAAAAAATCAAGATCGCTGTCATATCTTTTAATGGAACTGGGTATTTTTAATTTCATAATATTGTAGGCGACATCCGTCGAAATGAATTCAACGACCCGTTATACGATGACTTTCAGATGACCTTGAAAGAAAATATCGCCATTGATTAATTGCCAGAATATTTGAAATATTTCGACGGTCCGTAATAGCAACGCCTCGCATTTCGAGGTAAACAAATGAACGCAAACATTGCTTCAGAACTTAACTCATAAAAAACCAAATTTACTGTTAGCGTACCGGTTCATTGTTATAACGTATCTCACAATTTCATGTAATGAACTAACAGATCTTGCGACACAAACGTTGAGGAAATGAGCTTTCGCAACGTTTACGTTCATTTGTTTACCTCTAAATGCGAGGCGCTGCTATTACGGACCGTCGAAATATTTCAAATATTCTGGCAATTGATTAATGGCGGTATTTTCTTTCAAGGTCATCAGAAAGTCATTATATAGCGTTGAATTCGTTTCCACGTCGCCTACAATATTATGAAATTAAAGATACCCAGTTCCATTAAAAGATATGACGATGACCTTGATTTCTTGTTGAAAATCGATTTTTTTTTAAATTTAAAACATTGTAATTTCTTGTCGGTTAAATACTGATTAACTTTGGTACGAAACATTTTTCTGTCCGACGATCCGAAGGGGCTGAAAAGTCGTGGGGTCTATTTCCGCGCCGCACCCTGTATATGTCGCCAAGGCCTCGATGATAAACGTCACGGAATTCAGTGTTTACGAGACATATGTCCACAGCACGGGCCTACCCGGGGACATATATCGGCTAGAAGATACTATTCTTTGATATACCCTTCGAGTATACCCCGCGGCAGTGGGGATAGTTGTGGGACTTTTATCGGCTAGATATCTGGGACAGATATCGAGTAAAGACTGTTATCCCCACTACCGCGGGGTGGATCCCGCGAGGGGCCACGAAACTATAGAGGCCTCGAACGCCGAGGAGCGTAAACATAACGCGGCTCGGGTGTGTCTCCTGGACGACACACGACG
The DNA here is from genome assembly GCA_028454255.1 of Halictus ligatus. Lineage (NCBI taxonomy): Eukaryota > Metazoa > Arthropoda > Insecta > Hymenoptera > Halictidae > Halictus > Halictus ligatus. The sequence continues at coordinate 2,592,007 of CM052136.1, read as the reverse complement.
CTGTCAAGACCCATGTTGTTGACATATATCGAGAATTCACTGGACATCTTCCAGATCGATCGAAGGCTGAACCACAGCAACCTCGTTGGCGCGCGAGAATCGCGGGAAAAACTTTGCCTGGCCGTCTCAAATTAGTCGGTGACGGTCACCGGTGGCCGACACCGACAAAGTCATTCTCCTCCGATGCGTGTAATCGCGACATTGCAAAAACGGAACTACGGCAAGGTGGGCGTGGTGTTATTCACCTTTCTTTCGACCTCCCACCGAACGGAAAAAGTATCAGATATCACCGAAAACCGAATCACTCTGTGTGTACACACACTAATACGCGACACTCAAACAATCACGAACCATCCTATTGGACTGTGGATTTTTATGCAGAATAAAAATGGCATCGATTGTAACAAACAGGATAAAATTTAGGTGTTTCGTTTGGTCGCGGATGGTAATTCCACTATCTAATAAGATGCTAGAGCGTCTTCATTCGCTAATTAGACCAATTCAGCTGCACGAGTGTTAGACTCGGTCGAGGACCTGTAAAAAGGTCACGGCGACGCCTGAGGAGTTCTCGTAACACCGAGATCAGAGGTGGACTGTAATATTGTTAGATTGCGATTGTTTTTGTAATAAATTACAAGCGATCACGCTAATCACAATTGTTAATCTATTAATCGTTTCTGAAATTAATCAGACGCAAATCGGTACGTAACATGTAACCTGTATCGCTAATTTTCTGAACCCTGTTCGGTGGTCGTTGCACGAGCTTTTACAGTCTTTACTCGATATATTTCCCAAATATCTAGCCGCTAAGAGTCCCAGAACTATCCCCACTGCCGCGAGGTATACCTCATGAGGAGCCAACTAGATTCGCTGTTCTTTTCTGCGTTCGGCAGTGCATCAAATAATAGTATCTTCTAGCCGATATACAGGGTGTCCCACGAACTCTGTCCACCTAAAACACCTTCGTTATTTTAAACAATGCGCGAAAATGTTTCAAACGAAACTTATAGGATTGGTACCAATTAATAATATGATGATTGCAGTTGAGAAGTTGACGCGTAAATGAGATATGAAGGTCACTTTCGTTTTTTTAAATGAAATTATTTCTTTTTTCTGTTCAATACCGATAGAATGGTAAATTCTGAATAAAAAAGTACTAAGGTACATTTGTCCCAAGATTCATAATTTCTGAGATAATTTGACTTTATTCATCTTATTACTATCCTCATGAATTTTTATGCAAAATATAAATGTTCTACATCAATTACAAGAAAGGAGACGTATGTAAAAATTGAATCGTTCTCTTAGTAATGTTAACAGGTTGTAAATAACAGAGCAATAAAACTAAATTCATATAGTGTCCCCTCGATTTTGTGTTTCATCTAATTTTTTAGTATTATTCATAACATTTATGACGAACGTAATCGGGTGCATAAAGTCCAATTATCTCAGAAGCGGTACGCTTTTGGACAAATACGCCTTAATATATTTTCATTCAGTATTTACCGTTCTATCGTGATCAAACATAGGAAATAAATCATTCCATTTAACAAACCGAAACTGACCTTCGTATCTCATTGACACACCCACTTGTCAAAACACTGTTATTAGCATATTATTAATCGGTTCAAATCCTATAATTGTAGTATAAAACATTTTCGCGTACTGTTTGAAATAATGGAGCTGATTCAGATGAACAGAGTTCGTGGGACACACTGTATATCCCTGGGTAGACCCATGTTGTGGACATATATCGAGTAAGCACACTGTACTTCTAGTACGAGAGCGTCTCTCGCGCGAACCATGGGGTGGTTCGATGGAGATCGCAAAGATCGAGACTTTTTGCAAAATGTTGCGATAATGGCGGCCGGTCGAAGCGGCGGTAAAAAGATGCAGGCCAGGATACGAAGGCCGAGAGGAAGAAAAAAGGGTCGATCGTGTAGCATAGAGGTGACACGACTGTGTTCGTGCATAGAGCAAGTCGGCTAGCTGCCGACCGGGCACGTACCTACGTCACGTCCGCATTTAACGTTAATCTGCCCCGTCGGCCGACTTGGTCACCTCCGTCGTTTACGCGAGCAACGGGCGAGCCTGATCGCCGCACAGTGGGCTATTTGGCCCGAAAAGCCGGAGAAAACTCAATTTCAAATTTTAACGTAAACTGTAATTTTTGTTTATTGCTCCAAGTTGTTGAATGTGTGGAGAATAATGTACTAAATTTTTCTATTCATCTGTAAGTTTATGAATCTCTAAACTTAATCGAGAGAGAGAGAAAGTCAAGAGATTCTATGACTTGTATTGCCTTTCCAATCATGCTATAACATATCGTACATTTATGAGTGATTTTTACATGCTTTAAAAAGCTATGTAATTTTTCGCATTATGGATATCTTTTAGGTAAGTATGAACTATACTTTCAGACTGTTTTCATTTTTTTTTATTATACTTATTTATAAAGTTATTAATATTTGTATATGATCAATAATTCAGAAATTATTTTTACAATTATAAGACTTCATTAACGATTTTATTATGGTTCTGAGTGAGTCCCGATGGTCTTTTTGATCCCATTATATTCGGTAGAGATTTGTGATTCCAAGCTAATGAAGCTTGGTTCCGGATTTGTCCGGATTGACGTTTTATAGTTAATTTAGTATTAGCGTTTAGAAGTGTATCACGTATGCCTATACGCCGTAATTAATGGTAATAATTTAAAAATATTCTTAAAATACATATCTACTTATTAAAACATTTCATGATCTACATATTTTGTGTTAAAATAATAATTTACATCATTTTAACATAATTTACGTGTAAAAATACTTTTTCCGGCTTTTCGGTGCACGTACTCCACAATCGCCACAATTTTTCAATAATCTGAGGAAAAAAAGGTTCGAACAAAAGATTAACAGTACTCAGATGTCTACAAATTTCAATCGATAAAATTTCGGAAAAAAATTTTTCTTTATAAAAAGTGAGGATTAATTTAATTTTTTAACTGTTAAGATATATTTTTGATTTCATAATGTTATAGCTGATGTTAAGACGAATTCAACAACCTACTACATTATGGCATTGAGCCTATATATAACGCTTAAATAATTTTTTCCGGCTTTTCGGGCCAAATACCCCACTGTGCGTCGTTTCAACCCTGTTTCCGGTTACGAGGCGTTTCTGCCGAAAATTCGCGACGACATGCGACAACGTGCAAATTCAGGATCGGAAACGCGAGTCTGAAATCGGAAATCGGAAGCGCGAGTCTGAAATCGGAAATCGGAAACGCGAGAAATGAATAGGCGAGCGGCGACGTGCAACGCACAACTAGGATGCACACGCGACACTACTTTTAAAATCAGGAACTCGAAAAGTCTCGAAAAGTGTACCACAAACCGATTGATATTTCGATCTTTTTTTTTGTACCAATTCGCCGACATAAAAGTTCAACATGGCGCTAAAAAATCGAGTACCTGTATCGGTGCCAACGCACAGGATCATATTTAGTAGTTTGCCCTAATTAGGGTGCCAGCTGTGCACACACTCATGTTTTAAAAAAGAACGGAGCAGTTCGGTGTTTGCTCGATATATGTCCACAACACGGGACTATCCAGGGTCATATATCGGTTACAAGATATTCTTTAAAAATTGCCGAACGTAGAAGCTCTTGGCCCCTCAGGAGGTATACCCCACGGCAGTGAGGATAGTTCTGGGACTTTTATTGGCTAGATATTTAGGACATATATCGAGCAAAGACTGTATCGGTTGCGTTTCCGGTCCGGAGAACACGTCAGTGTCCGTTTAACATCGGTCGATTAGTTGATTGATTGATTGTGTGTGCCGGATAACGATGAACTAGAACGTGATACGTCCCTGGAAATTTCTCGGTGAAAAACGGAAAATCAGGATTACGGAAAATGCACGAGCATTACGGAAAATAAACAAAAATGTGCGAACAAAGTTTGCATAGATTCTGTGCCAACTTAGATTCTACGAACCTATAATAAAAATCAATATGCTACACACACGTATGACCTTGTACATACGTTCGTTAAAAAATTCGTGCCAATTTTTGTTTTTACGAGTTTAATGAGTCATCGTAATTACGCAATGTATATATAATCTGTGAGCTGAATACACATATTGGTAAGACGTGTTTCAAAATTAAATAGTGTAACGGCAATCGATGAAAGTAAATTGATAAATAATACACGGTTCAACGTCCACGCATGTTCCCGGAGGTGAAAATTTTTTACACTGCAATACCGTTTCCCTGTACCGCATAAAAGTGCAGTCAAGGTAATCAGAGCAGAAGAGTTAAAAACGTCCCGCAGATATTTTTAGATGGGAATATCCGTGGTATTCCCTGGGAACCTTTTATCATTTCCTAGTGTGTATCGAGCAACTGGAGATAATTATTAAATTGCTTCTTTTTTCTAAAGCGTACGCCTACCGCTAGATAGAAAAGACGATACCTAACGATTTACAATCTTTACTCCATATTTGTCCCAAATGTCTAGCCGATAAAAGTTCCAGAACTATCGTCATTGTCGCGGGCTATACCCCTCAGGGGCCAAGAAGCTTCGCTGTCCTTTTCTACGATCGGCAGTGTACCAAAGAATATTATCTTCTAGCCCATATATGTCCCGGCGTAGACCCGTTGTTTTGGACATACATTGTGTAGACATGTCCGTTTACACTCATCGGCGACCAAGGCCATTCGAATTTCGCTGTCCTTTTCCACGTTCGGCAATGTACCAAAGAATAGTATCTTCTAGCCCATATATGTCCCTAGCCAAACCCGCGTTTTGGACATATATCGTGGTGTAGACATGTACATTTACACTCATCGGCGACCGAGGCCATTCGAACTTCGTTGTCCTTTTCCACGTTCGGCATTGTACCAAAGAATAGTATCTTCTAACCGATATATGTCCCCGGGTAGGCCCGTGTTGTGGACATCTATCGTGTAAACACTGTAGTACAATGAAACGATAGAGAACGCTTTTTATGCTTTCATAACGGCTTTTATTGTCAGAACTGCTGATTGGTTTGAAAATTAGTTCATTAAGAGAACACTTTCGTTTTGTGCAGTAGAAACCGAGAACAACGAAATGTGCAGTACATACATACACCTGCATTCTCGAAGAGATTAGAAAGATGCATACGGTGACTCCCACTAATATTCGGGCGCTCTTAAAAGTCGTATAACTTCGTCATTATTGGACCATACGACTTGGATTTTTTTTAAGAAGTTAAACAATTGGTTTGCTACATAACGTGAAAAAAATTGACAAAAATTGCAGAGAAAATACTAAAAGTTGTATTTTGCAACTTTTCTATGTGGGCTTAAATTTAAAAGGTACGTTCTGTAGATCTGTATCAATTATACATGTTCGGAATATTTCATCTAAATAGGTCGACGTTGCAATGAGCTGCAAACGTTTAATGATGAAAGCTTTAGGATGAAATTCGCAGAATTTTGGCCTTCTCAGGGAATTATGCGATCATTTGGAAACATTTGCAGCTCATGCAACGTTGATCGCTTTTGATGAAATTCTCAGAATATGTATAATTGATACAGATCTACAAATCGTATTTTCCAAATTTTCAATACAAGTCCACAGAAAAAAGTTGCAAAATACAACTTTCAGCATTTTCTCTACAATTTCGACCAATTACAATTTTTGAAAAAAAATTTTCACTTTATGTACCAAACCAATTGTTCTAACTTCATAAAAAAAAAGAAATCCAAGTCGTATGGTCCAATATTAACAAAATTATGCGATTTTTAAAAGCGTCCAAATATTAGCTGGAGTCACTGTATGTATTTGCTGGATTACAAAAAATCGAATTTCTTTTCATTAAATCGGTTGATACGAATTTGAAAGAGATTATTGCACGTATACCACGCCCACAGTTTAAACATTTTTTTCGTTATCGAAGTTCAAATAAGTCACATTCTCATGAAACAAATTGCCTGCGTAATCTTGGTTTTAAGTTCTTTCAACGTCCGGAATTTTTTTAGCTCGTTTGGAACCAAAAAAGGAAAAAGATAAAATTAAGTTTAGGAAAATATCAACCCTTAACACTCGAATGGTGACTGCGAGGCATCACTAAAAATTGTCGTATCATTATTGAAAATACTCTTTACAAAAATAAATTTGTTCGTATTCAATAAATTACTAAACATCTCAGTACGAGTAAATTACACCATTCTCGTAGGTATAACATGAAGAGAAAAAATATATAGAAAGAAAATATTCTAGGTCGGAGGAAATGTTTCGTTTTCCAGTTGAAATAGCTTCGAGTGCAAAGGGTTAGCTTGCGTTTTAGATTCAGATGTTGCATGTGCTTCGTTTCCCTGAGTAACGAAAAAATTCGTGACGTTCACTTTTCGAGGGCACCCGAAAGTTTTTGGGTCGCGAGTAACCCGGGCATTTGCAGGTTAACGTCCGGAAGTAGTTCCGGTGCGACGGACTAAGCCAGATGTCGCCGAAACCGCGCGATCCGGAAACGATGATCGGCACGACGCTAATTTATTAATTTATGCCGAAGAAGACGCGCACACGCCCAAGCCCGGCAACGGTGACGTAACTGTAAACACAACACTGATTGCGAGAGGAACCGAAGGAAATTGCTCGATCGAAGAAACCTTTATTAAACGTCCCCCTCCCCCTTCCCCTCTTTTTTTCTTTTCTAACATCATGCGATCAACACGTTTTTCAACGGTCACTTCCATTTCCCTACCTGCAATACACATACGCGCTGTACTTATCGACTTAGGGTTCTTTCCTCGGTGAATACGTAACGGTTTTTTCGACGACGAAGTTCGCTATGTTTCTGACACTTCGAGAACGACCGATGTAAAACATTTTGATGACAGTGACTCAGCCGCGAATTCGGCACCGTGACGAAATCAGTTGCCGTTCCGAACGGCCTGTATCAATTTGTAACGGCGTCACCGATTAGGCGACTAATGGTGCGCGATTAGGTGTCGGTATCGGCGAAATTAGCGGCGGATAGATATACATATGATGTTCGTTGCACGGGGGTATTTTCGTAGAGGCGTGCACCTCTCTTCCGGTGACAAATCCTGATCGTCTAAAAAGGGCCGATGCATACCTCCGCCGACTTATTTCCGGTTGTGAAACTCGAATTAAATACCGCGTTTATCAAAATCGACGACACATAAGCGATTACATTATCTGTCGTAATACATCGGATTTCCACGTACTCGATCCTCGACGTGGAAACGGTGCGCGATCTTCGATGGCGAGATACGGCTATCAGTCGAACGACAGCGATCGCAATTTGTTTGGAAACACTTGAAGGCACCTCGGAACTCGTTTGTAATTGTGGATAGAATATCTATCGTTCGTTAGACATTTTTCGGATGAGCGTCGCGAGAAGCGGTCGGTGTACCGACCGCGGTGCCACAATGCCTGACGGGTTTTCAGTGGGAAGCGAAATTAGGTCAGCAACAGATAGGGCGTCTTGACAGGTGAACAAAACCATTCATGGAACACCATGTATAGCGGAAATTAAGGCGCTGCAGACGAACGCGCACGAGTGGCAATCGCGATCTTATTTCAGGAATGAAAATGGGGATGATAGGACAGAACGCGTATACGGTTCGATGCGAGGCGGTCTCTCGCGATTACGCAAAAAAAAAAGAGAGAAAAAGAACCAACGAGCAACCGTGTCAGCGACAAACGGCACGAGAAAAGAACGTTTTATTCGATCGTAGAGTGGGCAGGGGTTCGTCGGTGGAATCGATGTCCTTGTAGGTGGCAATTATTCGGAACGATCGCTGATAAACGACGAACGGTGTCGTCGGTTCGTTAAATTACGAACACCGTGCGAACGTTGTCACGAGCCCGAGTCGGGACACGCTCGACGAAGAATCAAAGCCGGAGAGAAATCGAAGGAAGCTAAAGGCGGCACACGCCATTTTTATCTCTGGAGTGTTAGCCGTCACGAGACAACCGACCGCGAAACCCGGGAGGGCTTACGCGTTTTCGGAACGAACGGGAACGGGATTGTTCACTTACCTTCTCGTGAGGATAACCCGCGACACCGTTTTATCCGAGTACTCGCATAAAAACCAGTCGAAGTACACCAAAAACCACCGATTAACGATCCACACAAACCCATCCACACAGCCAACCGGCGCGCAACCGACTGAGCGCATACGGCGTCGTCCTACGCCAGCGTAGCTAGTCCCAGTCCTCGCGCGACCAATCAGAGACGACCGTGAGCACTGTATGTATTACTTTTCAAAAAAGCACTATATACTTACGGAATGTAATTATCACACTGTAGAGCTTTATGTGAATTCGCTTATTTATAGACAAAATTCCAAAGAGAGAAGCACCGTGAAAATGTCAAGCCATTCCTTCACCGACCTTGTGCTCCGTTACGGGACGATAAAACGCGTCGAGTAAATAGAATGATTTTTTTTAAATAACTACGAGTGCTATCTGCTGCGTTCTAAATATTTCAAATGATTGTTTTTTCAAGAAACAACACTACGACTGCTTACGATAATGATTATTTTAAAACCAAACAACGATTTCTTCAAAGTATACGATATCATTCAATTTTGACATTTTAGTTTGCTTTCTAGTTTGAATTAATCACTGTTCGTAAAAAATACATCATTTTTTAGAGTATTAACAATTGGAATCGTACGTCATTGTCATAATCGAGGGACGTACCTCAATTCATCTCTCCAGGAACATACAGCGATTACTTTAGAATGACTTTCGATGTATCACGCGCGCGCGCACACACACTCACATACGCACACCCATACGAAAAAGGAACGATTCAATCGTTGTAAGTACGGAAGTGAGTTCGATACGTAAATCAAAGTAATTAACGCAATAAAAATTAATTAGTATATCTTGAACGATTAAACACATCGCTTATACCACATTCGTATCGGTACTCACTATACTTGCGTTATAAACGCTGGCGTAGGAATACAAGATAGCGTATGACATCACTAGTCCCGTTTACCCATATTCTGGACCGGGCACGCCCCAACCTCCCCGTTTTATATATTATTACTGCGAAAACTTAAAAGGCAATTAAGTTACGCCAGGAAAAAATAGATCTTACGTATCCCCGAATGAAACAAATCAGCAGAAACGCTGGTTATAGAAAATCATCGAAAAGTGCATGTTATCTCCGAAAACGTTTCCTCTATTTTTCTTATCGTAGCGTCGACCGTCATCGAACATGACAATTTTAATTCAAAACACTCAAGACGTCACAAAATTTATTTCATTGTAAATTTATATATGTATATATATAAATTTATTAAAATAAAAAATATATATATATAAAAGAAAAGAAGATTGTCTGTAACACTACATTATTTCCTTCTAAAATCTTTATTCATTCTTTTCTGAAGAAAACGAAATTGCAAATGATATATTGAAATATATTACATATACAGTTAAAAGTAACCGTAAAAATAAATCATAAGGAGGTAAATGGAAAATGTGTACATTTATATACATAACATGAGCGGAGATACATTGTAGTATATTTTACATCGCTTAATATAAATGAATTAAATTTGTTTATTTCTTATCCTTTACGATCTTGACACGAGTAATGTACAATATCGCCGTTTGGGAACCTGGCAAATGCACTGCAAAATGATTGACATCATTGTTATTAATGTTGCAGTACACACACGTATAATGCGCGGTAGATGATAGAGATCAATTAATAGAAACACTTAAATACAGACCTTTGATTGCTAAATCTCTTCTTACATACTGGACATACATTAAATTCTGTCATCAGAACGCTCTGCGATTCGTAATGCATACGCTGCTCGTGCACTTGCAAATGTTCTGCGTAAAACAAGCCCTTCAACATCTGCAACCTCCTTCTGGCATTCAATTTCTCCTGCAAACTGACTTCTAAGAAACATTTAATTCTACCTATAGGAACTGTATTTGGCAGGATATCCAATGCTTTCAACGGATTTATTTTCGAGGCGTGTTTCTCGAGTAACTCCAACGCCATTTCCAAATCAGGTTGCGGCGTTCGTTGAAGTTCTGGTTTACATCCTACGAAATTAGAAATCTGCATATGACTTCATATATCATTTTAGAACGACAACGGTATTGTCATTTTGTACCTGTCATCGAAACTCCTTTGTCATCGGGTTTCAACAATTGTTGTATGAGCATCAAATAAACCTCCTCTGCACCATCAGACTGTTTCTGTTTCTCTGCATTGTCTAGATCTTAGAGCAATAAAAGACGAATTATCGAAAGTGATACGCGAATGCTTTTGATACACAATTTTATACTTACTTTGATATCTAGTGTATACATTATGACAATACTCGATAGCTTTCGGTATGTCGTTCAAAAGATTAACATATATCGATATAACTTGCTGATGGCGTCCAAGTCGTCCAAGAATAATTGCACGTTCCTCGAACAGACTATTAGATGGAAAATGGACAAGTATCGTTTCCGGGGTATAATGTGCTGATTTCTCCAAAAACTGTTGTAACTTCTGCCTGATATGTTGTACCGCTTCTTTCTCACCAGGTGTTTCGCTATCGTTTATATCGTTTAAACATTTCTCTTTGTACTGATGTATTAAAACATTATGGTATAGCGGATTGGTAACCTCCCAAATGTTCACTACATGTTCCAAATACGTTATAACCAAATCTTTGTGACAACGGAGGAGGTAATCTAATACTTTTGGTTTTGGTAACTGCTCAACTTGCTCTGTATCTTCCATAAATATTCGAAGTCCTTGCTCCGGATCTTCATTTAAGACCCAACCAGCAAATTTAAAAATCAAATCCATATGATCCTTTCCCAGCTGTTGCAAGTACTGAATTGTTCTCTCAATTCCTTTAAGACTAGAATCACTTTCTTTTGCATGCTTCTCAAGAAGTTCCAAAGCTTTTCTATGTTGCCCTTTCGTTTGGTACAATATAATAAGCTCGGGATACTTTTGATGCATCAACAATGTTCTTTCAGCCTCTGCCAAATGACAATGATTCAACCTAAGCAATGGTGCTACTAACGCATCTGTAGTCTGCAAATAACATTTCAGAAGAGTCGTGTCTATAATTTTTAAAAGCTGTTCGGTAGCTACTGCTGTCATATTTTTCTCTCCTTTGATCAAAGGTTTTTCTTTACCATTGTCCTTGTCTTTTGACTTTGTATCATCCATTAATTTGTCTCTGACTTTTGTAAGGAATACTATCAATGCGCGCAACCCTTTTTCCAAATCATGATCTTCTAGTTTAGGCAAACTTGGTGCTGGTTCGTTAAGTTCAGAATGATTGCTTGTAGAAATAACCAAATCAGGAAATAATATGATTACTTCGTATGGATCGGTTCCTAATTTTAAAAACAAGTCCATCGCTTCCTGAAATCTTTTGTTGGCGAAAAGATGATGTGCATATAAAGTTTGTATTTTATACGTTTGTTTCATTTTTTCTTCCTCGGTTATATCCGACAAACTCTGAAATAGCATCGATATTAGTTTTTCTATAAATCCAAAGAATTTATAATGTTGGAATTAAACGATTAACAATACTGTTTACGTACAGTTAACTTCAGTGCCAGCTGAAATTGCTTCTGTTCGAGTAATGTTCTAATTTGAAGTGTTACATCAACTGCTCTAACACACCAAATGTGACTAATAGATGCTACAAAAACTTTTCCTTGCTTACACCTATATACGAGTCTTGCTTTATTCAAGTCCTTTATCGTTTGAATGTGCACACAGTCCTCTATAGTATATACTTCTAATTTGTCGTGCACAATCCCAAGAAGATAAGGATCATCCCAAGCTAAAACAATTCAATTTAATTAGCACTAAAATGCATAATTTCTTTTCAATTTACAGACGTATTGTAATTATGTAGCAATATGTACCTATTGCATTCGGTGTATCAGACCACTTTACCGAATTATGTTGAATCAATTCACCCTTTGTATTCATAATGAATGACTGAGAATCTTTTCCTAATAAAAATGAATTATCAGATAATTTTGTAACGCTAGGTTCAGGTGACTTCCCAGTTGGAAATAATTCTTTAACTTTTCCATTCAAGTCTAATATCGTGTACGACAAACCACGAAAACCCAAAATCAGTGAATCTCCACACCTGTATTATGATTAATGTATATTGAACTATGTTGCAGCTATTAATGATTTATCTTTATGCGATAAAGATAATACGTACCAAGACAATTCACGTGGTATATCAGGTACAGTTAATTCAAAATCTTTGAATTCTTCAAATTTCTTTGATTTCCAATAATACAACTGTAGCTTGCGTTTTACAGCAACACACAAGCGTACAAATGTATTTTTCTCACCAGTTAAACAGCTCAAAGTTTGTACATCTAAGGTAAATAATGTAGCACCGCGAGTCTTTTGTAACTGGCAAACTTGTTGAAAATTTGGGGAATTTAAATCGTGTATACAAAGAATATTATCTATAAACAGAAATAAAATGTAATAGTTCATTTAATGTTTATAACAAAAGAAAACTAAATTTGCAATTACCTGTTAGAATTAACAATAAATTATATTCTGGCACAACGTCGATTTGTGTAATGCGTTTTTTATTAAAATTCTTACTATGACGCAATAATTCTAGTTTATGACTGTCATCTGTCACAGAAGGAACATTGTACATAAGAAGATGACCCTCTCTTGTACCAATTAACAAATTATCATCTGAAACGTGTCAATGTTCCAATTAATATTAGAACATAGATTTAATCGTTGATAACCTAAATTATTAATCTTTCCCAAATCTATGCAAATATATAATCGGACAAATAATCGAATATAATTTACACTGTTGAATAAATAAATGAAAAGCTGTTATCAAGAAGGTTACAGACTACGTACCATAAGCAGCCATTGACTCTATTTGAACAGAAATATTTAATATCGATGATTGTTCGTAAGCGTCATGCATTTTGACGTTTCAGATATTTCTTGATAAATTTCGAGAATGTTAAATCAACTCTGCTAAGATCAACAACTACTTATACACATAGTTACCATTTAAGAGTACATTTGACAACTATCAACTTAAACTACATTCGTCGAAACTATACAAAAGTATTGCCAATTGCTATTGCCACCCATCGTTTGTATACATTCACATATGTGCAATATGTGTTTGATACCAATGTTTCAATCGAGTACATTCTTATAGAAGAGATATGTGCTCATTTCTTAATTTCTAACGATATTATTTAAATTTTATGAATCCGTAAAAACAAGTCTCGATCACAGCAGCGGTCATAGAAATGCATCAAACATCTAGGTACTTATGTCAGGCTTGGCAATCAACTGGCACGATCCGAGGCTTTCTCGAAGGCTACGCCCCCTCAGGCCCGTATCATGTCAACTGCGCATGGCGCATTAAGGGGGCCGGCAGGCATTTGGCCTTGACTATCACGCTATGTTACGCTGTGCCTTTTTTTCTAGACATTTTACCTCTTAAATAAGTAAGTAATCAATTAAAAATGCGTGCCACCGTGTTTGTACATGTCTTTGCTACGTCTGTATAGAGCCTTTTTTGTTCGTTACGAACACTAAATCTCTCGACATTAAGAGAATCTCTCAGCGGCAGCCATCTTGTGACGTCATACTTGCTCCAGAATTCGAATTTTCTGCCGAATATTACAAACTACTTCACAATTAGGTAGAAATTCGCAATTTGGGCTCTATACAGACGTAGATTGGACTTTTAGGAAACACAATTGACCACTTCTAAACTGCTCATTGCAATATTGAAGCGGCAGTTTGTCCAGATTTCGACCCTTGCATACGTATATGGATTTCAAACCATGCCGGCCACCTTAAGGCGACACCCGTACCAGTAGGTTTCCACATTACTAGACTGCGGATGTTTATGCAAATGCGTATTTATATAGAAAATTGATAATACAATGGGACTTAAATAGAAATATGTTTTGCGATTAGAGGTTCCTAAAAATATGTTGTTTATTTTGCACTTTTTGTTTTGTATATTTCTCTTGAATAACATATTATTTTCCGGGTATATGCATATCACATGCTCATATGAATCATTCATCTTGTTAAATTTATTTAATCTATTAATAAACACTGGTATCTTAACCGAATAGCGTCGATAATAGTGATACGCAGATATAAAAAATCGAATTTCCCGAAATCTTTGTAAAGGCACCACTTCGTATAGAGGCGTATCACAAGGTACTAAGAAATACTCCTCTGCCATCAGAACTAATTTTGACCAGATCACACTATTTTGACTACATCAACATTTGTTCTATTTGTTATGTTAAGTTCCAAGTTTAAACAAGGAAGGTGCAGCTGCCATTAAGACCACCCAAGAAGTGCTCCAACAGACTGAAATCTTGCAAAATTTGATATTTATAAATGCTCATTTAAACAACTTGCAGGTCACGATTAAAAAAATTAGAATCTACAGGTTTATCATTAAATGAATCAATTGGAATATATATGAGCTGTATAAATCAATTACAAAATATCCCCGGTGATTGTGGGGAAAAGATTCAAAAGAAAATAAGTGCTACCCTAGGAAAAAATGCAGGACTCAAAGAGTTAAGAAAAATTGTACAAAAATGCGGAGTATTTGTACAAGATCCAATATGTACGTCACAACACAGTATAAGTAAATTTAAATGTGCACCGATAACGTCGTGTGATGTGGAACGGTCATTTTCGGCGTATAAATTAATTTTGACCGACAAACGCCATCAATTGATGCCATCAAATTTAGAAAAAATGATTGTAATTTATTGTAATTCGAATTACGATACTCCAGTATAACTGTGAAATGTCTGTTAATACTCAATATTGTATCTAACACAAAAATATATATATATATATATATATATATATATATATATATATTTATATATATTTATATATGTAATACATAATTAATATCGGAAAAATTTGCATATGTTTCGAGCATATTTGCATATTTGTCGTGCATAAACTTCCGTAGTCTACTCATTACCCATGAGGTACTAATATTGACAATGCGTCTTATTTTTGTCGGTGGTTTTCTCCGTAAGCTTACTCCACTGCATGGCATGATAATTTCGAGAAAATAGAGGAAAATAGTTTTACTTATATTGTCAAAATTTTACCGACATTTAGAAAAACTAGATTTTCGCGCACGTTTAAACCTGCTTGCCGAGCAAGAAGATTTGAAAATAAGCCTACAAGAGATACCACTGACAAAAAAACATATTGACAATAGTACCCCGTGATATGGTACGGGCCTGAGAGGGTGTAGCCTTCGAGAAAGCCTCGGATTGCACCAGTTAATTGCCAAGCCTGATTTATATTATATTACTAGCATAATGCCCGTTGAAAAATCAATGGCTGGTTTATTTCTGGATGTATACGTTTAATGACATATTTAATTTCGTATTAGTAACAGTTTTCTCAATATAGTTGTATCAATTTGTTGTTGATTGTTATTGTTTGTAACTAAATATAATAAAATCTTATTAATGTCGCAAATTTCCATACCACCTTTAGGCAATACCGTTGTATTTTAATAGTGACGATTTTAGTGCCTCGGTAGCATGACCTGACTTCTCAATTTCTATGATGGAGAGCGCGCATATTTAAAACAGTATTTTATTTGAATTATGGAATAACGATTATTTAAAATCGCCTGTCTGTGTACCAAATTCGTTGAGATTTTTCGACCGTTACAGAGGACAGAGAAATAATACTAAGTTAATTTTAACAATTAATCCTGAAGGACTTCCAGGATAAAAACATATTCGTACACTCTTTTGGGCTACCGACTATCTGTGTACCAAATTTCAGTCTTCTATGTCTTCTGTGTTTGAAGATTTTTTTACCGTTACAGAGACGTATGGTTTATTCCCGTAACCTTTGACTATTAGCAACTACAGTTGATATATTGATGTATAAATACTATATATAATATATACTCTAGAAATAATAGATCCACTTATTGCACGCATGTGCATTGGAAATTCTTGGAGCTCAAAGGAGTATACGAGTTTTGCATCTGCACAAATAACCTGTGGTAATATGGTTTTTTTTAGCATATTGTAATTTGTTATGTTTTATTTGAAGTTTGTACATATCAAATGAATTAATGTCTAATAGAAAATGTCAAATTCACTTGTTCGCAAAGGTCTTGAACTAATTGGTTATGAGAAAACTTTAAAACAGGGTTTGTATCTTATTTATTCACACGAACTATCAAATCCTATGTCATAGTTACGCTTATTGACTTTACAGAAAAAAGAAAACGAAAGCACACTAAATACAAAGGTACCTTGGATTTGATTCCACCAAAACACAGGATATTATCAAAGAACGATAAAACAGGTATAGCTCTAAATCTAAACAAGAGAGCTATTTCATAAGGTTTAATCATTTACAAATAATTAATGTTGTTAGATCTTGGTACAATTCTTGGAAGATCGAGTAAAGTGACTGTCTACGAAACTAAAAAGAAATTGGCATCAGAAGAGGATCCTACTGATAAAAATGTCCAAAGACTGTTAATGCTTAGTACTAATCGCATTGACTCAAATGTAGCAGATAAGGTACTAATATTATCTAGAAACATTGATTAGCGTCAACATAAGATTATATCATACAATAAATTGCTTACAGCTTTTAGAACGAGCGGTAAAGAAGAGATATATTCCAAAGAAAGAGAAGCCTAAAGAACCCGAAGCTACTGTATTCACAGAAGAAGATTTCAAGAAGTTTGAACGAGAATACGTAGATCAGTAACTTATAGCATAAGTCTTGTACTTGATAGATTAGACTTCATTAAAAATTTTCAATTTGCACACAAAATAAGTATAAATGCATATACATGAGGCCTAGCATCTCCTTTTTAAAAGAGTAGAAGAAAGAAAAATAGATGTTTGCATTATATATATGTATATATATTCACTTTTAATATACCATTAATTAATAACTTGAAATGTTTAACAGTGACAGTGAAAAAGGAAAAGCGATACTGCTAGTGACCATTATATTATTTTTATATTACACTATATGGGTAATTGGTTTTCCATTTATCGATGATGACAAAATAAGATCATTATTTGGTCCCCAAGAACTAGCTTTAATGATACCTGCAGTATCAGGCTTTTGTTTTATTGGTGGATTAATACTGTTCACTATTTATCATGTTAAGCCATATTTTTCATACGATAAGATGAATAAACTTCATGATTCATAGATTTTATATAAAATCGATTAGCAAAAGGAACAAAATTCGGCTGTATCTAACAGAGTAACTAACTGCCAGTAAAACATTTGTTATTTTCATTGGTTTTCATGAATTGTCAGCACATTTAAGGATGGTTTACATAACTGTACATTACATAATGTGTATACAAACCCATAGACATAGACTGTAGATTAATTTAAATTTGTGTACTTCATAAGAGTACAGAACTAAAGAAACCAGAATGTCTTCGAGAAAGTGGATTGTACTTGGTATTTCTGGAGCAACGTGCAGTGGAAAAACAAGTTTAATTAATCGGCTTCACAAGGAATTGAAAAACTCTGTACTTGTATGTCAAGATGACTATTTTTTACCAGTTGATGATCCACGACATACACACATACCAGAACTTAATCACATGAACTGGGAGCTAATAACCAGCTTAGATATGGATAAAATGCGATCAGATGTTTTGAAATTAATTACATCACCGGAGAAAAGCAAATCGACAAATACAAATCAGAACATTCTAATATTAGACGGTTTTTTACTATTCGCATGTAAGGTTATTTCAAACTTATGCGATAAGAAATATTTCTTAACGTTAACCAAAGATCAATGCTGGGAAAGAAGGAAGGATAGATGTTACGATCCACCCGATGTTCCTGGATATTTTGAGAAGGTTGTATGGCCAGAATATGCGAAACATACAAACGAATTAATGAAAGACAAAGATTTATATAAAACAATAACATTCATCGATGGATCAAAAAGTAAAGAAGAAATATTTCAAATAGTTCTTGCAGACATAAAAAAAATGCTATCATAAAATGTTTTTTTACGTCGCCATTACATACAAAAAAGAAGCACTTATAACTAAAAATAAATATACAGTATGAGCTGCAACTGGACATTTAGCTACTGTGTAGTGGAAACAAGGTGATGTTAACATTAGCTATACAAAAGAAGATTACTATACATTCCAGGTTGCTCGGTACAAAATACAATTGAAATCATAAGATATCTTTTTTTAATAATCTAGATCGTTTATCTTAAATTTTGCACTGTATAAAATTAAGATAAAACAATTATAATAGGACATTCTGTTTGCGTATTAAATTTATGTACTAATAAATCACTTGTGATTTCATTATAGAAAAGCGTACTTCACTTACCTGGCACAAATGTGCATTGAGCAGTTACTTTTTTTTTCTTTTATGAATCCTAATTAAAATTTGTGACTATTTTTTTCCTTTTTGTGGCAAATATATGTACATATTTTACTATTGTATTATAGGTAGTGAATTATATCTGATATAATTCTTTGAGAATGCCATTGTATGAATATTGCATGCTTACTTTGTATAATTGTTGAAGTATTACAATATTTTAACTATATCGTGTAGATCATTTTTTTCGTATTAATTATAAAGCCTGCTTTAGATGCCAAATCGTATTTAAAGAAATTAAGTTTTGCAATCCACGCATAATATATTCTGTACAACAGGTAATTATGTAAAACATAAAAAATAGAGTATAAGTGAGTAATAGTGAAATCATGTAGGATTTACAATTTCTTGATCATTCTTCAGTTTCGGAGATTCAAGAAGAGCATATGAATTGCAGAAGAAACATCCCAAAATTTGGAATACACATCTGCTGCTTGTCCTCTTCCAATAGAAATAGAAATCCATTAAATTTCGATTCGAGACATATATTCATCCAAAACAGGCTTCTAAACATTTGTGTCTTGACTTCCAACAAGATTTTTTCATTTGTTTTCTGTTTTTTAATAAAGATAACGCACAACGACGTGTATATGTTACATGGAATAGGTATTATGTTTAGATTGACCTTGCACATTCGTTACATTTGCTGTGGCAGGTCCAGCTGTTTGATCATCTTGATCATTTTGACCGTACATTTTTCGAACATATTGTGGAGTGAGAACAACTTCTTCTTCCATTTCAAGTACTCTCTTATCTAATTCCATACACGCCGCCATTAAATTTTCTAGTTTTGCCAACATTTTTGGTGAATTGTATTTTTCTGGATCATCATGAAATACTACCATTCCATCCTTCTTATTGATCGTGGCAAAAATTTCTCCTTCTTCGATCTAAACATATCAGCAAACCATTGATTAATCGATATTTTATATATCAATTCTTATATATTTAAAAAATCAATATACTGACCATATTCAAGATATACTTTTCCGCTTCGTTGGGTCCTGCTAGTTGAACTCTGCTCGCTACATCACTTAAGCTAAGTGTTAAAAAAGTCTTTGTCAACCTTTGTATATTCTTTTTGTACAAAAAGCTGAGAACTTGTTTTACAAGCCCCGTATTGTGATCTCTTGTAAAAAGATGTTCATATTTATAAATAACTTTTCGAACTTCTCCACAACTATTCGTTTGGTAAGCATTGGCCAATTCTTCGTATTGCTGACTTAAAGGTTTCATGTACCTGTTGACCACTTGACTCGTGTACCTAGGTAAGTTTAGGACTTTCCCGTGCATTATTAGAGAGACCAGAATATACTTCTTATATGCCTCTAACATAATGTAACTAACTGCAACAGCAGGTGTTGTTACACACACCTCGAAAAAATACAGTGCTCTATCATAATTCTTCAACGCCGTATATATTATTCCACCATAATAGTAATAAAGTAGGAAATATTTTGAGTCGAACTGTCCTCCTTCTTGACCGATACCAGTGATGTCCCAGTCAAGAAACTCTAGCGCTGGTTTGAAACACTTGGATAATAGACATAGTTGGCAGAGATCGGCGTGTATCGAAGTCAGCTGGCTATCAAACAACTGTATTTTACGTATTGCACGGCACAATAAATCAATACCACGCAACGGTATTTGTAATTGAACTAATTTCTCGGTAAAAAGATGACATAGTTCTGCATCTATAAAACAATTTGTTCAGAAACAAATTCCGATTTCTTTGCGTAGAGGAACAAATAAAATAAAGACTTACATGTATCTGGTGCAAATCTAACTTGTTCTCCGTTACAACCAATAATAAATTCCTGAACCTGATTAAGTAGTGGTCTATAAGCATTAGCAGTGTTCACGCCGTTAGGATTGGGTAATGTGAATTTTACACACAACACTACCAAAATACCTAGTGAATGTTGTTGCAGATCTAACGTTTCCAGAACATTGTCTAAGTGTTGTCCATTCTCCATTAGAACATCTACATTTTTAATCATTATTTCACATAGCTCCCGAAAATTACCTGCAAAATACAATTTATTTATATTGTTTTTTGTTTTTCTTTTTTTTTTATTGTTTAACAGCGATTGGTTAACAGGAGGTCATAACCGTTAACCGGCAAGACAAATTCTTTGTGCGTTTCTGTTTTATTTGTCCCATTGAGGATTCTATCTTGCGTGGCTACAAATAATTTAATAAAGAATCGTTCACGATTGCGATCGCGAAGGTTATGTTCGTTATGAATACAAAGAATAGTCCGAGCATCTGTCGTACCTTGTTTCGAAAGCGTCTGCACATTATTTACAAACTGCTCCAATGCCGACGCCATCACTGCAAATGCTTTCTTCTCACGAACCTTTTGCCACAGAGGATGTGGTGAATCCTATTTACAGGAATTATTTTCGCGAACAAACCATCACCCAGGATGACGTTTTGAAACAGGCAACCGGAACGCTCTGAAGCATGTTACGAGAATAGCCGGGTTGCATTGAACTCCCTCTCGCATGCTGCGATCTGCGATCTGCGATCTGCTATCAACGCGCGATCTGAATTTACTTCCATTCAAATATAGAAGAGGGATTCCATCTATTATTCCACTTTATTTAGATGTTACGTATGACACTTCTACTTCGCGCTAATTCATATGCTAGTTAATACCGAATATTAACTAACATTATAGCTTTATCCACATTTCAAATATCAACCACACATTAGATGAAAATAGCGAGAACAGTATTTGTTTATATTTCTCGTTGTCCATCTAATCGAATTTTTTAAAAACGCCTTTTATTTTGCATATCGTAATAAACAACAATAATAATAATGCAGGTATTATTTATATACACAGATATATATGTATATCGCTTCCTCGCGGTTGCTAAGATATATACAATTAGAACGACAACGACTCCTAACAATGCCGAGAAAATAATGGGAACTTGTCTTTCTCCATTGACGCTCACTATACATTTTTCGACAAGTAAACATAGATTACAATAATATTTTGTTTTTATTGAGATTTTAACAATGTCCAGTGTGACATACGATAAACTTTGGAAAGACACGCAAATAGTGTTAAACGAATTAATTCAAGTGGACACAAACTTACAGAACGCGAAGCCGCAAAGAGATCGTAAAAAAGCTCGTAACATAAATTCCGAGTTGTACGTGAAGTACATAATTATCACTAATAAGCTCGAGTTATGTTACGATCAAGTGGTGCAGCCGCAAAAACGAATATTATTAAGACAGTTACTGGATTCCTGTCTTGGTAGAGTTTTGGAATTAAAACACGAGCTAGTCGAAATAGATCTCTCGGAATACAGCTACTTCGATGATATTTTAATTAATTTAGGTGTTACGCCGCAAGAAATCGAGATTCAATTGCCTAGATATTTTCGACGGGAACGTATCAAAGAGATCGAGGAAAGGCGAAGCTTCATAGAAAGTACTTTGAGATCCGTTGGTGCGCTAAACGAAGTAGTAATGCCAAAACAAATGAGCGAATTAGAAGCTGTCAGGCTTATACAGGTATACAGGTATTTAGGTTTAATTATTAGGATTGTTACAACGACAGGATCGAATCGGGTAATATTTAATTGTCATTACAGGCTCACGAACGTGCAAGACAGGGGCGGTTAAGATTCCAATTTATGAAAGAGATCCGTAAAATGAAAGAGAGATCGACGGTCAAACCAGAAATGGATATCTTGGACGTATTGTGTGAGAAAACAGCTGCAATGAGGATTCAAAAAGTGTGGAAAGGATACGTCACCAGGAGGAAGATTCGAAAAAGACGTGTCGACGAAATGTTACTCATTGGTAGACTTCGGAAGTTTATGCACGATAAATATGCAAAATGCATATGACATTTATGAACGAAAAATATGCAAATATGCTGGAAACATATGCAAATTTTTCCGATATTAATTATATATTAGATTAAGTGTTAGGTACAATATTGAGTATTAACAGACATTTCACAGTTATACTGGAGTATCGTAATTCGAATTACAATAAATTACAATCATTTTTTCGAAATTTGATGGCATCAATTGATGGCGTTTGTCGGTCAAAATTAATTTATACGCCGAAAATGACCGCTCCACATCACACGACGTTATCGGTGCACATTTAAATTTACTTATACTGTGTTGTGGCATACATATTGGATCTTGTATAAATTCCCCGCATATTTGTACAATTTTTCTTAACTCTTTGAGTCTTACATTTTTTCCTAAGGTAGCACTTATTTTCTTTTGAATCTTTTCCCCACAATCACCGGGGATATTTTGTAATTGATTTATACAGCTCATATATATTCCAATTGATTCATTTAATGATAAACCTGTAGATTCTAATTTTTTTAATCGTGACCTGCAAGTTGTTTAAATGAGCATTTATAAATATCAAATTTTGCAAGATTTCAGTCTGTTGGAGCACTTCTTGGGTGGTCTCAATGGCAGCTGCATCTTCCTTATTTAAACTCGGAACTTAACATAACAAATAGAATAAATGTTGATGTAGCTTTATTCAAATCTGTATAAGTTTACTTTACTATTTATGATTACTTAAAAAAAAACCTCCACTAACTTCTTTAATTTTCTCAAAATTTTGGGCATAGAACAATGCTGCCTCAATCCATGTGCTCCATCTGGTCAAAATTGGTTCTGATGGCAGAGGAGTATTTCCTAGTACCTTGTGATATGCCTCTATACGAAGTAGTGCCTTTACAAAGATTTCTGGAAATTCGATTTTTTATATCTGCGTATCACTATTATCGACGCCATTCGCTTATGATACAAGTGCTTATTAATAGATTAAATAAATTTAACAAGATAAATGATTCATATGAGCATGAGATATGCATATACCCGGAAAATGTTTTAGATATTTCTCTTTGAAAAACATATGCAACAATATATTGCATATGTTTTTCAAGATAAATATACAAAACTTATACATTATGCAAAAAGTGCAAAATAAACAACATATTTTTAGAATCCTCTAATCGCAAAACATATTTTTGTTAAAGTCTCATTGTTTTATCAATTTTCGATATAAATATGCATTTGCATACACATCCGCAGTCTACTCATTGGTAATCATTAGACTGTGGAAGTTTATGCAAATGCATATTTTGCATAATGAATATGCTTTGTATATTTATGTTTAAAAACCTATGCAATAATATATTGCATATGTTATTTATCATGCTTATGTGAAATACCTATGTCGACAAATTAGTTTCGTCTATCACCAAACTTTCGTATCATAATTGTGTAGTGTCCACACAAATACAGGCCATATGAAACCATATTTAACCATACTATAATAATGTATCAGAATAATTGTGAAAAGTATTTTATATATGTGTATATAGTGAATATTCTGTAACATACTAATATATTGCTTAGAATACTACATTTTATATATACCTATATACTTTGCATATTTTGGATATTTTTCGTGCATAAACTTCCGCAGTCTAGTAATCATTTACTGGAATATAAATATATAGGCGAAAAAACGATGAAAACGTTAATTTGCATTATATTTTTAAAAGGTATGCTGCAACCTAGTCAAGAAATCACTAAAGCTGCTAGGCAAGCAGAGAAAATTAGACAAGAGAGATACGAGAAACAAATCGAATACCAAAAATTGTACGAATCTTTATTGATCGAGATTAAAGACCAAATCCGAAAAGAAAAAAGTGCCATAATGGAGGAGAATATCAGAAGCGAAATCCGAAACTGGATAAACACATACTTTCAACAAACAGGAAAAATTCCTGATTTGCCATCTGTCGAAAGCGGAGGGTCCAGAATTATATTTAGTAGGCAGGTAAAGCCAATAGCTACAGCACTGTTATGTGCACAACTTCCTGATTATTTCCTTCTATCTAGGGAACTGAAAGCACTATAAGTAAATCTACGGCAGTGTCATCAAAGGAATCCAAAAAATCAAAGAAATCAAAAGCAAAAAAGGACAGTGAAACAGAACAATCTGAAGAAGAAACGGAGCAAGGTTTCAAATCGATTCCTTCTCATTTTTTGTCAGAACTAGTACACGCTAACCAAGAATATGAGGAAGTATGGAAAGACAAAGATGACTCTATGAACGCCACGCAAATGCCGTATTTAGATATGATAGAAAAAGAAAAAACTAAAGAAGTAGAAAACGAAGTTAGAGTTGTTGTAGATCAAGCGCTAAGAGGTATGGTTTTACATGCTTTATGACTTTTCAGCACAGTCATTGCACTTGGGAATTGAAATTTCTTGCAGATGATATAGAGGCCTTACAAAATGCATTGGACAGAGATAAAGGATTGAAAGGTAAACGTGCAAAAAAGTCACAGAAACGAATTCGTCGCAGCGGAAAGAAGAATAAGAAACGAAAAGAAAAAGACCTAACACCTGACAGAACGACAGAGTCACTATTTGAAGAACTGTTGACACAAGGCATTATTAAGCTTCACCCAGAAGTTGCACTTAACGATTTTAAAGGGGAGAAGTCTTTTACGAATAGCAGTTTAAGAGAAAAGGGAAAAGATCCTTTGCCAGCAATTGGTTGAGTATCTTATGATAAGTTAAAAACGTTTATGATACATTTTTGCTATAGTTTGGGTCTTTAATACTCTGACATTATTTATACCCATAGGAGATATAAGACAGTTAATAGCTGAATACTGTATAATTCCTCTGGGAAACAGCACTCTCAGAGAACTGACACCTTTGATAAGGTCAGTGTTAATAGCCGGACCACACGGTAGTGGAAAAAAGATGTTAGTAAATGCAATTTGCACAGAACTCGGTGCTACACTATTTGATATTACGCCAGCGAATATCGCCGGGAAATATCCTGGAAAATCGGGATTGATTATGCTTGTTCATTTAATATCAAAGGTGGTTTAATATTTTACTATTGCAATGCACAATTTTAAGTAACCATTTTATATTTCTTCTTTCTATGTGAAGGTATCGCGTTTGTTACAACCATCGGTGATATTCATGGACGGGGCTGAAAAACCATTTGTTAAAAAAGTTCCAAAAACGGATAAGTCTGATCCGAAACGATTGAAAAAAGATTTACCTAAGTTAGTGAAGAGCATTACAAACGAAGACAGAGTAATTTTTATTGGAACTACAAGCTCACCATGGGATGGAGATCAGAAGCTTTTATATCAAACTTATGACAAAATCATATATATCCCCAGACCAGATTATGGAAGTGTGTCTCTTGTATGGAAAGATTTGTTGCATAAAGTCAGGTTTAATTTACTTACGATACTACATTTTACATCCGCGTTTAACACATTCGCGACCGGCAATTCTGAAGCTGGTTGCCGCAACCTTGTATCGCTAAAGCATGGATTAATTAATTTATTACATCTGAATTCACGTCAGTGGCAATCAGGAATAGAATTTAAAATGACGTGAATTCACGTCAGCGGTCGCGAATGTGTTAACAGAAATATTTCTACATATATTTCTTTTTACATTATAGTATTCTGGAATCAACAGACAATTCGATACGACCGTTATGACTAAAATTTGTGACGGTTTCACTATTGGTACTGTATTAGCGGCAATTAACGAGGTATTTTCGTTCAATATACGTATACATATACATATACATACATATATTGGTCATGCATTAGCATTATTACATTGAAATGCAGGTGATGAGCACCAAACGAAAGGTGCAATTAAGAACGCATCCATTAACGCATGTTGAATTGATAAATGCGCTGAGTTCAAAGGATCCGGTTTATCGAGAAGAAGAAGACGCGTTCTTAGGTAGTATACCAATAAATAATGTTAATAATTACAATCAGCAAAAAAGACCGTTTTTCTCACTATTTTGTGCAGCATGGCTCGCAAAAACGCCGATATATCGTAAAAAACAACGCGTGCACGAATTAGAGTTGCAACAATTAGAAGAAGCGAACGAGAAGCAAAAAAGGAAAGGAAAGAAGTCATGAATAAACTCGTGAATAACATCAATGAAAAAATTCATTTACGGTCTTCGTATAATCTATGATATTACTTTTCATTTTATACCTTGAGCTCAGCCAGAATATAAATAAAAGGTTCTCATAACTTTTAATAACATTACCATAAATTATAAAAACCCGATAAGCCATTAAAATGCTTAATGTCTAATTACAATTCTAAATAGGGACTATAAAATATTATTCAATCAGGACACTTCATCGTAGTACAATACATAGGCGATTGACGATCGGCAACCTCGATGGAACCGCACGAAAAGGAATAAGTACCCAGTAAACAATTTGCTTTTGATTTGCTTTGAATTTGCCACCGAAATTTGTCTATAAATTCCTACCCATCTATTTCTGCATTAGGCGCGGTATTTGAGTGCAAAGTTTGCAGTCAAAATTCCATGCCAAATGAAAAGCAAATTGGGACCAAACCTTGGCTTTCTGATAGAGGGCAGGTCGATCGCACTAAGAGTAAATATCTTGCAAAATCGGATAAAAAAACTAGGAAATCGGATAGAAAAACTATAATTTTAATATCTGTAAATATTTCAGTCTTAAAAAATAAATAAAACTTGAAATTATTTAATTTCGAATTCCGTTTTCTCTCCTACAGAAAGATTTCCTCCAATTTTGCCCAATATTTACTCTATAAAGAGGCCAAGGTTTGATCTCAATTTGCTCTCCGTTTGGCATGGAATTTTGCAGGCATGCTTTTGACACCAAAACGACCAGCTTTTACTCGCAAAGTACAATTACAAACATTGATCAAGATTTCCTCGAAGCAACTTTTGCTGACTGGGTATTTATACATAGGTTGTAAAGAAGCCAGTGCAAGAGAATGAATGAAAAATCAAATTTACACAATAAGAGAAATATAAACGTAGTCACGCGAGAACTGTTTATGCTCGATCAAAGTCCCGCGAAACTGGAAAATTTGCGTTCCACTACGATTGCGAATTTTTATCTCTGTAATCTCTCATGCCACTCTCGACAATGGTAATATACACTTGCAGAAATGAAACTTCTCCCTTGCTTTTTTCTCAATTATAATTTGATGATGTAACACGATCATGAGTAAATAAAAATATTTGTTTCGATCTCGTCGTTTTTCATCATAGCGATTAAGTTGTCTCGCCTTCCGTACATGGAAGGCGATAAGATATATTTCAAATTCGGTTCTAACAGTATAACCTCGCTATCATACTTTTATATAATCGCGTTGATTCAATTGCCCGCTCATCGAATTCTGTTGTATAAATAAATAACTTTGGTAATGGAATGAGTCTCCGTGTTTAATGTGTTCGTAACATAAATAAGATGAATCACGCGTAGAGTAGGTCGTCAAACTGTTGATTTTTTAAAATTACGTAACAACATATAATTGCAATGCAATTAATACAAATGACAAGGCTTTAGTAC
Organism: Halictus ligatus; assembly: GCA_028454255.1. Lineage (NCBI taxonomy): Eukaryota > Metazoa > Arthropoda > Insecta > Hymenoptera > Halictidae > Halictus > Halictus ligatus. The sequence goes on along the minus strand of CM052136.1, from coordinate 2,564,085 downwards.
TTCTTTGTGAATCAGGGAAAGACAAATTAACTAGTCATTTGTGTTTATTGAAGCTCCTCGTCGCTTCCGGTCGATTCAATTCCAGAATAGCCCGTTGCCCAAAAATTACCGATTAACAGTTTGCCTGTTAATAAGGGAATACAACGAAGCGAGAGGAAGCGACAGACAGCAACAGATAACGTCTTCAACAATGTGAGGTCGAGTTAGGGCCGGCACAATTGCGATTCGGCCCGTTTTTATTCATGAACCCGGCTTCGTGAAAGAGACAAGTAGGATGCCTCCGTTAGCTTCGCATCGTAGCACAAAAGTCTCGTTAAGTCCGAAGTTACACAGGTTATATGTTTCTTTCTTCGGTTCACGTGATACAGATACAGCATACAGCACGCGGGCATCAGGCTTGCGCCAACGACTAGTGGCAAAGACCTCTATGATATTTTATCGAGCAGTCATGATAATAATAATAGGTATACATTTACATTCCCTATTCCTCATCACTATTCTAGCTTTTCGAAGAGCGTTTCGTTTTATCAACAATTTAGGATACGATATAGATATGCATAGTAACCAGAACGAAATATAGTCATCACAAATTATTTCTATAAATAAGAAGGTCGATACAGCGACATGGATAACGTTTGCATTTATAAAATACAAATTTATGCATATATATATAGGTATTATATTTGCGTGTCTCCTTCGTGTCGAATGAATTAATATTCAAATACCTGTTCTTCCAGATATACATACTAATAATGCCAGAGTATATAATTTCCTAGATTAATATGCCGTGCAAATGAGAAGGTTAAACATAAACGTCTTTTCTTTTTTCTGTGCAGTAAACGCAATAGGAACAGTTCAGAGAACGTAACAGTTCAACGTACAGTAGTACATATTGTTCAAGTTTTAACAACATTCTTAGAACGGTTGACCGTAACCTGCATTTTGTTAGATAAGTTCTTACTGTAATCCAAAATAAATTATTCGTTATATAAATACCCTCACTCCCCTCTTTCATAGAAACATATATTATTTCTTCTGATTAGAAAAATTATGCGAGCTCGCATCAAAAAATTACACGAACCGTAAAAGTTTGTGACCTTAAAATATTTTATCGCTAACAGGCTGTATACGTTCAAGAAAAGCGAATTGGATATTATATCCCGTTAGAAATGAATAAGTCTATGCTATGGTGAGCTCGCGAACAGTGACATCGTCATAGCCAAACTTCTTATGTTTTGATTATAGCGGTTGGATACGTATTTATAGTGATATTGTATAAAAATCGTTTTTATTATATCATTATATGTTATACGCTGAACAATTCTGGTTGGAATTTGTCAAAAAAGCTGAGAAGGAATAACTAGAGTTATAGAGGTAATTTTAATAACCGTGTCAATGGCATTCACATTAATAATTACAGTAACACGGTAGCAACTATATATATGAGTACTTCCACCGAAACGATATCATACATATAGAACCCATAACCTGTACGAACAACTTACATCAGCAACGCGTACGTTACGAACTAACATTCCATGGAAATAGAACATCGAGCAAAACATGATTCGTGTGACACGGAATTGAGGAAGTAAGATAAAGTAAATCAAATAAAAGTCGCGACTTTGACAATCTCCAAAATTTACCCGGAACAATACGAGATTACGTTAGCAGGCGCCAGGGGTATCGATCCCTCGCGACGCCTCGTTTATCGACTAGATTCCGGATCTTTATGCAAAATAAAAAGTTCGTGTATCAACGATCAGACACAGAAGCTAAATACAAATTTAGATTTTTCATTAATAATTTTAACCCAATCTCTAATAATTTTAATTCAATCTAAAACTAAACTTTTCTTCCGTCTTACAATATTTTCATTTTATTCATATACGAAACTGATCCGATTTCTACATATAATATTTAATGTTCAGTAATCTATCAAATACAAATTTTGTAATGTAACAAATATTTTGTAATGTTCTTTCTAGTTTCTTTGAAATAATGCCACAACAATTTCTAGTGGCGCTTCGGAGTCACCACTCGAGTGCAAAGGGTTAATAAGGGTTAGTGAAAAACAATTAAAGTCTTTCTTTCCTGTTCACTGTTTCGAATTGCACCTGATACTAATTTTTACACCGAATATACATAAAATTCGGAGTCCAATTACGAGCAGCCTCAAACAATTCCACGGATAGTTATCATAATTGATAATACTATAGTTATGTAAAAAGAAAAACACGGAAGGTCAACATGTGACAACTGCATGTTCACGAATCGATGTGGACGACGGATTCCACGGATGATGTGATGGAACAAGGAACAAGTCTGGTCAGCTGAAGGAGTAAGGCACGGTTCAATGAAAAAGCGGAATATTCGTGACAGAAGACGAGAACGCCGGTCCATTCGTAGTGCGCTTGCGTACCGGAAACTCGGACTCCTATTGGCCAACAACACATGGTCTGATGTCAGACCACATGGTCTGTCCAATTCAATAATAACGAGATGCTGGCGAGGTAGACGCTAGCCAGTTCTCTGCGACGTGTTCGCGACGCTTGTGCCGGTTATTGATAATAGGGAACAACCGCACGTCGTCGCCTAGAAAACAGTTGAACAGAGAAATCATTTTCCTTAGTCCGTAATCATTGAACACATTCCATTGTTCCTCCAGCGCACGAGAGTATAGGTCGATCGGTTTGGATCCACCCTTTTCCGTTGAAGACATATTACATTGTGTACAACCGTCGACGCAGTATTTCCCGGTGACAAGGGCGGACACTGAATTCGAACCGTTTATCAGGATTGTATCCACGTGTAAGGTGAGTCATTCGACAATATTTTATGCTTGTACATGATTCACCGTTCTTAGGACCTACAAATTATCGAAAAAAACACAAAGAAGGGTGTAAAACGAATCGGCGGTGAACGTTAGAAGCGACGTTGGCTCGTACGAACGTATTATTTAAATAGTTTTTGTTTTTTTTTATTTTTTCTGTTAATATTAATACATATATATTAATAATTGAACAGGGCGCATTATTAAAATTTACCATGGTCGAGCCTCGAACGATGTGAGACAACTCTTTCGAAATTCCACGTATCGTGCATCGTCAACATACCTTTTATCGCGGTTGAATTACTTCACGGAAAAACATTTCCAACGATCGCGTTGCGTTGATAGTGGTTTATGCGGATGAAATCTTCACGCGTTGTTCTTCTTCTTCTTATTATTAGTAGTAGTATTTGTCTTGTCGATACCGCCACCATTTCCTAGGAATTATCGCGAGATTACGACTCTAGGTAGACAATAACATTTGTACAGAATAGGCCACGTGAAAGTTTGTTCAGGAAATGTATAAGCAATTTAGTTCGCAATAACGGGCACAGGTAGTCCAGGTAGAGTAACTGTTTCGATTTCTCACGAGAATACGCCACGCGCTATACATTGCCAACGGAAACAACTCGCGAAGAATAAACTTCATTTTGCAAATTTGTTATTTACGTACGTGCTTATGCATATCCGCGAGCCGTGTGCGTACATACTTTGAAAACGTATTACGTCTGACTCGTGCAAACTTTTACTACTGCGTCACATACTCGGCACGTTGACCACCACCGCAGTGATTTATTTACGTTGCAATCAGACCCGGACATGGTTAATTATTCTTTAATACTTTGAAAGACGTAATTTTTGAGATATAAAAAACGAACACGGTTCACTCGAAGCCAAGTCGGATGAATCGAGATAATGTTTGTTCGGTGCATTTACCGTGTAAGTTTACATTATAATATCATAATGTCTATACTATCATTATTATTATATTTAGTACAAACCTTCCAATGCACACCATGCTTTCCAGGAGCAAAGGATGTAGGGAAAGATATTAGAATTATTAATTACATGAATCGGTTTGATGTTTTGGCGCGATTATTTACCGAGTACCGTAATAAATAGAAGAAAGTGTAGGTCAAAACAAACACTCGAACGTTATTGTCGTTGTAGAATTTGAATAGACTGTGTTCTGGTTCGTTCTCGAACATCAAAAATTATTGGTTCCCTGGTTGCTGGTTACAGGCGATCATTATCGACCGTGCTAGAACCGTACAGGTTAAATAATTCACTTTGCAGGTGCTTCGGACGTAGCGAAGGTGAAAACTTGTGTAATCTCTATTAACATTTCAAGTTGAAGGACTGCTATATGCTAGGTACAGTTCGTATAGCGTTTTAGCGGTTTAGAAAATGTCGTCGCGGAACACCTCGCCCGACAATGAGTCATGCCATGACTTTGTCGTCCTATGGTTGACCATGTGTTTCCAAACTGCGAACCTAATCGAATGGCGAACAGCGGATCAATAAATGGTGAAACGTCGAGAATCGGAGTCGTTCCTAGAATATTGAACTTGTCGTTTTCTTCTTCTTTTTCTTCTTCTCTTGATAAATTTTCATTTCTTTAAAATAATATTTTGCTATAAACAACGTCCGGTGATATTTCGTTGCATCTGTCTCGAATCGTAGAATTTCGGTCACGTACAATGGTTCCTCCCACACGTGCTCGTGCGTAAAATTTCGATCCCCATTATCGTTCGTTCTCCCACGATTTTGGTTCGGTGCGCATGTATGTACGTTGCCCCGCCACGTGATCGACTCGTGAACCCGAGCAGTGATCTGAGTGGCTATGTATTTTCTCTTACCATGTATATATATATATATATACATTTTTTTTGTCGAGAGATGGAATAATTCGACGCACCGGCCTTAAGCGAACGATACCGCCGCGCCGCCGACGACTACGACGATAAATTTGATGCCTTCTACGCGAAGGTTAGCCACGTGGATTATGATTAAAAGATTATATCACGCGCTTTCTTCGTTGCTATTACATACACCGATCGTGCGAAAAGTGGCTTCTTTTTTTTTTTAGGAATTACGTAATCGAATTCGTACTAGACAGAAGGAAATCGATGGATTATGCTCACCTCGCGGGAGCGTAATGTATGCGGCCCCGGTGTATGCCTAATGATCAACAAATTCGTGCACCTGATATTGAAATTAGCTGTCGTGTTCGCTGTACTTTGTACCTGCTAATGTTTTCATTTAATTCGAGTTAATGGCCGATGAATAAAATTAGCACCAATTATAATTACGTTATATATATAGAACGTAATTAGTGCTAATATATATATAACGTAATTAGTGTTAATATATATATATATATATATTATCGAGGGATAAATCGGTTCGAAAAGTTTTTATTCGGTTTTGAAAAGCGGAAATTAGTTGGGAGATTATTCATCCTACGTGCGTAGAAAGAACGTGATCCGTTCTTCCGAATGTCGACGCGTTGCGGCAGAGAAGATGTAGGACTTTCGTTATCTAATTTCCGTGTCAGAAGTTAGCGGTCGGCAGATCCCTTTATCGTGCGCCCACGGACCCTTGGCTTAGATTCAAAGAATCTGCCGGTTTAACGGAACTGCGTGTCGTCGCCGTTTCAGATAAACTTCGTGCTATATTTCAAGGCTACCCATGTTTACCTCTATCGTAACGGCTTGGCTCGTGGCACGCTCGTCTTAAATATGGTGGGCCAGAAAGAGAGAGAGAGAGAGAGAGAGAGAGAGAGAGAGAGAAAGAAAGAAAGAAAGAAAGAAAGAAAGAGAGAAAGAGTTCAAGTATGTTTCTCATCGGCACAATTTTCCACTCTATTCCTAACACGCAGATTGTAGGCAGCGTTCGTTATTATTCGGTCATATTAAATGGTATCATAAATAATTAATAAGCATGATACGATAAATAATTTGAACGAACTCCAACGATAATAAACATGTCGTAATTCATTTCCATATCATTTCATCCATATCATTTCATCTATTATCGAAACATTATTCAAACAGTATTTGCCCGAAGTTTTCGTAACTATTAGACTGGTGTTCTTATCATGCAATTATTATTTATGGAATATTATGCAGTCATGTTAAGAGCCCTTATCGAAATTACGCCGTTTTCGGTAATCAAAACTTACAAGTTTTAAAGGTCTTTAGTGTACAAATGCGAGGGGGGAATAACTCCATAAGAATTCAAAAAGCAAAAGTATCCTTAAATTGGTAAGAATGACTGGAAAAAATTCGAGCAAACTTGTCTAACAAACTAGAAGTAGCAAACTTTTAACATGCTTGCCTCTTAAGTCGAGTGCCCTCTTTAAGTAATCTAGTATAAATAAGTTTCACAAGTAACATTAGTTTGAAAGCTATGTTGAGGCTAGAAAGAAAATTTTTTGTTCCTACTATTCCTGCGAGTTCGAGCTCAAAAGGACAGAGAGGACACCACCTTCGAATATGTATGTGTATGTAGGGCGTTTGAAAGATTAAAATGTTGTTTATCGTATGCATACGTGTACTGGATTAGCTGTAAAACTATGAATTTGTTGGTATTAGTTTTAATAACAGTCATACTTCATTGTTTTGCAATTTATCAAACTATCTAGTAAACTGCTATCGATAAACGTATCTTTGAAACTTGTCGGTGTTGCAATTGATTTATAATGTTTAAGTCGGTGGGTCTGGGTTAGGATGATCGTAAAATAGGCATAAACTGATACATATATCAGTAACTTTCAGGAACTTTTTTTGGTCAGTTCAATCGCATCGAGTAAAAAATTATTTAGCACAGTTATGACGTCTCTGTTGCATACTTATACTACGTAATGAATATGTAGGCTAAACGTTTCTTTCGTTATGTCACCGCTCCTCAATTTACATAAACAAATTCTGTTGTTTTGTCTAGGACTAGTATAATGGCTAGAAACGTGCACGGCAGAAATTTTTAACGTAATTTGCGATCAATTGCTATCATAATTAATGTCAAGTGGATAAATTCGTTGACGAACAGATACCTCGTTACGACATCTATGATTCGAATTTTTTAATTTCGCAATGATTAAAACGATCTCACGAGAGAAGTCGTCGCGCGTCGTCTATCAGTATCACGCGATGATCGCGCCACTGTCCGTGAACTTTCCTCTCGCCTCGGCAGACAGAAGAAAAAAAAAGAGGAGGAAGCCTCAAATTTTGAGATACAATCGTAATTAAGCGACTACGTTAACCGACTAGGAAAAATTTCAGATTCGTTTCATTAATCGATGCTAATGTATTTGTAACAATTTATTATTGATAGGAGTTTAACGATTTCGCACTATTCTAGGGTCAGATCGGTCACGTATCGGATGTTCTTCAATTATACTTTAATTTATACGTATCACCGCGAAAAAAAACGCAAATTCTTCGGATTATTCAGCAAGTATAGTTTTTGCTTAATATTCAGATTTCTCTGACGTCCGGACTCCGCAAGAACCGACGCAACAACTGGATCGCGCCACCATCGTGCGACGTTTATGTATACGTCTGCCTACCGAACGAGTTTCAGAGAATTATATAACACGAAATTCTGATTCACCCCAGTGGCAGGTTTAACGGAAAGCGGCCGCGTGGGGGCCCCCTTTCGTTTTTGTTAATAAGTTGAGAGTTTTCTTGCAACTTCTATTTCCAACTTGAGTTTGGGGGCCCCAAAATTTTTACCACTTGGTGCCTCCGCTTGACTTGACCCACCACTGATTCAAACCACCAAAGCTTTGAACTTTTTATTTGCTCGAATTATTCCATCGCGTTCTCTAGCGCGAGACAACGGTTACGCGTGCATCCCTTTAGGGTGCGTACCCTTTTGAGAGTAAAATTGTCGCGAGTTACTTTCGAGACTCAAATTCGTAAGTGTTTTTATTTTGCACGAAACGACTAGTACTCTTCAATAGCACTCGCAGAGAATACATGTACAGTCGGTGTACAAAAATTGGACCAAACGGCTTGAATTTTTTGGGATGTTAGAAGGGTTAATTTATTAAGTAATGTATAAATATTTTTTTTTTTTGAAAATTCTATTGGTCGTAATTGCGAAGAAAAAAGTAGAGGTCACGATTTTTTAAGTGTTTTTAAAAGCTGCCATTTGTTTGAACAAGGTTCCTATGAAATGTAATTGATCGAAAATAGCAAAAATTGTAAGAAACTACGATTTAGACTCTATTTAAACTCTCGCGATTTTTACATCTTACAGTGGCTATAGTTTTTTTATGTTTCAACCGATTTAAATGAAGCGTTGTGCATATATGTAATTTACTTAGATCTACAAAAGGGACCTCTTAAATTCTCATTATATACACAGATAAAAAATTTGAAAATCGTGACTTCTAGTTAAAAAAAATTATTTAGGCATTACTTAGTAAATTAATCCTTCTAACATCTCCAAAAGATTCACGTTGTTTGGTCTAATTTTAAAAAAGTTACTTAAAAGGTGTACGAATACACTTTGTACACCGACTGTACATACATAAGAAATAACGAATGTTTAGAGATAATGAGCTATTATTAAAACTGGAATGGGAATGAATGAAAATTGTACGTATACGAACTAAAAACGATCCGGTGCATAATCTACCACTGTAGTAGTGAAAAAATTAGTTCAAGTGAAATTGTCGATAGACTGACTAAATGTATTCCTCGCTCAATAAATCTTCCAGTCAACGAAGGAAATTGGCTTATTTTCGTTTTTACGTGTTGACATTCGATATATCGCGTTAAATACGCATTATCGAGCGGTGTCAAACAGGTTTCTTATTTTCAAGCACAGCGTTTACTAATTATTCGAACCTCCGTAAATGGTTTCGCATCGGTTAATTTTAAAGTTCCGTGGAACACGCGCCAGTGTCAATTTCATGCTCCGCTATTGAAAAACATTATCGTTTTTTATCCTCATATGCGGTAATAAAATGTTTGCTTAACATCGTGTCTCTAGATTCAGCATGCTATTTTACGTTCGATAAAGGCGTTTCGTTGGCAGAGTTGATTGAACACTTTCCGTCGCGGCGGTATCGTCATTTCACGTCTTCTGATTAATCAAACATAAAAATGTTATCTTAGGTCAATTACATAACATGTCGTAATATTAATCGTTCTCGTTAACTAAATTTAATTATCATTACAGTTTTAATCACCGCACACGGTCTGGATAGATCCCACTCTAATAGACATCTCAATGAATTTAATACTAGATATTATTATGTATCCCAGCTTTTATTTTATTCGAAATTCATTCACTGGACATTACGAAGATCCACTCGAATTTGTCGACCTGCTGATTGGTTGATATCGATAACCCTGCTGGTAGTACGGTCGTCTAATGACCGACCTTATTGTAATATGAAATACGTAATATGGAAATTAGGGGCTATGATAATACGACGGCGCGGCGGCGGAAAAAAGAAGCCGAAGGGCGAATACGTGTGCTGTCGTTACACAATCGTCTTTTGACGTTGTTCCAAACATAATGATTGCCCGCGAAATCGAGACAAGAAACGTTGACGAACACGATTATACAGCCGAAGCTAAGTGTCGGACGGGAAAAATTTTCCCGCGCGGGCAACGTGCACGCCAAGAAAATCATAATCGAATTCACTTTGTACGACAGAGCCGGTTCAATTGAAATCGCTCAATCAGTCCAGAAGAGAAGGCAGTTGCTGCCGGTAATCTAATACAATTACCGGGACATTTAAGGAGGTTAAATGGCCGCGGTAAGCACCGCGCGTCGTCCAATACAGTCTTTACTCGATACTTGTCCCAAATATCTAGCCGACAATAGTCCCAGAATTATCCCCACTGCCGCGTGGTATTTTCCGCGAGGGGCCAAGACACTTCTTTGTGCTTCTCCACGTTCGGCAGTGTATCGAAGAATAGCATCTTCTAGCCGATATACAGGGTGTTTCGTTTGTCTGAAAACGGAAATATCTCTTGACGCACTGAAGTTACGAGAAATATTTGTGTACGAAAATTTTTCGGTATGAACGGAACGATCGTACGGTGTAATTTTTTTAGGACTCGAATGATGCGGTGGAAGGGGGAGGGGAATTATATTTATGAATTATAATTTCTGTGTTTTTTTATTTCTGAGATACAAGAAGGTCGATCTTTGTCTACAGCGTCTAGCTAATTACCGCTACCATTGCCTACTTAAGAAGTGACAAATTCATAATATAATTTCTAACGTTTTGTGACAGTAAATAACATAATGTGATATGTCATTGACTGCGTCTCGGAAAATGCTATCTTGTTATGACAAAAAAACATATGATTCCATTTTAAAAAATTAATTTGATTTTAAATCCCTCCTCCCTACCTTTCGAGTCCTGAACAAAAAATTACAGCATGTGATTGTTCCCTTCATACCGAACAATTTTTGTAAACAAATTTTCAGATATACGAAACACACTGTATATCCCCGTGTAGGCCCGTGTTCTAGACATTTATCGAGTGAACACTGTATCTGTCGAATTCTCCACCGTCTAATTAATGCGAGAGTAATTTGTCCTCGACTTTCGTTTCGCAGATGAACGAGAAATTTGTAATGATTTTTTTTCTTGAATTTTTGAACCGGTTAAGCCCGACGTACGTCGCGCCGTGTCGGTGCGGCGGACAAAGTCAATTCTCGTCGTCACTTCGTAGTCGAATTTATCTTTCAGCGATTTTTCGTGTACCTTATCTGTTTGTCTAACGATTAGACCGCGGGTTTTATGCATTCGCTGCGGCATATGTGTACATCGCAGTCGCGATAGACGCTAAAAAGCTTCGCTTAAACCGTTAATCCCCATATTACGATCGCCTAATTGCTTTCTATATTGCGAAACAGAAAAACGATTGGAAATCTGACTAATCTGTATTTGCATTGCATAGATACATACACGTACAACGGATAACGTAAAAGTGTAGCAAGCAGCTGAATTAGTCTGACATGGTCGTATAAAACTCGTCCACAGTCCACTTAGTTTGCATCTATAGAATAGACGATATACAGCCTTTACTCGATATATGTACCAAATATCTAGCCAATTAAAGTCCCAGAACTATCCCCACTGCCGCGGGATATGCCCCGTGAGAGGCTAAGAAGCTTCGCTGTTCTTTTGTACGTTCGACAGTGTATGAAAGAATAGTATATTCTACCCGATATGTTATGTCCTTGGGTACACCCGCGTTGTGGACTAAACACTGTATATATATACATACATGGTGTCTCATTTAACTCGACTATCTAAAATATCTCGCTTATTTTTTATGATAGAAGAAACTTTCGGAGGAAAACATTAGTTGGTTCAGAGGGGAAAATATTATGATAGTCAAAAAAATTTACAAATTTACCACAGTCTAGTTATCATAAACGATTTCACACCATACATTTACGCTCCATGGACGCTGGTGTACAACTTGTTAAAGCCATTTCGGGTTTTCAGTGCACGAATAATGCATATTGTGTATATTCAGTTGTCCATGGTCAGAAAAAGTAGCTTCGTCAGTAAAGAGAACGTCATAAAAGAAATGTTCAAAAAGCAAAACGATTCTCGAAGTCGTTGCCATGAAGGTCCTGATGTAAGGAAGTATGGTATGGATGAAATTTATGACGTTGCAATATTCGGCACACACTTGCTTTGCAAATTCCTAAAGAACGTCCACTTTTTCGACAACTTGTAGTAGGATCAATATTGACTGTAGCCAATACAAAAGTTTCGGCATCTTCTACAGTAGCAGGCTTTGATCGTTATAAAACAAATGAACTATGCGGTCAAAACTTGTCGAGAAGGATGATTTCGCTCAGGCTATCTTTTTGCGTACAGTTGAGATGCTTGTACTCAGTTACTTTTAGCCTCACCATAATCTAAAATCATTTCTATCTTTTCTACATCAGTGTACACCATCGTTTCAGAGAAGTAACGTTATCTTTCACAATCGAATAAATCCCGATGAATTATTGATTAGAGTCACCGAAACGAGAAGTATTTGTATCGGTGTTTACAATATATTGTAAGCTTGTTTACAGTCATTAGTCAAGGTGTTCAAGAACATTTCTTGAAACCCTAGGGGGATCATGACATCGTTTTTATTTTACTATTTACATCATGTGTCCTACTTTTATGAATTTCTAATAATATTAGAATAAGTAAATAATATTACGCGTAATTGGATTCGTTTTGACTTCGGCTACCATATAGCTATAATAAAAATATATCATTCCATTTAAAAAAACTTCGATCACTTTTAAATCTGACAAAAATATAACCTTAAACAAATTTATTTCCTGTCACAATATTTTCCCGTCTGAACTAACTAATGTTTTCCTCTAAAATTTTTTATGTATGTGTGTATGCGTAGAACAGTCGGGGATTTGCATAAGGTGATGACTAAACGCGGAATCTATTGTTTCCAGCCTACTGTCCACTAAGCTTCCACGTTCGATATACTTCGCGAGAACGGATAAATTAAAAGGATATTGAAGCGACGATTCTCAGTGAAAATGCCGGCCCAATTTGAGAGCGCGAACAGCCCCATCGCGAGGGAGCCAGTGATCAACGGTAACACACAGTACCTTCAAGATGACATCGTCATCAGTGGTTTCTCAGGTAACGAAGAATTTCTTACGTAGGTCTGATGTGTATTACATATACCTACACCACATGTATTATAGTATCCGCGAATCTAACGCGTTTGTCGTTTTTTCCAGGTCGTTTCCCGGAGTCGGAAAATGTAGACGAGTTGAAAAAGAATTTATTCGAGGGTGTCGACATGATCACGGACGACGAACGTAGATGGCCAGCCGGGATCTACGGTTTACCAAAGAGAACCGGCAAATTGAAGGACATTCAGCACTTCGATGCCACTTTTTTCGGCGTTCACGCGAAACAAGCACATTTGATGGATCCACAGCTTCGGGTACTTCTGGAGGCAACGTACGAGGCCATAGTCGATGCTGGAATTAATCCACAAGAGATTAGAGGATCGAAGACTGGTGTGTTTGTCGGTGTTTCTACCTCAGAGTCGAACGAGATGTGGACGAAGAATCCGGAAGAGATCAATGGTACGGAATGTGACTATTTTCTTTCGGGCATAGGCTCCTCGTTGAAATTGGAAAGCGAATTTTCTTTCGGCGCTGTGCATGTACATACGCGCGTATATACGTACTTACTTCGAAATCGATTTTCACAGGATACGGATTGACCGGATGCTGCAGAGCCATGTTCCCCAATAGGGTATCGTTCGCTTTCGACTTCAACGGGCCAAGTTACGCGGTAGACACAGCTTGCTCGTCGTCGATGTACGGTATGCACCAGGCGATCAGCGCGATGCGATCGGGAGAGTGCGACGCGGCTATCGTTGCTGGGTGCAACCTTTTGCTGAAGCCTACCTCGTCGCTCGAGTTCCATAGATTGAGCATGTTGTCGGCGGACGGTTCGTGCAAAGCGTTCGATGCCTCAGGTAACGGCTACGTCAGATCCGAGACAATCGGTGCCCTGTTCCTACAAAAGTCGAAGGACGCTCGCAGAGTATACGCCACCGTGATACATTCGAAAACGAACACGGACGGCAACAAAGTCGAGGGCATCACATTTCCGAACGGGCAGATGCAGAAAAAAATGATGCGCGAAGTCTACGCGGAGGCTGGAATCAGTCCAGCGGACGTTGTCTACGTGGAAGCCCACGGAACCGGCACCAAGGTCGGCGACCCGCAAGAGATCAACTCTATTGCAAACTTGTTCTGCAAAGGCAGGAAAACTCCCCTTCTTCTGGGCTCGGTCAAGTCGAACTTGGGTCACGCGGAACCGGCCAGTGGAATGTGTTCTATGGCGAAACTTTTGATTGCTATGGAAGCAGGAGTGATACCAGGCAATCTTCATTTTAAGAATCCAAACAAGGATATACCGGCTCTACACGACGGCAGCATACAGGTCGTCGATAAGAACATGCCATGGAAAGGTGGCCTAGTCGCCGTAAACTCGTTTGGTTTTGGCGGAGCCAACGCGCACATACTTCTTCGTAGCAATCCGAAACCAAAATTGTCGCCAGTTTTAGATAGTAAAATACCCAAGTTGGTCGCTGTATCCGGCCGCACAGAAGAAGCTGTACAGGTTCTTCTGGACAAAGCCAAAGAACACGAGAAGGACGACGAGTTCATCGCTCTTCTTCACGACACATACGCGTTGAACATACCCGGCCATCTTTACCGGGGCTATTCCGTGCTGGGAACAGTCGGAGCCGAAGAAACTAGTCAAATTAGTACCTCGGAGAAACGTCCCATTTGGTTCGTGTTCTCTGGTATGGGCTCTCAGTGGGCCGGCATGGGCAAAGACTTGCTCTGCATCGAACCGTTTAAGCGAAGCTTGCAACGTTGCGCCGACGCCTTGAAACCCGAAGGTGTTGATCTGATGAATGTCATTCTCAACTCGACACCCGAATCCTTGGTTGAGAATGTCGTTCACTGCTTCATATCAATCGCAGCTATTCAAGTCGCCCTCGTAGACCTCCTGGCGTACTTGGGTATTCATCCGGACGGTATCGTGGGACATTCTGTCGGTGAACTGGGATGTGCTTACGCCGACGGTACTTTCACGCCGGAACAAACCATTTTGGCCGCGTACTGGCGTGGAAGATCTATTTTGGACTCGAAACTGTCGCCAGGCGCTATGGCGGCCGTAGGATTAAGTTGGGAGGAGGCTAAAAAACGATGCCCGTCGGACGTGTATCCAGCTTGTCACAACTCCGAAGATTCCACAACGATTTCTGGCGCGATTGATGCTGTTAAGAAATTCGCCGAGGAACTGAAGAAGGAGGATGTCTTCGTACGAGTGGTAGACAGCAGCGGCGTCGCGTTCCACAGCAAATACATGGCTCCGGCTGGTCAGAATTTGCGCTCCGCTTTGGAGAGGATCATACCTAATCCAAAACCGCGTACCTCCAGGTGGATCTCCACGTCTATACCCACTGCAGCTTGGGACAATCCATTGGCGCAGCTCAGCTCGGCAGCGTACCATGTGAACAACTTGCTATCACCTGTACTGTTCAAGCAAGGGCTTTCTTACGTGCCTGAAAACGCGATCACCATCGAGATTGCTCCGCACTGTTTGATGCAGGCTGTTCTCCGTAGATCGTTGTCGAAGACTGTGACGAACATTGGTTTGCACAAACGGGATCACAAGAACAACTTGCTTTTCCTGCTTGAAAACTTAGGAAAATTGCACATGGCTGGCGCACAGCTAAAGATCTCAAAACTGTACCCACCAATCAGCTATCCGGTCGGCCGTGGTACGCCGATGATTAGCTCTATGGTTAAATGGGACCACTCCACCGAATGGGCGGTAGCCGATTTTTGCAAGAGCGATAATCTCTCCGGAGAGAGCGTGATTGAGTTTGACCTGTCCAAAGAAACGGACGCGTACATAGCTGGTCATACGATTGACGGAAGAATCCTTTTCCCGGCTACCGGTTACTTAGTACTCGTCTGGAGAACCTACGCGAAGCTGCGCAACGTTGACTTCGAGAAACTGCCGGTAGTGTTTGAACATGTAAAATTCCTGCGCGCTACAATTATGCCTAAAGAAGGCTCGGTCAAATTCTTTGTCAATATATTCATGGGAACCAATGAATTTGAGATTTGCGAGAACGGCTCGGTGGCGGTAACAGGAAAGATATCTGTGCCGGAGAACACAGAGAAAATGATGCTGAATCTTCCGACACCGGTCGTACGAAACGATCCCGAACTATTGGAGTTGAACACCAAAGACGTTTACAAGGAGCTCCGTTTGCGAGGATACGAATATACCGGGGAGTTCCAGGGTATCGAATCCGCCAACAATCGCGGCGGCACTGGAAAACTTCTCTGGACCAATTGGATCTCCTTCATGGACACAATGCTTCAGATTACCATTCTACAAAAGGATACCAGATCCTTGCATTTACCAACTCGTATACAGTATGTAGCTATCAATCCCGTTGCTCATATGGAACAAGTGAACGACCTGGGGGAGGACCAGGCTCTCCCAGTATATTGTTACAAGAATATCGACGTCGTCAAATCTGGCGGCATCGAAATCAGAAAGATGAAAGCATCCTTGGCCCCAAGAAGGCAGCAATCTCAAATCCCTCCCAAGTACGAGAAATATACGTTCGTACCCTACGTTAACCCCAAGCCTACGGTAGAAGACCCTGAGAAGGCTAAAGTGAATGCCCTTACCATTTTGTTGCAAATTGTCCGTGAAAACTTGGCAGCATTGAAAATGAAAGGCGTAGAAGTAGCCGGCGATCGTCCCGTAGATGCTCTCTTCGCAACCA
>CM052136.1:2486619-2542195 GCA_028454255.1 Halictus ligatus | reverse complement strand
AAAACATCTGTTTCTGTTGATGACACCAATTTATCTGTAACTATTCTTCCACACTTTTCCGGTGTACATTCAGGATATTTATTTGCTTCTATTTTATAATCGGTCGAACAGTCAAGGTATTGCGTACGGCTTACTAGAACCTCTTTCTGCTTTGCAAAATTAACTTCTTTACCTTGTTTACTATTATACCATACTATGAATAATACTGCAAGTATTAAGGCACACCGTGACCATACCCTTTGATATGGAAATGTCACAGATGGACCAAATTTTCTGGAAAAACATATTAAAATATTGTATCCAAGATTTCATTGAAAAATGATTGAAAACATCGTAAAAATAATAAAAAATAATTAAAAACCCACGAGTTGTCATTTTCTGTCGCATTCTCTTTCGGTTTTTCTTTCTTTTCATTCGTTTTCTCCATCTTTACTTGTTTCTTTTTCTCTTTCTTGATTTCTTGTGACATTTTGCAATATTTCCAAGCCACTTACAATAACAGCATCTTACTGTGTATCTACTCTGCGTGCCTCACAAGAAGTCCTCTGACAGGCATTCGGCAGGAATGCGGCTGCAAGCCATCCGATTGGGTCATTCCACAGGAACTTTAGGTTCTAGCTGAATTATTGGCTAAAGTGTGTGACGTCAAGCCTAACTATTGGGTGCGAGAGAGGACCTCCTTTCCACCTGTGCCGCCTCGAGGGATTTCTTGTGCGGCAGGGACAGTATACTCGTGGCATACTCTGGCATAATGTGGCAAACGAAAAGTCATTATTAGAAAAATTGTTAATGTAATAGCAAATATCGATATTTAAAAATCCTGGTACCTTCTCGGGTGACATAAATAATATTGTGAACATAGATTTTTGGCAGTTTAAAGAATCGATATCCCTCTTTCTATTTCCAGAGTGGAAATTAAAATGCTCTGCCATAGACGAGGTATAGGAGTAGATCAATCACCCAATGTATTTTTTTGTCTCGCGTCCGCGGGGCTCTAGAGCCATCTAGAGTTTCATTACCATTTCTATGTCACATTCTACCGTATCGGTCGGAACTAATATTGTGGAACTAGTTACAAGGATAGACCTAACATCTTATGGGACTTCGTGTCTCATGTTCTGAAATATCGACTGTTCAAATTTTTTTTTATTTATTACGCATTAGACCAAAACTGACCTATCAGCGGACATACAAAGAGTGAACATAGTACTGATAATAAATAACAGACAATATGCCTCCTAGACATATTCAGGTATTAACATTACCATCATACCACAATATAGGCGGGAAGCTTATCGACGAAGATAATTCCTATTACATCAAATATACTCTATATATCATAAATATAAACTATTACAAAATACCTCGTCTGTGGTCTGTGCTAAGGTCCGCGGACTTGACAGAAAAAGTACCTAATTGTGCCGGCTGATGGCAAATCGGCAAAACCTTTTAACCAATTAGTACCACCAACTGTCTTCTAGATGGCAAAACAAGTACTCTACGGGAAGAACAATTTATAACAACAATACATTTTGTAAATGTTTATATATAGTTATATATTTATATGTATATGGTTTATGGATCATAGATGATCCAAAGCTCTCTCTCAATAAAAAAAAAATAAAAAAGAAAAAATTATAAGACAAGCACTTTGCTATTATTTACACATAGCATCCAAGGATATCCTCTCTGCACATATAAATACGTTAAAAATGGAAAAAATAATAAAAATGTTTGCTCAAAATATTATTTATACGAAATATTAATATGCAATATGATGAAATTCATTAGACTATTTATATTATTTGAGTGTTATTACTTAAAAAAAAAAAAGGGAAAATTATTCCTCATCGTATATACATACGATAGTCTTGGACTCTAAAGCGTTGACTGTAGCCAATGAACAGTATCAGAAGTTGATTTTTTCTAACGTGCAATGTTAAATTGTTATTGGATCGATGCATTGGTATTATTTATTATCATTAAATAATAGTATAATGTTTCGATATCATTTTCCAAATGATTGTACATAGGACGAACCGAAACGTGGATGTATATATACATATAGAACTTGATTTCATCGTTTGTTTAAAAAAGATCTAACCAAAATTGTTCAACGACGAATGGAGAACGAAAGCAGCCGGGGTTGGCGTTCGAATAACCTCCGACAGTTCAAGTTTCAGTTAGTACTGGTAACCATGACTACACGGCAAAGTATGGCCGCTCGATTAACAGTTTGCGAGCGAGCGTTGCGCAGAAAGGTAATCAAGCACATCCGTGAAATGCTGGCGATTTACGACACGATCCTTCCTGTAAGTGAAATCTGAATTAACCAAAAACGTCGCGGAATTTCGGCCCCTTGCGAGCGATCTTCCCGGGCTAATCGTTGCACTTCCGGTCCGGCAGCTGCAAGGGAAGCATACATTCAGGTGTCGGCTTCATTCGAAAGCTGTAAATCATTTATCACTACTGCTATAGCAAAGCGCACGCTTTTGTAATCTTTCCTGTCGTAATTCTAAATTCTTTGCATCAATTTTCATCACATACAAACTCAATTTCGATTTATTTGAACATTCACGGCTTCACTTTATTTTTATTTGTGTTCCGCACGACTTTCGGAAACGCGCTCTGTGAACTTTGTCATTTGGGTCTTTTCTTGCAATTGCACGCAATTTTTAAATAAACAAACAACACGATAATTAGACTGCGAACGTTTATAGAAATATAACACGCAATGCAATGATATACTTTTACGTTTTGTTAAACTTAAATGTTCAGCCCTTGATTAATATGATTACTCTGAGAATAAAGTGAAAGTTTCATGACATTCTGATGAAACGTTTGCGAGCGACAGGGGCGGATTTGTAGGGTGGAAAAGCCGTAGACATTATTAAAGGCAAAAGCATGGTGAGTCAGTGGCTGACAGAAGGGAACGAAATCGATGAAACTCGTTTAGTCCTTTATTATCGCGACGATGTCGAATCGTTGGTAAAAATCACAAAATAGAATGATTTTAGATAATGCACTTTGCTTACACATTTTGTTACAACTTTTTTAGGACTGTATTATACTAAAGCAATCCGATTAGGAGCGAACACGGGTAGATTGTCGAACGGATAGGAAGCTTATGGATTCTTGAATTAAGAATTTCTGTGAAAAGTCTTTCGCCCACTTTGGTATTGCGAGACCCAGGAAAATCTATATCCTCGCATGTCCGACTGGCCAAGGAAGATCGTCCGCATGCGAGCGTTAAGAAAATGCTAATCTTAAGCTCTACTGTTTCTCCGCCTTCCAGGGCAAACCCATTTGTTAACCCTTTCTGGACGTAACTGGGTTAATGTATATGTATAGCTGGTCGAAACTTGCTTTGATGTATCGCTTTACGTCATCACAATGTCAAACATATCGCGCACAGCCACTCTTAACATTGGGAACATCGATTGTGGTAGAACAATCAATTAATTTCGAATCTTTAGAGAAACCAGAACGGTTCAGCTGATCGACAGAACCGCCGAACTAATATTCTTCAGCTTCGACGGCACAGTTGTATTTATCGAAATTCATCGGTAGATTAAAAGTTTTCCCTAATAGTCTGCGCCTCGCATTCAACGAGGTTGTTTTCAAGTACACATAACTCGCATAGCGTATCGTAACAGGGAATGATGAATCGATCGCTCCCCGCGGAATAAATCATTCCTTAATGAGGCTGTCGGGAACCTTTCGCGTGCGACGAAGTATATAGAAAGTATAGCGTTCTGGAACTAGAATAATAATTCGACTTTCTTGAATATTCTAGAACGAATGTACTTGCTGTAAAACAAGCGTATTCTCAAAGCACGCGGCTGGGTGAAGCACCGAAAGAACCGTCGCCATTCTGTAGAGTTAATGAATAAAACAAGACTTCTTATACAACATCGAAGTTGCCTTCAAACGACTGTATTAGACGACGAATAGGGTTCTAATAACAAGTAGTCGTCGCTGTGCGATTCGAACGACAGGCAAGGCTACACGTGTCTTTAGAAAAATCCGTCCATCGATTTCGACATGGCCGGTGTCATCGTTTCGAGGAGCTAACTGAAATTCAGTTATCATCGCGCATATCGGAGCGAAGTGTAACGGTTTTTGCAGACCATGCAGGCATCGGCGGCCTCCTGTTTCATATTTCACGAGCTGTATGTCAACGTTCACTGCTATTAGCAACGAAACTAAAGTTTCACAAGCGAGCCTTTAATTCGTTTCTATCGATTCTTCAGCCACGGACGAAGTTTACTCGACTGTCCAACGGGATCGGTATCGTTTCGAAATCAAATCATTCGCCCTTTTCGCGGAGTTCCATGCTTGCGATAACATGTGACACGCAATCGGTGAAAACAATAGGAATCATTGCTTCTTCGTTCTATATCCAATGTGATAAACATTTAACAAACACAGTTTCATCAAATTGATTTCTGTATAATTTAAAAAAAAACCCTCGAAAGATGGTTCTCAATCCTTGAATGAACTGGTTTGTAATTGTTTCAATAGTGAGGTCAATGGTCTACATTTCAAAGTCACCGTAGGTCAAACCAACGTGTAAACCAAGATCGAATAGAAGTGCTATGGGTAGTGTAGTGTTGTGTGCTTCCTTCGGTCGATGATTTGTATAGCCACTGCTGAATCTGCTGCATAGAGTTAAGTATCTACGCTCTCGACACCAAAAAATACCGATTAGATATTCCAGCTCTAAAATTATCCCAACGTTTTATAATTATTAACCCAGTAAACAATTTGCTATGAATTTGTCGCTAAAATTTGTCTACAAATTCCGATTCATCTGTTTCCGCATTAGGCTCGGTATTCGAGTGCAACGTTTGCAGTCAAAATCCATGCCAAATCAAGACCAAATCAAAGCCAAATCTTGGCTTCGTTATAGAGGACAGGTCGGTCGCACTAACAGCGAATATAACCTTGTTCTGAAAGTAAACCTTGCTTTTAGGAGGGAAAACGGAATAAAATTATTGAAAATATATGAAACTTAAAAATAAAAAGTTTAGACATCAAGGTTTACTCCGATTTTTCCCGATATATACTCGTAGATCAAGAACTTAGTTTGGCCTCAATTTGGCATGGAATTTTACCTGCAAACTTTGCAAATTCCGATTCACCTGTTTTCGCATTTTGCTAGGAATTTGTCGACAAGTTTTGGTGCCAAATTCATACAAAATAGGGACCAAATTCTGCTCCAAGCAGGGTTTGGTACCAAATGGAACAAGTCTTTTACTCGCAAAGTGTGCTAAAATCATTGTGAAATATTTGCTCGAAACAGCATTTCGCTAACTGGGAACATAGGAGCGAGAATTTGGATGCTTATTGGCATGAAGCGACCTCGATAGATAGATTATAATTGTATCAACCCAGTCAGCCAAACTTGCTTCGAGCAAATCTTGATCAATGTTTGTACTTTGCGAACAAAAGCTGGTTATTTTGATGTCAAAAGCATGCATGCAAAATTCCATGCCAAATGGAGAGCAAATTGAGACCAAACCTTGGCTCCCTTATAGAGTAAATATCGGGCAAAATTGGTGGAAATCTTTCTATAGGAGGGAAAACAGAATTCGAAATTAAATAATTTTAAGTTTTATTTATTTTTTTGAGACTGCAATATTTAGAGATCTCAAAATTATAGTGTTTTCCCTCCTACAACAAGATTTCCTCAGATTTTTCCCGATATTTACTCTCAGTGCGATCGACCTGCCCTCTCTAACGAAACCAAGGTTTGGTCTCAATTTGCTTTTCATTTGTCATGGAATTTTGGCTGCAAACTTTGCACTCAAATACCGCGCCTAACGCGGAAATAGATGGGCCGGAATTTGTAGACAAATTTTGATGGCAAATACAAAGCAAATCAAGAGCAAATTGTTTACTGGGAACGTTTGGATGATAATAGTACAGTGTTTACTTGATATATGTCCTCAACACGTGTCTACTCAGGGATATATCAGCTAGAAGATACTCTTCTTTGATAAAATGCTGAACGTAGAAAAGGACAGCGAAGCTTCATGGCCCCTCACGGGAAATACCCCGCGGCAGTGGTGATAGTTCTGGGACTTTTATCGGCTAGATACTTGGGACATGTATCGAGTAAAGACTGTATACATAAATAGAGTACATTAATTAGATATACCACACAAAGCTTACTCATAAATGGCACCGAAGATAGACGAGGTACGGATATAATTCCGAGAACTAGATTCATTGATTTACAGCAGAGGATATATCAATGTTTCGATCCAATGCGATTGTACGTAACAACGGTCCGTTCAAGTATCTCTAAGAGGCAGTTTTATTTTCGGAAAAAGCAAAAATGTATGGACGCGGGGAAAGCTCGACTATTGTTCGAAATCAATACCGGACAACTTGTGAATCGACTGCGAAAGGTCGGCGCGCATTCCGTATTAATGGCAACACGTGGAGATGTTGATACGATCGAAAATAACAGTGTAGCAGGAACAAATAGAAAATTCATTGGTTCATTCTTCGTCGGTGAATTAAACGGTGGATTCGTAGAGACCCCCCCCCCCCCCCCCTTATTAAATGCGTTAACATTATTTTGTCGAACATTTATTTTAATATTAATATGTTGTTAAAACCACCCCAGTAAACAAAATGCTTTGAATTTGCCACCAAAATTTGCCCACAAATTTCGACCCATCCATTTCCGCATGAGGCGCGGTATTTGAATGCAAAGTTTGCAGCTAAAATTCCATGCCAAATGGAAAGCAAATTGAGAATATCAAATTGTAAATATCGGCCAAAATCAGAGGAAATCTTGCTGTAGGAGGAAAAACACTATAATTTTGAGATCTCTAAATATTGCAGTCTCAAAAAAATAAATAAAACTAAAAATTATTTAATTTCGAATTTTGTTTTCCCTCCTATAGAAAGATTTCCACCAATTTTGCCCGATATTTACTCTATAAGGGAGCCAAGGTTTGGTCTCAATTTGCTCTCCATTTGGCATGGAATTTTGCATGCATGCTTTTGACACCAAAATGACTAGCTTCTGCTCCCAAAGTACGATTACAAACATTGATCAAGAACCGTACATACGTTTTTCAGAAATTAGTATGATGCACAGACAGATAGTCAGTCTCGACCGTCGAGCCAGCTGAGAAGTTTCAGAACTCGCGAATACCCTGAGGAAATCTACATTGATGAAGATGAACCGATACATCACGTTGAACCAACTAGGCGATGGAACATTCGGTTCCGTCGTTCTTGGAGAACGTATCGACACGGGGGAGAAGGTGGCTATCAAAAGGATGAAAAGGAAGTACTATTCCTGGGAGGAGGCTATGAATCTACGGGAAGTTAAAGTAGGTGACCGGTCATTACTGCCGAGCTACGGAAACAATTCGAATAGAATAATAATAATGAACGTACTTTCTGCTGCAGTCGTTGAAGAAACTCAGCCATGCGAATGTGGTGAAGCTGAAGGAAGTTATACGGGAGAATGACGTTCTCTACTTTGTTTTTGAATATATGAAAGAAAATCTGTACCAATTGATGAAAGACAGGTAACAGAGCGGTCTCTATTATCGAACGCTTTAGAATTTGATTTTTTTATTATTGTTGCTGGGAACCGTCGCAAACCTCCGATTCTGTTGCGTAACAGGGACAAATTGTTTCCGGAACCGGTGATCAAAAATATAGTTTATCAGGTGCTGCAGGGATTGGCGTTCATGCATAAACATGGGTTCTTCCATCGCGACATGAAACCGGAGAATTTACTATGCATGGGACCAGAATTGGTGAAGATCGCCGATTTCGGACTGGCTAGAGAAATCCGGTCGAGGCCACCTTACACGGACTATGTGTCCACAAGATGGTAACGATTACTGTGACCGAGCCAGCAAAGTGTTCGGTAGTGTAGATCTTCTAAAAACAAAAAACCTACGATGTGTATTCCAGGTATAGAGCGCCGGAAGTGTTGCTCCATTCGACGACTTATAACAGCCCAATTGATATTTGGGCTGTAGGCTGTATCATGGCTGAACTGTATACTTTCCGGCCGTTGTTTCCCGGTAAAAGCGAGATCGACGAGATCTTTAAAATCTGCTCCGTAATCGGCACGCCCGAGAAGGACGATTGGCCGGAGGGTTACCAGTTAGCTGCCGCTATGAATTTTAAGTTTCCAAACTTCACGCGCACGTCCCTGAACGTACTGATACCGAATGCCAGCCAGGAGGCAGTGATAATCATGGAAGACATGTTACAGTGGAACCCCATTAAAAGGCCCACGGCACAGCAGTCTCTGAGGTAGTTCAATTTCTGGTATATGTAAACGGAAAAGCTATACAGTGTAGGATCTACGAATTACTAAATGTATTATGTTTCGTGTGTATGTTTCTTAGGTACCCGTACTTTCAAATCAACGCACCGCGTCTAGTCAACAGTAAAAAGATTGGGGTCGCGTCTCATCGAGATCTGGTGCTAAATAAAGTGAATCTTCCACCTCCCATGCCTAAACAGTACAACTATTCAGTGCAGGATGCCCTGGATGACTCTTTGGAAGTCAGGTATATTATGCATATGTATCTAGTTTTTCTATTCCCACATCTCAGCAATTATTATCGTAAATTAAATTATCAATTGTCCTAGGGCACAGGAGAAAATAATACAGTCGCAGCAGCAGCAACAACAACAACAACAGCCGATACTACCATTGTTGAACCACAACAATTATATCCGTGAAAATAATGTCCCGAAGTGGGACGAGGATGAATTTGCTGAACTTCTGGGGTGCGTTGCCTGAATTTGCTAATCAAACCTGTGCCGTCTGGGCTATTTATAATCTAATCCTCTGATTATCCACACAGAAGCAAGATTATTCCTGAGAGTGTGAACGTAAAGCTTGCCCCGGATCGAGTATACAAAGAGAACCGTGCCAATTGGAACGCCAATTACTTACCAGACAATCTAAAGCAAACCAACTGGACGTTACCAACGTGGAACGAACCGGCCTCACTGAACTGGGAGCAATCACAGTCTACCCTGAAGAATGGTAGGAAAGTCTCTGCAAAACAACACTACCTCAGCGTGGCCCGGTACGTTGCTGGGCCCAGTACAAGTCTGTCGTCAAGGTATCGAAAGTTCCTAAAGCATATCCTGAACTCTATTTGCTGCTAATATTGGGGAAAACACGCTAATCGGATGCCTGCTTCAGCGAAAGCAGTTTTACAAGTACTCCGCATGCTGTAATCGACCTCTTCGCAAAATGAAAAAACATTATGTCCTGTAAAACATTATTTGAAAACTGTTGTGCATTTCTGGCATACATTATACATACGAATCAATGGAAATGTCAATTCAGAAGAATCTTCTGCTTAAAAAATCTTTGGAACTTTCTGTCAAATTGAAAAGCGATCGATAAAACAATCATAACATTAGGAGACACGATTATCCATTGTTTTCTCTGCTGTATGTTTCTAATAATATTCATCTTTTTTTTTTCTTTTGAAGAAATGGTGACTCGGACTCGAACCGACCTAAGTTGATAAGGAATTTGGTGGTTGGCCAACCAATGGAGAAGTACGAACAGTTCACCGATTCCTTTTGGGTACCTAGGAATTCTATCGAGAATCAAACGAAACAGTATTACCTTCCAAGAAATCGTTACATAACAGACCAAACTTTGAGATTGCCTTATCCTAGTGTTTATGGCACACAAAACATCAGTGAGTGTCTGAAATTAACTTTCGATACGCTTATCTATTTATTGTAAATGCAACATTTGTACGTTATTAAATGGCCATTCTGTTTTATAGAGTCTACAAGTAAAGCAACGCTTCAATCGGGCGTGTATGGGAATTCGGTGAACCCGAAAGGTAGCGGAAGTATTCATGGTCGGATCGACTGGGCTGCTAAGTATCTAAACTAACTTTAAAACAGTTCTATATAGCCTTAAACGAATATACTTCTTTTTTTAAGATAACATTAACTGTGATAGAATGATATTTATCATTTCATTGCATCATATCATAAGAGAGATCTAAGCGAATAACAGAATGATGTGAATGTTGTAATGAAAAATAAGTAATTCCTAGACATCGATGTAGAATTTGTCAGAATGTAATCATATCACCGATTAATTATTTTTCAATCTATACAAAGTGCGATCACATTGACGGAACGAATTGTATCGTTTAGCTTTCTTGATAACTATTTGTTGAATAATCAATATTTTAGTAATACATCGAAGTATATTTGCTAACTATTCTTTTTTCCTCCTTCTTTTTTAAATGAAAATATTACGAAGACTAGTAATGACTAAATGATACGCGTGGTTAAGAATGTAATGTTTGATTCATAAAGAATATATATATATATGTATGTATGTATGTATATGTATATGTATATACATATTATTATTACTTGTACATATATATTAGTTCGTCGCGATGTGGAGTAGTTTTTAATACATGACGATTAATCTAATAATCAATTACAACTACTCTATTGTATTCATAATTGATTGTAGTATTTTTACGCCTCGAGTGCATATCATATAGATTGTTCAAAAACTTACTCCGTAATGCATCCGATACAACGTTCTTGGAAAGAATACTATATGACGAAAAATATGATATATAAAAGAAAATCATTTTCCATATTTTCTACACATAATCTTCAAGCAGCATTCTTATACTGTACATTCATAGTCGTATATACCTCACTCATTTCGTTAGTTTGACTACCATCTCTTTAATCATCTTACAAATGAATATTCATAATGTTTTCCTTCATAACGGATGTCACGCTTGGAATATTCTTTTTATATATTAGTTTTGATAGATATATATATATGTATATATATATTTTGGAACTTATATGTTTATGGTGTAAGTTAAAAAGTAATAAAAAATATGCCGCTATCGGATAAGAAACGACGAGTAAAGTATCTCTCCCTATGACTTATATAAATTTGAACGACTTCATAAAAATATTTCATCAAACGAACGTGTCATAAAAAATTCGTTTAAAAATTATTATTCGCTTGCAAGAATTTGTACACATATTATATATTCTTGTCCTTAACATCAGTTATACCCTTAAATTTCGTCAAAAACCTCGAAATCTATTATAAGGATATGTAAAAGTATATAAGGTACTTAATATAGTGGATGCGATAATCTTTCTCGTGTCTACAGCAAGCATCTACTCTTTTCACGTGTTGTTTTAACAAAATAGATGTCGGAGCATTACATATATCAAAAGGAATGGAAATCTGTGATGATGTTGTTGATAGTACAGTTGAAAATTGATACAAGTAACTTGCGTGCGTCATGTATGGACAAGAAAATCTCTATGCCGTTCTTGTTGTGCCGTTCTAAATGATCACTAAAAATGTACAAGAAATATATGTCTGTAAGCAGCTTGATGAGTGGTACATTGGTGAATATTACGCATATACGTTTATCCTTTAATGTAATACAATTTTATAGGTAAAATAATGTATCGGAATGCTCGTAAAAAGGCTTCCGATAATAACGTATTCGCACACTTACGATTCATCGGTTATTTTAAGTCCATTTAATTCACGAGCTTGGATGAGCTTCATTACACGATTTGTTTGAAAACAAAAAATCAAATCCTCTTCCTACCCGCATGTTTTTAAATTATTCGCGTTTAAATTCTATTACGACGCGTCAACGTGATCTCGGTATAGATGACGTATTTCGTAGGTTTCGTAAATTTCAATACTATAAAGATTGAAGATTTGATTATAATTTCCCACAAAACTGTGGATATGTTCTGGGCATGTAACGTAGGCAAAACTACACGCTCAAAAAAGACAAATGCTTTCTCTTCTTCGTTTTATGCGGAAGTATAAGTATATCTTACAATATAATTATGTATATTAACTATTTACGCGGAATATAACAATTTCGTACAGAATATAACTGCGCAATAACTTCATCACTTACATATGCTACTTCCCAATCACTGATGATCTAACAATTGTATCGCACATCAGAATTGCCAAGAAGAACCGTCTAAGAAATAGAAGAATATTCTAAACGGTTCTAGGAAAATATACCTTAAGATAACAATTTTAACAAATGAATTACCACGCTCGTAAAAAATTTAATTTAATCCTTAAATAATATTTATCGTGAGCTAATATTTATTTGATTCCACATCATTCTTCCACTTACTGGACAGAAATGGTGTAGATAGAGTATTATGCTCGACAATACAAATTCGTAAGATGACTAAAATTTTCGAAATTGTTTTTGCCACACGTCTGTATAATTATGAATCATTATATTATTTAAGGATTAAATAACACTCACTCTTTTGTACACATGCAACATATTCGTATAGATATACATTTGGAATTTTCTCACCTTTAACAATAATATTTGACAAGCAATGAACAATAAAAATTATTCACAATGGTATGAAAGGCACAATACCTTTTAAAGAAACAACTTACAACAACTAGAAATTCAAAGAATATCTACACGTATCTTTCTATATATTACAAGATCTATATAGAAGCTGTTTCTTTCAATGGATATGTTTGTAGAATTTGAAGAAGAATTAGTGAAATATAATGAAAACTTCCTGTTCAATTTCATTCAGCGTTACTCCATTTTTTTGTTTCTTCCTATTGACTATTGATCATTATACATTTAAAAATATCCCTTGCCCATCGCGTTATTTAAATAGTCAGGTAAACGAATGTCTACGATTCATGGAATGACAGTGGTAAAAAATTTCAACTTTTGTGTGTGTGTGTTCAATCTGGCGACATTTATTACAGCTTTTTCTAAGTTTCAAATGGTTTCAACAATCCTTCTAGGCATGTTCAAATTTAATTAATATGTTTCTCTGTAGGAATATTATGCTTTAGGTAACAGAAGGAGACACCAGAGATGAAGAGAATGTTTTATACAGAAGTTACGATAGAAATAGTAAGTTTTTTCACAAAAGCACCAGATTCAACACAGCACACAAACGTGCGTGTCCTAGTGTGGGAAAATTGCATTGTTAGCGGAGGCATTACCAAAAATTCTGGGGGATACTGTAGTAGGTGCCTCCATGATACCATTTGTGAAAGTACTAACAGTATCATTAGGCATTAAAGTGGACGCGAGTAACGTTGTCAAAACACTAGTGGTAACCTTGACCTTCGGTAAAATAGTTTCTAACAAGGGCGTAGTGGAAGACACAGCATTCATCAAAGTACAGTTTGTTGAATTACTCAGAGGTGATTCTGTGTAATGCCTTGTAGCGTGTAATGCCTTGAAACACATATCTTTAGTTTGTTCTTGTAGTCCGAAGCATGTGTCCATCATGTATGCCAATAGCGAACCAACAGTCAGACCCATGATGTACGATAAAGTCATGATGTTCCCTGAGAAATAAACAATCTCATATAAATTTGCTGAAATAAATTACAATTACTCATAGAAATACCTGCTAATTCACGATGTCCCTCCGGGACCTTGGTGGGTGCTTGCATCATTGGTATTGAACCCACAATACCGTTTGTAACACCAAGTAAACAAGAAAATAATAATGGATACTCTTCGCCGAGAAAGATCGGAGCACCTCTTGGAAGTACACATAGCAAAAACAAAGGTATCAGTATAACCCGGCCACATGAAAAATATAGTAATTCGGTGCGTTTCCACTCGTAGGGTATCAGTGCGAGAAGCTGAAATATCGGATTAATATACATGTAAATGATATAATATAATCTAATAGTAAATGAGTAATATGATCTACAGTACCTTGCCCAATACATCAGAAGCATTAAATGCAGCCATGAGGATTACCGGCATCCACGACTCGAGTCTACAGGAAATTATTTCTGACATGATACCAGGATATAAGGAAAGTGTAACAAAGTACGCGATACCGATACTGGCCATGTATGGAAATATGATCTTGGCTACCTCGAGCCTTGCAAGCAAACCTCCTAAAAACATTGGATGTTACTGAAAGTTGTATTTTATATAAAGAACTCATAATAGATAGAATAAACTAACACACTTTTAATTTCAGGCCAGGGTTTACTAGTTTGCGTTCCATAAGATCCTCTCATAACAACAACATCTTCAACCTTATAAGTGGGACCTGCACTGCCAGGAGGATTTGTCGGTGCACTGGGTTCGTAAACAGGATTACTGAATGAAAACGCTGAATATTGATTCATTTCTGAAAATTAACATGACACGAATTAATAATATTTACAGAGATTTTAAACGATTCACAATTTACCATTCAGATCATTGTTTCCGCTTGCAGAATCAGTTCCTAAGGGGCTAGTCTGGATCTTCAAAACACCGTATTGACCCTTCGCAGAATCCCCAACTGGATCCATGGGATCCACCTAGTAAAAAGCAATCTTTAACAGAAGTCATCCCCTATTATTATTTCAACAATAGACACGATGCATACCAGGCCCACATCTTCGGTTGGTTCCAATGTTATTCGGTTTCTCTCCTGACACAACGTTACGTAGAATTGCACAAAGTCAGTCTTACGAACCACTTGATGTAGTACAAAGCACATCAGGATCGTTACAGTTAACAAGCTGAAAAACAGAGCCGTGCTCCTACGTTCGTCGTCGAGCAATAATTTTGTAAATATGCGATCAGTAGATACCCAGAGACCAGCGATACCTGTACCAGGAATAAGCAATCGTTTGGAAACATTCTGTCAATTTTCATGCCAAACAAGAATATCGAATTTCTTACTCACTTTCTCCAGTCATTACTGCTTGAGTATACCGACTGGGAAGCATAGATGTATATCCATAGAAGCTCGACTGTTGAACTATAATTTATAAATGTTAACAGCGAACTATCGACAAACAAAGAAATAGGCTACTGCAAATAATAATTGTTACCTGTACACCCAAGGGATACAATTGCAACAGCAACCAAATTAATCGTGTAAGAAGTAGCAACGCTAAACCAATCCCACCAGATCTCGATTATCACAACAAAATTCAATGTAAAAAAAGACACCAGGTACCCTGAAATCATTATCGATTTATTATGCGACTAATTAGCATTACACTAATCCGCGGATCTTACCGAATGTTATTCTGGTATTCAAGGAAAGTGTTTCAACTAGAATGTTATTTGCAAACACCGCGAAAAAAGCCATGATAATGTAAACGAGAGACATGTCGAAAATGACTGTAGTGCCAGGATATTTCGCTTGGAAATAATCGACCGCTATGATGAAGCTGTAAAGAATAGATACACGCGTTAGAAAATTATGGCAATTCTCATCCTTTATCGTTCAAATAAATTAATTTTCAATCTTTCTTATCGATTGAAAATGTATAAAAATTTGCTACAGCATTCGGAACAAAAAGAATGTTCATTTCTTTGTCGGAAAGGTCAAGTTCACATCGCATGAAACAAGCGATCCCAAACTTCCGGTCGGTAGCGTGTCTAGACACGTACAGCAATATATATATATACATACTATGAAACAAAAGGCCTCAGCCTATTGTAATCGTTTGAAAGAAAATATATTTCTAGCCGGTAGAAGAGCTTTCGTTCGAGAGCAAAAAAGTTACCATATACAAATATACAAATTCGAAAGGAGTAGAGCTCTCCGACATTCGAAATGCCGACGCGCAAGGGGCAAAGATTGTGTCATATTGTAGCGTGACCTGTAGTAAGGCAAGAGGAACCCGATGCCGCCAAGAATCAGGGTAAAATAGACGAAGTTTCGTTTGTCGACTGGTGGTGACAGATGTGTGAACCCGTTCGAAAATTTGAACTCGTTCATGCCCCTCGCCTTGCCCAACTGCACGTATCCCCGGCTCAAATTCTCATCCATGTTTCACCGCTTTTTCGGAGATTTCGGTGAGAATGGTCGGGATAGAACGAAAACTAGCGAATGCTCGTTATTAGTCCATCGTACAATAAGCGTTCAGCGTCCAGCCGTTCAATATTCAACGCTCGCTGGTTTCCACTAAACTTGACCGTGCAGTATAGCACTTGACACTTTTTACCGACCAGTTTAATCGCACCTGATCACCACCGTATTTATTTCTTCACGCGTAATACGGATCGTGATCCGCGACCCTCTCTGGCGCATGCTTTAAATATTTGCGGCATTGATTTCTGCGCGCGCTTCCGTTTCCCCCGTGAAAACGATCTACCGGAAAATTTGACCGGTGAATCGCGTCGAACTTCGCGACACAAGCCAACTCATTTTGCAACGTTTTTTCTTTTTTCGCTTCTAAAGGTTAATCTACGTAAAATTTCGCTTTTAAAATATCGATAGCAACACACAATTTCCAGACCTTAGGGTCGTACGGAATGAAATTGCGTATCTTTTACACACATACACAGTCAGTCCAATAAGTATCCGTACGCTGTTAAAAATCGCATAACTTTGTCAATGTTGGACTATACTATTTGAATCTTTTTGAGAAGTTAGAACAATCGGATCACTACATAAAGTGAAAACTATTTTTGTTACAAAAATTGCGATTGGTCGAAAGTGCAGAGAAAATAGTGAAAGTTGTATTTTGCAACTTTTTCATGTGGACTTACATTGAGAATGTAGAAAGTACGATTTGTAGATCTGTATGAATTATACATGTTCTGAGAATTTCATCAAAATCGGTGAACGTTGCAATGAGCTGCAGATGTTCCAAAATGATCACATAAGGGCGAAATTCCCTGAGAAGGCCAAAATTCTGCGACTTTCGCCATTAAGTTTTCATCGTTAAATGTTTGATACAGATACAATTGATACAGATGTACAAAACGTATTTTTTAAATTTTTAATATAAACCCGCATAAAAAAGTTGGAAAATACAACTGTTAGTACTTTCTCTGTAATTTCGACCAATTGCAATTTTAATCAAACATTTTTCTCATGTATGCAGTGACCCAATTGTTCTTCTCAAAAAATGCAAGTAGTATAGTCCAATATTGACAAAGTTATGCGATTTTTATGTATATATAATATATGCGAATATTCTGTATACATACATATAGTATTTTATACTCTATACTCTACACTATAAGCAGCATTCAATTTCAACAAGGAAAGGAAAATGATTCTTTTCTACGAATTAAAATTGCTAATCCTTTTTGAATTTATCCGGACATTCGTTTCAGCGAAGTCCGCCATCTTGTTCTTCCACAGATATTGCTATTGTGTTCAGCAACACTTATATGTCCCACTATAAAGTTTTACCTAAAGAAACAATGAAAAATTCTGCGAAACTTTTTCGAAGCATTATCTTTGTACGTTTTATATCGTAAGACACATGTGATCAGCCATAATTTCATGGAAATCGAAATACCAAATTTTTTCCATTCTAATATAATACCTGCTAATGTTCATATACATCATATCCTACGCGCTACCAGTGACGTAACGAGGAAGTGAGGTTTAGTATAAGAAGCTTTGCAAATAACATTTATTGTAGAATCTAATGGCGCCGTATATTTGTTGAATACCATGTAGAAAGAGGTTCAATGTTTACGTGTAATTGTTATTAACAGATTGTTATAACAGTTTTTTGGGGGACACACGGTATACTTTACATACTGTGTCATTTGCTATACTATGTTGTGATAAGTATACGCTTGCGCACTGCGTCATACTTATCACTTATGAATCAGCTGATGAAGAAGACGAACAGTTGCAGTTTCAGCGGTATTTCGAGCAAAAGTCGAAAAATATGTCACTAAATACAGCGCACGCAAATGGCGGCGTTCTTATACACGCCGACGAATAGTAAGTCGAGAAGTCTATTCTATCATTTGAACGATCGTCAATAGTATTTTGCACGTTGTCGTTCGTGACATTTGTGTGTGTACAACGTAGTTCAACGTCGTGGCCTTCTAAAGGCGGTTTCCTTATTATGCGAATAATCTTTCCTTTATTAACGATGCCACCGCCTATGGAAAATGACTGTCTCGATTTCTTAAATAATTTAAATATTCACTTACACACTATTGAACTTCAGATTTTCTTAATATGATGCAATCAATGTAATCAAGATCAACAAGAAAAATATTTGTTTCTTCAGCATATTATTATACTGCGACAATGTTACCATGGAGTTTCACGGACAAGAGCAACCCGAGTTCATTGGAAATAAGCGAGGCCTATTATATCTTACTACGCATAGAATGATCTTTAATGCTAGAGATCAAAAAGAAAAAATGCAGTCGTTTAGCTTCCCGTTCATAACGTTGAGCGACGTTGAAGTGGAACAACCAATGTTTGGAGCTAATTACATTAAAGGCAAATGTCATGCTCAACCAAATGGCAATTGGATCGGAGAATGCAAATTCAAATTGTACTTCAAAAGCGGTGGTGCGATAGAGTTTGGACAGGCAATGTTGAGAGCAGCAGCAGTGGGTGAGATTGCTATTACTAGATATATGTATAATTATAATTAAATCTTACTCGATTATCGAATGTACCAAGAGTAATTATACTTATATGCAGCTCAACGTAATGGTCCTGGATACAATGCTCCACCGCCGTACGAACCTCCAACATCGAACTGGTATGCTGCTCCGCCACCTGCTTATCAAGCACCTCCTGGATACTATGGTTGGGTACCACCTACAAATGTATTCCCAGATATGCCACCAGGTTAAATGTTTTTCTTCTGAGTACTATAAAATAATTTTCTTGGTCGTCTTTAATAACCATTTGCCTGCCATAACAACACTTGAAAATATTTGCAAGGGTTGTATTTTATGAAAAACAAAATGAACAAAATCAATAATGATATGGTAGTCAAAGTGTTATTCGATTGTCTGTTTAAATTTAGCTAGTATATTAACTAGTTACAGTTAGTATGATTATTTAAAAATGTTTTTCTATGTATACAGCAAACAGTGTATTCATGACGGACATGCCACCTCCATACCCTGGCATTAACTCGCCTTATGCTAGCAGCACACCCCAACAAGGTGCATGGGGTGCTGCTGGGCAACAAACAGGATGGGCTCCACCTCAACAAAATGGTACACCAGGATGGGCTAATCCAAGTTATAATAGCCAACCAATGTCCCAAGCAGGTGGGTATCCAAATTACCAGCAGCCACCTTACAATGGTTATCCACAAAATCCACCACCATACTCCCAATATCCTGCAGGTAATAATTACCCACAACCTCAATACAATCCACAACAAAATCCTTACAAACCATACCCACCCGGTTATTAATTGTATAATAATTACGACAATACGAATTTTTATATGCAGTGTACATATATACATGTAAAATTGATTGCCTCGAAAAATAACAAATGTCATCAAAGTTTAAAAAACAATTCCCGAAGTTATATACTTGATGTATCGTAAAGACAGAATGCAGTGTACATTTTTTATTGGAGATATTTGAAGCACAATAAATACTTTTTTTTTTAACAAAAAATACAAGTATATATGTACTACTATATTTCATGCAGCATATACAGAAGGCACACAATAATGTAACATACACAATATATATACATATAACAAACGCTAACTTTCCAATATTTTTTTTAACAAATGTATTTATAAAGAACAATATTGTTAACTGTTACTTTAGAGTATTACACTTTTGTTCTTTGAATAATACAATAGCTTTATAATAATTATTATAATACATCAAGCATACTATGTTATTAAAATTTAGACAAATATAACTTGCTGTTTTTATTTAAACCCACCAATTAAGGACATTATGCTTTTACAAAAACGATAAAAATCTTTTCTAAAAAGAAAACTTCGATGCCATACAATTTTCTATTTCACTTATTAAGTCTGAAGGTTTTGAATATTGTGCAATAATATTGCATAACAGGTTTGGTTGACCTGAAGTAAGGTTGACTTTCACTATGCTCAGTTATTATCTCATAGTTGTCAGAGTTAGTTCAGAGAAACGTGACGTGCTATTACGTGTTCTTAATTAGGCCTTTGTTTATTAATCGATTTATTTAAGTTACAAAAAGGGTGTAAAATTAATTCTACATATTTTTCCAAAAAATAGAATTCCAAAAACAATTATACATATATTAAGTGTACTAAATGAATATCTTAATCAAAGTATGCTATGGCAAAAAACTTTGTATTATTAAAAGCAATAAAAATGAATATGTGTATGATTTTATTAAATTTTCTAGATAAAGTATTTCCAACGTTGTATTAAACATATTTCATCATATAATTCCACCGTATGGAACAATTATTTGGCATCATAATAACTTAAGCTATAAATTAAATAAAGAGAATCATATTTCAAATTATTAGGACAATTAATTAGTTTAAAAACTAAAAAAAAATGCCAGAAAATTTTAAATTTACTGCATCTAGCATATATACCTGTATGTAATTCTCTATACATTTTAATATATTTGTACAATAAAGTTTGTGTCGTATTATTTGTGTTTCATGTTTTTCTGCTTTACAGATGCAAAAGCAGCAGAAGCTGCACAAAGTGCATATTATGATCCGAGCAGGCCTCAATGTGCCTACGTTCCACCACCTGCATACTATGTAAGTATAAATATGTATTCAATAAAACATATACATATAATGCAAATACCAATATACGTTTGCTAACGATTTGGTAATATAGTATATACGTTATAATATTATGCTCTTTTATCTTAGGAAAGTCCACCAAGTTTCCAACAGGCAACAGAAAAGAAGGATCAGTAAAATTACATTCACGAATTCTAAAAAAAAAAGTGATTTCACGTCACGCTGTTGTTGTCTGAATAGTATTATACATGTAATATACTGCATAATAACAGATATATGCATTCCACTCTAGGTTTTACTATAATGTCGTTTTGGTGTGCGCATTTCAATAATACAATATTCCTATCTTTTCAATATTATCCACGATTTTGAATGTATACACTTTATTGTACTTATTGTGTAGGTTGTATAAATATTCTATAAGAAATTCTATTGTATTTTGCGCAATTAAATGAATATATTAAATAAAAGTTACTGCATATGAGTATGGAAAAGAAACGTGTTACTTGTACTCGTACATTTTATTATAAACTATTAAAGGTACACAAGATTTGTACATATGTAAGAATACAATTGAGTATAATATAAAATAATCGGCATTTCAGTAAAATCTATACAAAATTTCAATTATAAAAACACATTCAAATCCATGCGCCTTTTTTTCGATCGAAAGTAAAACATATGATTTCAATCCCATGAAAACTGTAACATGTATATTTAAACGCATGTATCAAAATTTCAATATATGTATATAAAAATATTTTTCAACTGTTAATTACTGGCTGTATTAAATTACAGATGGCTACTTCTGTGTGCTAATAGCTGCCCAAAGATCCTCGTTTCGACTAGCTTTCAACTATGGCAAAAACGGTACACATAATAATTTTTATGTGTACAGAAAACTTTATACATTTCAATGATTTATAACAATACAAATAGATGGGCAGTGTATAATGTTTAAAAATGCAATACTCTATACTTCACGGTTTGTTTCTTAGTAACTATATATAACTTTCATTTACAAAATGGCACCTATAAATATTGTGTTAGGTAAGAATGTTTTACAAAACTAATTGAACACTTAAATGCTGCTCGTTAACAGCATTTACATTGATCTGAAATTTCTTGTAGATATAAAACTTTTCATTCAACAGTTTACCAAGATACTTGGATTTTTCAATTTCACAATAAAAAAATCTTCGATTACATAGAATGCTATATCTACGTAGTTATCAAAATTGTTCGAAGACAATTTTTCATAAATATAAGAACAGTCTACCCATACTCAGAGGTGACTGTTAAACTGAAGTTCCCATCTATAACATAAGTGCTGTGGTACCAAATTCTTGTATCTAAAAGAATAATGTCGCCAGC
The DNA here is from genome assembly GCA_028454255.1 of Halictus ligatus. Classification (NCBI taxonomy): domain Eukaryota; kingdom Metazoa; phylum Arthropoda; class Insecta; order Hymenoptera; family Halictidae; genus Halictus; species Halictus ligatus. The sequence continues at coordinate 2,520,294 of CM052136.1, read as the reverse complement.
ATGAACAGTAAAGTTAAAACGTTTGCAAATATTATCGCATTCTGGTGTTGGGGCAACAGTCCATCTTTTATCACCCAAGATCTGTCCTTGCCACATAAGACGAGAAATGTAGTCCAGCTGTGACAAAAAAAAGCAATAAAAAATCAGTTGTTAATCCTCTGATTTTTTTCACAAAAGATCAGCTTATTATTATTGCACCTACATGCATAATGGCACCTTCCTCGTATCCCAAAAAAACATAATTGGTATATGGAATCTCTGCATCCTCTGGCAAAAAATGAGGTAGATTGTAAAACCGTTTCATTGTATCCAAAATTTGTAGGTGACAATTTTTCCAACCAACATACCATGGTTCTTGTCCACCGCGTTTCAGAGCTCTGTCCTCGCTCATAGCAAAGACATCTTTCAAACTAGTGAAATTACTTTTGAAATGCAAGAACTGGCATTCTTCCACAGAATCATAAGCACCCTCTATATTTTCGTATAAATTTTTAAAAAATTTCCAGCTGAACACTTTTGAAGCTGGCCAATCGCTAGCAGCATTTTTTATCACCATCGGTCGAGAGGAATATGCGTATCGTTTGAATTCCTCTCTTGTCAGATTTGGTAAAATTAAAGCTGTCGCAACATCTCTACAATAATCACAATTCGATATTGGCCTTGTGAATTCCCATATAAGATAATTATTTGGTATTAAGCATCTAGTTCCTCTTATACTTTTAACAATATCAATATATAAATATTTAAAAAATATAGTACAAAATATTGGCATGAACACGACAAGGAATACTTTCTTCGAACACAGATAGTGGAAAGCATTGTTTTTTTTATGCCTCGCATTATTTTTTATACTGACAGATTTCAATTCTGACAATGAAGCACCTTGTTTCAGAAAGCTCTCTGTTAAAACTAAAAATGCTCCTTGTATATTTTCGAAAGTGTTATCAATTCCATCCATAACTACCAACAAGGGTAAATATTAAAATTTTCCTTTCAACAATTTTAAGTAACCATTGGAGATTCAATGTAAAGTATCCTCTAATTAATTCTGATATCGGTGTGTTAATGCTACCTGTTCGTTCATCCTTCTACTACCGACATAATGTAGTAGTTCCATTTGAATTTAATAATGACAGTGGTCTTGTCGTCATCCGTAAAGTTTACAAATCGTATGCATAGATTCAAATTTCTCTTGTTCCTTTTCTCTGCTGTAAATACAGGTGAACTTTATAATTGCACTTCGAGTTAATTCGGCGCATTAAATATTGTTTGCGTTACTTAAAAATCGTTTATTATAAGGCGTTCACTGCATACATATACATATTCGTATCAGTGAATTAGACTGACAGTGTATAGTTTTCTATTGTTTGCTCCAAATGTAAGAATAAAGATTATGCAGGACAAAATATGTTGATCCAAACAGTATCAATAATGATATTGTGATGGAAACACACATTCAACATCTAACAAGCGTGGTATGTGGTGTACGAATATGAATTTCACTGTCACTTTTACACATACATACACATACACAATACACAGACATCGTACGTCGCATGTACGCATGCGCCGTAATTGAGCCTTGAACCACTTCTGTTTCTACAAAATGTGAAGGTTTGCATTGATTGCGGAACAGGTATTTAGGTACTTTTGTACCGTCATTCACTGATTGGTGCAAGGTCTTGTCATCTTGTCTCATCTCTCCTGACAACTTTCGTATCTTCTTACATGGACCGAGGAAACGAAACGAAAGCTGAACGTCTATTCGCTCAACCCCGCTAATTGAACGCCCTAATAGGAAATTTCCTGTTCACGTGTCGCATGAATGTAAGCTAACTATTGCGGGAATTCCAGAATTCAAGCGACCTGCAGATATATAGATATAGCTCCAACCAAGTTTCAAATATCGTACTTTGTATTAGAACTGCCTGCTATTTCATAAAGGGAGTTATGCAGTTGAAAAGGATCAACGAGTAATTAGATAGCATTATAATATTAATGATATGGTAATGAAAGACCCAGATATGCATACGTCTATTCAGAAACCGATGGACCCAGGTGGTGCTTTATGGTACTTTTGTTGTATCAAGAAATTTTCATAAGAAAATTATTGATACGAAATGATAAAATAAACACAAATGGGGAATCCTTAAAATTATTTATTTTATCAAATTGTCCAACATGATGTACAAGTCTTATTTAATCAAACGGACACTGAAGTAGATGTTTCAATGTGCAAACTGTAATTATGAAATTTCTGTAAACGCATATTTTGATAAATAAATTTGATTTGCCATTTCTTGTAATTCCGTTCTTTTTTCTTCTTTTTAAGATGTACACATTTAATTGTATAAAACCTAATTTACAGCAATTATAATACTAAGTTATGCAACATGCGATTTGCTTACGTTCGACGAGATACAGCCCACTGAAATTTCAACGGCAAAACTCCAAGATGTTTTTTAACAGAGACACAATTTATCTAGGCCAATGTCGAGAACCAAAAGGCCAATGTAAAATGTATTCAATTTCGCAACAAGTTTCGTTGTTTCATTATTGAACATTATTGACACGTTAGATTTATTGTGTTCGTGAAAAATGCGGACTACATATTTCTTGGTAGTGATGCGGCTCTATCTATATTCATAAAATCGTTTGTTCTTATGTCAACAAAATAAAATTTTCGTTACGGCATAACATCTCTGACCGCTGTTCCGAATAAAACATACTACAAATGTCGCAATACTATTTAAAATTTTTGCGGAAGTATCTGAACTTTACAATTCACTTATTAATATTATTGAATGCGGTAAAAAGTTGTATTATTTCTCGACGAACTTCAAAAGATTGTAAATGCAACATCATAACTTCTTTCTTCGCATCCTCCTATAAATGTAATTTTACAAAAATTTCACTTTTATTTCGATGGTTCATACGCTTCTACTTAAATAAAGGAAAAATGTTTAAAACTTTTAAATCTGTTTGTTCAAACAATAACGTTGATCATAAAGCAATGAATATATTTTTCAACATAAATGTATTTTTCTTTTCTCAAGAGTTAAAAAACTTATTATATTTACAAATCTTACACACAATATAATTCAAAGAAAAGTAATATTACAATTACAATATTATCTCAATGTATCAAAATTTGTCTACACTCCAAAAATCACAATATGTATCTTATAAATACCATACGTTCAAAGAGAGACAGACAGACGGACAGACAGAGAGATAAACCGACAGACAGAGAGTGTGTATTTGTCTAAAACCGATTATTATCGAATTTGGTAAAATAACTGTCATCGTTTTTAACAAAAGTTATTGACATTGTCTATCCAAAAGATTTTATTAACAGAATACTTTTACTAGGAGACATCGGTTATAATCCAACGCAAAATAAGTTACTACTTACTGTTAAAAATGTGTGACTAGCACAGTCGTGTTTGTATCAATGCTTACACCTGATTACACTTTGCATTCAAAGAGACAGAAATTTCCATCAATGGTCGATCAGAAATAGCACCATTTACCAAGAATAGCATCTTTTATAGCCGATATGTATTGCGCGGGAACCCAATATATCCAATACCTTGATGCTTCCGTTGTGCCTAGTTGAATAGCCTGAAATTTTAAAAAGTAAACACATTAACTGTAAATATATAATAAAACCACAGTGGTCATTTTGTAATGATACAAACCATAATGTGGTACTCTGGATAATCATGTATAGGTTCACTGTGTACACCCTTTATAGAATTCATAGGTATTTTGTCCGTTCTTTCTTTTGTACCAATCCACAGTTGGTCTTGTTCCAATTTAAATGTTAGTCTAACTTTACCACCAGATTTATTTAACATGCCAGCCAGTGGAAATTTTGGTAGAGGTTCCTAATAGTAATTGAATTTATCGATTAGAATATTTTCCATATAAATCGCTTACAGAAATCATTAGTTCTTTTTTAAAATCATACCTTGCTATCTAATATACCAGGCATCACATCTTCCGGAATACCTTTATCTAAAACTTTCCTATGAACGTTTTGTTGAGATAAGGGTTCTTTTCTTGCTGTAGATGCAGCTTCATCCGAAAGATCTTGCTTTGTTGGAATCGATACAGCCAAAACATCATCTAGCTTTGATCCTACTACCATGACCTTGGCACCTTAAAAATGCGCAATAAAGTAAACAATAATAGCAAGAGTAACAAGTTATTAAAAGTGTTATTGTTATTACAGAAGATCAGTTACCTTTTGTGACGCCTAGAGTTCTTAATGTTTGATCGTCTTTAGCTAATCCTTTGATCATAACTTTTTGCATGGCTTGGGGCACGGATATAATGTTTTGAAGGTGTGCTTTTAATTCAGCGACAGTGCCATCGAGTGGAAAATTTACATTAATCCGCTGTTTATTATAAATCACTTTAAAGTCAATGTTCTCTTGGGGCGGATCTTGCAAGTCAGTCATGTTATTATCTTTCATCGGTGCATCCAGAATTTCACATTTTGATATTGAGTCTTTTGTTTCTGTGGACGAGGTTTCGTTAGAATTTGTATTCGATACTAGTTCAGAGCAAGGAGTTATATTACAGCAATTGTCGTTGCTTTCACTTTTTGCAGCACCTAAAAGGAGAGACAAATTACTTGTAGAACATTTATTGGTAACGATGGTATTGACATTTTCGGATATACTATATTATAGATTTCGAGAATGCAGAAATAGTATCGTTGCTGAAAAATTAATGCTCAAGATGAAGCACCAGAATAAAGAAAATATTTTCGACACATTACACAAGGTTATGTCTTAGAGAGACACGGATTTGTTAAAAAAACCTGTAATTTAGTGAGGATTATGTAGATTAGATGTTACATGATAATTAATACGATTAACAAATACTTGTGCTAAAAGTTCTCATCGGAGAAACGAGTGTTTTCTAGAAATTTATTCGCGATATACAATTCTTATTTGCAAGATTCTATAACAGGACGAATTCAGGTGATATACATTTGTTATATTCGAAATAATTCGAAACAAACGTAACGTGTGAAAACGAAAAGTATTTATTGTTCACCAATTGCTACGAAAAAACATGAAAAATCGTCAAAATTTAGTGTACGTACCGACGTACTCCATGATGAACTGTATCTCGTCGGCCAATCAAAACTGCTGCAGGATGCGTTGCAATTCCTGCCATTCGTATTTACACCGATCTTGGGAATGACTTTCAAATTTTCAAATATATTCTAGAAACAATTGGGGAGAACGTTTAAATTCGCATGATTCGAAAATCAAATTTCAAACACCGTTTTGTCAGTTCATTTTAAGGACAAAATAATGAGCTATTTTTTTATACGATTTTGGAAGAATTTCATCGGACATATACAATTCTTTCGATTCCTTACACAATAACACTCAAATTATTTAAGAAATTCTAAAAATAACTTTTTGTATATTTACAGATACATTGCATTTCATTTACAAATACCGTGAAACATTCACATGAAAATGTAATTAAAATAGGCTACCGGCCACAAATCGTTAATACGCAGTTTCATTTTTACAGAGAATTTTAATTTTTTATTAAATTGATCTTAAAATGATCTTTCCTTAAAAATGAGAAAATTCATCTCATAACACAACTTTCCAATAATGTAGATGGTTGTTATTTTTATTTCAAGTGTGAACAATTTAAGTGTGATATTGTAAAGAGCAGAAGTGCAACTAATTAATTAAACGCATACAATATCTATTATGTACGAAATTTATAGCGATTTTTCTTCTAAAGGCACCAGCTTCTATGTTAAAAGATGGGACGAATATATTCTGTAATGTGTTATAATTTCCAATATGTATCCAATTTATAATTATACAATTGTATTTTCCCGCGCATTCACAATCTAAGGCATACCTACTCTTTGTATTCACTGCGCTTGCGTACATTAGTTGGTATGCCATGAACGTAGTTTCAAATTGCAAGTGACATCTTACGGGAATATGAACGTTTTGTTGTTCAAACTCTATAAAACCTGCACAAAACATTATTGATACCAATGAAAACAACTTCATAAATAATATTTAGCTCATAATTATATTTCAAATATTGCTCTACTTTCCCACGTTTCCAATTTCCTGCGTACAGTTCCTTCGAATTCTTTTAACCAATGGAACCAATCGATCAGAGAAATGTCAATGCTGTGAGTACGTAAGCCTGTAGAGTGTCAAAATCATTCGAAAAGCAACATCAACGATTTCGATAACAGTTTCGCCTCTGATATACTTCGTGGTTTCATCGCTAATCCCCACTGATATATACAGTAACGAGCAAAACTGAGTCTACACTATTTGAAGCAACATAACAGTTTAAAAACTAGATTAAATGACTTAAATGTTATTGAGAAGTTAGAAGGATTAATTTATTAGACGAGGTGTAAAAAATTTTTGAAAAAAATTTGAATTGGTCGGAATCGTAAAAGAAATAGTAAAAGTTGGGTTTTTCAGCTTTTTTATCTGAGCCTGTATTGAAAATTTAACGAATGTATTTGATTCGCTCGAATAAATTATATCCATGCTGAAAATCTCACCAATATTAGTTAATTCGTTTTCGAGTCATAAACGCTTAAATATAATTTTAACGTTCATACAAGTAGTTCGTATTATTGTGCTATATTAATACCGCAGACGAGGTATAAGGATAGACCTATCATCTTATGGTTCTTCATGTCTCGTGTTCTGAAATATCGACTGTTCAAAAAATCAGAGATTTTGGTATGCCCTCTACGATTTAGAGTGGTGAGTTTAGGAATTATATTGAATTACAGGTATCGAAGGCGTAGTTGCCAAACCATATCGGAGAATATTCGTCGCATAGTTGCCAATTTACTGTTACTGCCGTGTAATGCACAGCGCGTATTTCGGCTATTTTCCAAGTTACAGTCACAATTTTGGAAAAGTAAACGAAACGAGCTATTACATGATTAATTCATTCTGAATATTTCATCTCTGTTTAAATACAATGCTTTCTGTTTCTATACTCATTTTAAAGTTAAATAAATGCCTTTTCAATTTATATAAATAAACTTTTATTTATTGATAGTAAACATAATAATAATTGTTATTGAAAATTGAAATACCTATTTAGCGCTATTTTTATCTTGAAATTGATTTATATGAACTGTTGTTGGCTCCTTTGAACGTTCTGCTATCATATACAATTTTCAAAAGGACGGAAAAATTCGTTTACGGTCGAAACACCGGACGTGACAATATTCTTTATTGTACGTACAGTTTCAAATAATAATTGTTGTTGAAAATTGAAATACCCATTTAGCGCTATTTTTATCTTGAAATTGATTTACATGAACTGTTGTTGGCTCCTTCGAACGTTCTGCTATGATATACAATTTTCAAAAGGACGGAAAAATTCGTTTACGGTCGAAACACCGGACGTGACAATATTCTTTATTGTACGTACAGTTTCAAATAATAATTGTTGTTGAAAATTGAAATACCTATTTAGCGCTATTTTTATCTTGAAATTGATTTATATTCTTTCAAACTTCGCGCTAGTTTCGTTAGTACACTGGTGTATAACTGGCGACGCTGGCATGTAAAGCCAGTATCAATTCGTTTCAACTTCTGTACGGCTGACTTATGGGAATCTCGTATCCATAGTATATATATCAGTGCCAATCCCTCAACGCTGTTGAAAGACCGGCTTGCAGTACGAGAAATCGGAAGTAAAGCGGATCATTGAGTAATGAAAGGGAGAGAGAGAGAAAGATAGAGAGAGAGAGAGAAATGGAAAAAATGAATCGTTTCCTCCCCACCACGGAATGAAAACCGTATGATCGTTGATGCACGATGTTCAAGAGGGATCATCGTCGCGCGTATCGCGGTATCGACAAGGATAAAGAAAAAAGGAAAGGTCTTCCAGCGAATGACAGCGCGCAAAGCCGATCACGCGGCCGAGTCAGGAGGTGCACTTTCGGTCGGTGTCAGACACCGACGATGTGTGCGTGCGCGTAGATACGTGTATGTATCGCGGTAGTATATCTCACAACAAATATGTCGTCGTGGTGGGGAGTACGTTTTCCCGTTCGTCGTTTCGCATATTTCTTCCCCCGCATTATTATCATGTAGTTCGGTGTAGGTGAACTTCTTGCAGGTTCGTTTCCTCGGACAGAGAAGAACGCAGGTGTGTACGCGTGTCCCGTGTGTCGAATACGGTGCTGATTGTTGGTTAACGGGGAAGGAGTTTTGCGTTCGGGCGTCAAAGGCGACAGGGGATCGTGGTCTCCTACTCGGAAGATACAAGTGCGATGAGAACGACGAGCGCGAGTTAGTTCTCTTCCTCGGTAATTAGAACGATTATTTAATCATGTCCAATTCGCGAGGAACCAGAGAGGATCGTGTGGGCAGCCAACGGCGCGAGTCTCGCGATTAACGGTAGGTGTGGAGGGTTTAACCGAGTTGAACCGACGACGTGTGTTTCAACGTTGGTTCGGCGGTCGCGTTCCCCGGTTACGCCTAGGTGAGAAATGCGGTTCTGAATCGCGCGACGTTCGCTGATCCCCGGTGCAATCACGAACAGGTTGTTCACGGAAGGGGTGGTCCCTTCGTTACGTGCATTACGTTATACTGTACGGCACGTAGTAGCCCGTGAATACGGACTCGTACTCGTGTACGACTGTACGAGGAGTGCGCGCGGGTGCGCGTGTGCGCGCGTGTGTGTGTGCGCGCGCGTGGATGTGTATGCGTGCACGGTGTTTAGACAATCAAGGATATATTCCTTCGGAAGGACGGCCTGACACGGAAAGACGGAAGAAAAAAAAGGACGGAAGGAAGAGGAGGGTAGCAGGGTAGCAAGATGGCGGGGTCCTTAACGTGGTCGTGTACTTGTTGCCTGCGGTTCAAGTTCAGCCCCGAGGAGATCGAGCAGCGTTACAAGAGTCAGGAGATCGATCGGATGCTGGAGAAAGATCGTCAGGCTCTCCGGCGACAGGTCAAGCTGCTGCTCCTCGGGGCGGGCGAGAGCGGAAAGTCGACATTCCTTAAACAGATGCGAATTATTCACGGAATTAAATTCGAGGTAGGACACACATCCTCGACCTCCCCACGATCGAACACTTTCCTTCCGACGTGATCGTTCTCTTTATTCGTTGTTCGAAACGTTTCCCATTCACTCGGAGAAATTTCCAGTTCGACCGAATGATTCTGTCAGTGTTATCATAGCTGTTAAAATAGATTCTTCGTTTGTGAGACAGTGGTCGACAGAGACACATGATTTCAGATTGATAAGGGAGCAACTCTGACGTACGATTGAACGGTTCTTGTAATTTTTCATTTAAAATCTTTGAAGTGTTGTTCGACTACTTGTTTGTGTTCTCAATTGTGAAAGGACATTGTGAACTTCTGTTTCATATTCAGATTCTCATAGTCTCATTTTGAATCAAATTAATTGGTGAAGATTTGTTTGTTAAATCTTACTCTAACCGGTTAATTAGTTTCAGATAAGGAGAATTTAAATGTGAAACTAATGTACGAATGTTACTAGCAATGTAATGTTTAATGCAGACCGTTTGTGTCCACATGCTTTCTGTCATTTATCTGATTCATCCTTATAAAATCAACGTCTTACGGTACACTAAACAAGCTGTCAGTCATTTATGAAGAGATTTAGTTGAAAGTCTGTTATCGATATTTATTTCTGAATAAACAACAAATGTATACAATCAATTGCATTCTACAAATAATCTACAGGGTGTCCTAAAAGGTTCTACTTCCTTGAAAGGGGTGATTCTCAAGGTCATTTGAAGTAACTCTTTCCTCTGCGAAAATTTTCTCCGCGGCTTTGTTAAAATGTTATTAACGAAAAACGCGGACCAATCACGGCTCCAGTGGACGGTTTCCAGTTCGGCCAATGCCAACGCCGCGCTCAGCGGAAGCCGCTGTAGCCGCGTTCTGATTGGTCCGTATTTTTCGTTAATAACTCTACGAAATCGCGGAAAACATTTTTACAGAGAAAAAGGTTACTTTAAATGACCTTGGGAGAATCGGCTCTTTCAAGGAAGCACAACATTTTTGGGCACACCCTACATGTATATTATTTATAAATAATGTCTATTGTTTATGGTATTCTTTCTCTCCTTTTCAGCCTGAATTGATCAAAGAATACCAACATGTAATTTATCAAAATATAATAAAAGGAATGAAGGTATTGGTCGATGCTCGTGACAAGTTGAATATTCCATGGGAAAACCCTAAAAACTATGATATTGGTTATCAGTTACTGAAATTTGAAAATACTATGGTATTAGATGCTAGGTTATTTCTTCATTATGTGCCAGCTTTACGAAGTTTGTGGGAAGATGCGTCGATCAGAAAAGCCTTTGATAGACGGAGAGAATTTCAATTAGTAAGATATTTTTGTGTGGTTTAAATACAAATATATAAATTCATTAATAATCACCAATAATCCCTATTGTTTTGATACTTTACGAGTATTTTTTTTAATTGCAGAGTGATTCGGTTCAATATTTCTTGGATAATCTTGACAGGATTGCGAGGATGGTAATTTCTATAATGTTTTCACATTATTCCAATAATTACAATATAGTATTCTTTAAGTATTATAAATTTTATCATTTACAGGATTATGTACCTACACACCAGGATATCTTGCACTGTAGGAAAGCTACGAAAGGAATTTCAGAATTTGTTATACAAATTAATAATATCCCTTTTCTATTTGTCGACGTCGGTGGACAGAGATCCCAAAGACAAAAGTGGTATCAATGTTTCGATTGTGTTACTTCTATACTTTTTCTTGTATCGTCATCCGAATTTGATCAAGTACTGTTGGAAGATAGGTACGTTACTATTTGTTTTCATACCAACAAAATATAACTGTTAAAAAATATACGTTATTTACAGGAGAACCAATCGATTGGAAGAATCGAAAAATATCTTTGACACAATAGTTAATAATATGATATTTGGTGGAATGTCTATCATCTTGTTTTTGAATAAAACTGATTTGTTAGACAAAAAAGTGAGATCACCCGATACAAATGTTCGCTGGTACTTTCCACAGTTCACAGGAGATTCACGTTCTATGAAGGATGTGCAAAATTTTATATTGGATATGTTTATATGCGTCAAAAGGGACCCGAGAAAATCCCTGTTTCATCACTTCACTACTGCAGTGGACACAGAGAACATAAAAGTTGTATTTAATGCAGTCAAAGATACAATTTTGCATAGGAATTTGGAATCGCTGATGCTCCAATAATAATAGCTGTATGTATGTATGTATGTATGTATGTATGTATGTATATGTGTATATATATATACATATATAGATATATATATTAAAAAGTGAAACTACTTCAGATCTGAAGGTATGCATTAAATATTTAGTGTTTGAAACATAGTAAACTAAAATGATAGTTCGTGTAAGGATTAGGACATTAATTAGAAAAAATGTTCTGGTAAGACAATACCAATGTGTGTGTGTACCAATGTAAATCACATGATTACCTCCGTTTATAACGGTAAATTAAGCTTTTTTATAATAGTTTTATACATCAAAGGAAGTAAAAGCTGCCTAATGAAAAAATATACATTGAAATTTTTTACTATACATATATATGTACATGTGTGTATATGCATATGGATTGTTGATGTCTCGTAACGTGGTACTCGGAAGGAATGCGAAGGGAATTTGCAAATCGTCTGATTAGTCAGGCACACACAGTTGAGTACCATGCATTCTCGCTATTCGCTGAGAAGTTTATCACTACTACTTCAGGTGTATCAGGTGTATGTCGTCCCGCGTCTTACGTTATGAGACACTGACAATATATAGGATGGGTTACCAGGAGAACTCGGAAATAAGTACAGATACGTCGAATTAAAACGATATTTAATGAAGTATATAGAAATGGTATATAAAAATGGCTCTCACACACACACACACATACACCTTACTTTTCATTCAGCAAGTTGTCACGAACTGCCTTCTCGACCACGTCCTGGGCTCGATGATCGTTCTCGTTAATCGTCATTTTTCTCATTCTCACGTTTCCACATACACGTACATATACCCGTAATGCCGCGATCGAGCGTCATTAGATCGCGATTACATATTTTCGTTTCCTCACGTATCTGTGCATACATGTATATAAATGTTGTATACGTTTTGATAAGATGTTTCCATCCTCTTTTTATAAATATTAAAAGGTTGTAAGAAGACTTATATACATATACAATATATTGTACATAGTAACTTGTATTCTATACATTGTCAATATTAATGCTTTTACATATTTGTATAAAAAAGGATCAGTTTGCTAATAGTTTAACTAAGATTTTCTATTTTGTACAGATATTTAATCCAATGCTTCTTCCTTTCATATGAAAAAGTGTATTGAAAATACTGGTGGCATAACCAATATTCACAAACATAGCCGCTTGCTGCATAAGACGATTACACTTGGCCTAACAAAGATCGGACGTCCAGCTACTCTTCGTAGGGCAGTAAGACGGTTAAGCTATACTCGCCCTCAGATTGGTATATCGTTCCTGGAGGATTAATGATAATAACTTCTCAATACTGATGGATCATCATCATTCATGACGACAACTTAGTCCACCCGTCCAGTATCGTCTTGTAAAGAGGACAACATCTAATGTTGTACCTCTTCTGCGACAGTCTCATGCAAGTTTCAGAATCTAAATCGTAATGGAATAGCCTTTTTCATTGTATGACGAAGTCTATAAGCCTTCTTTCTTCACATTTGTCATCCCTTATAGGAGTAACCGTTCTATAGGAGCATTCGGTCATCTTAACGCTTTTTAAACGCGTCGAAACTTCAGTTCATCTTCACATTCCAAATTGGATGCTTCCTAATCTTTTACCTGTTCACTCTATTTCTTTGAAATCAAGGCCTGTTTGGGAGTTGACAGTTCTCTGCTCCTACTGGAGCTTGAAATGTCACGCCTGTCCAGAAGATAGCTCCTTCGATGCTTATTTTGATCTTGCACTCTTCGGATTTTTCGACAACTTTCTTACCTTTAATATTCTTGTGATTTTGCTCCTCTTTTTTCGGTGCAATGACCTCTTCGAAATGAGAATTCTGATAATCGCCAACTGCCACTACACTTACAATTCTAACAATTTGATCGCCATCATTAGTAGAATATGCTCCTACTTGTGCATAGGAGATTCAACCTGTGTTCCCGCGAAACCAGTCAATTTTCCTGCAAAAAAGGCAATAACCTCCACTTGTAAACGCATATCTGGAAAATTAGCATAATTTTCAGAGCCAATAAAATATATTTATCGATTCAGTTTCTCTGGGAACTGCCAAGAACATACATTTGAAGGCGTACGTAATCGCGCTTCCCGTCTCTTACGCAATATATATCTAATTCTGAGAAAAACGTCCGAGTTTGATAAGCAGTCATATTGACAATTAGATTAGAGTAATCTAACCTTGGCTTTTTTTTTCTTAACAGTCTTCGCAAACATAAGAGTAACTTATTTTCTATATAAGGTTTATTACGTTTGTTAGCATTGAATTATTAAGTAACAAAGAAACCAAATACTAGATCCATGCCATATAAACCAAATGAAACTAACCAGTTTGTGTTCAAATTGTTGTGTACAAAAAAGCAATAATTTTTATCTTTTATTTCCTTCTTTAATTCGACTTCAGAATTGTACACAGAATTTCGATATTTCAATATAACTACATGATCTTTTGTATTTTCGTGTTTGTTATATTTTTTCTGATTCGTTGTTTTTTTCTGTTTTTGTACTTCTGCAGATGGAAGTTCTGTTCTTTTCTGCACAATAAATTACATTTTGTAAGAAATTCAAATTAATATAATTCTAATACTTTAATATTATTTTGTCACTTATAGGTTGTTGTTTTTGTAATGTAAATTCCAGTATTTTTTACAATGAATTACAAAATTTTGATAGAAAAGATTACAGGTTTTGTTTAGTGAATGCATAATGCCTGTTCTATTAAACTTCAACTTTAATATAACTGGTCCTTATTGCAACATTACTATTTTTTAAGAAGATTTACATTAATCAGTATTATTATTTCTTGTATACAAAGATTCAAACAAAGTTGGTTTTTTCAATTTGTATGTAACAGCAATTTGTCAGAATTGTGTTTAATCTCTTATTGTTATAAACATATGGGCTATAATTAAATAGTTGCAGCTATTCTATTTTAAAGATTTTCGTTCTCATTAGTTTTGTAAATATATGACAGTCAGCAATACCTAATATTATTAAAATAGGACTATCAGATTGTAACAATTTAACCTAATAAGTTATATAGTTTCATTTTGATCTGAAAATCATACCAATCAAAATTTCATTGTAATAAATAACAACATTTTGAATTTAATTTATAAATATTGCTATAACCAAGGATTTTATGTAATAACGCATATGATGAAACCAAAGAGTTTTAAGTAAACCTAATGAACCTCTACGTAACTTATTTTCCATTAGCTTAATACAATGCATAACATTATAAATATTCTTGGAAATATATTTGTATTCATGCTCACAATTTTAATCTGCAGTTTCGATCATGTATTACATAAAATCTTTGTTTCTTCCGCTCTTTGTATCGAAGAAATAGAAACGAAGAATACTTATAAAAGTATTGTCATCGGTATCAGTTGTTCTAAAATGGATGAGAATCAATATTTTGTTGTGTTTGTATATAAGAAGTTTTAGGTGTAGTATAATAATACAACACATTAGGAAGTTGAAATTTTTGCATGGTCTGTATCATGCAAAGATATTGTATAACTTTGATAATTGGTGTATATCTTTAACTGATGTTTTTACATTCCTATAAAGTTAATCAGGTCCATTTTAATTGATGTGCTTAGAACGTTTTTAAATTATACCACATCTTTGTAATGTAGGTAAATTATTATTGTCTGAAATGGAGTATTATTTTGAAAGATTATATAAAATTTTATACAATTTTTATGTCCTGCATATACAGAACCTATCTATCAATGGGGCCATTGATTAAACTGGTTTTACAGGTATTCGAATATCTAATTAATCAATTAATACAAGTTTGTACATACAGGTACTATAGTTATGGTTAACTATGTACTGAAAATTGTAATTACCTGGTTAAACTATTTTTTTAAGTAACAAAATTAAAAATATAGTAATATAAATTCACAAAGAAATGTTAACGGATAATATTATTGTTCCTAAATGAAGTATTGAGTACACTAATGTAAACTGTTTTTACAATAATTTATACAAATTTCAGTACATAAAGTGAATTTAACCTAGAAGTACAAATTTACAGGCACACTGCATGTTAAAACTAAGTAAAAAGTGTTAGCAAATAAAAATGTAAACATTGGGAAAGCAGTCATCTAATACTATTGTGTATCTTCATAATAATGAATACTTCCAGTGAAATAAATCACACTATATAAGGATTTTTTAAGAATTTTTATTAGAAAAAAAGTTAATTAGGTTTTTTCCTGAATTTTAAGATGTAGAACACATTTAAGTACTATGTAACAGTCATCACAGTATGGTTTTATAATTATATGTAAAAAGTAATTTGTCTACAAACGTTTCAGTATAAATTATTTTCATTAAGTTTTGCTAGTTATTACATTCTTCCAACTAAATTTCAATTTGATACAATTTATTGCGTAGAATTATATTCGATTTGGAGTTAAATAAATAATTTATCATAGTGTACTGAAATCTTTGGTACAATAGTCTACCGACTTATTAATATCGCTATTTTTTTAATATTTTTGTGTGATGAAATACTATTAAGCATTCTATATTCCTAGTAACCTTATATGAAAAATTGTTTTTACTGGGTAATTATCAATATCCCATTAATTATGATGTGCATTCGGTTCATAGTAATGGTAGCTACCTGGATATATAGGTATTAATTTGTTAATAATTGAATGCCTGGGCATCCGGTTTTCAAGGCCTTCTCTATCAACACTCATTGAGAATAACATTTGGAACTTTTACACAAATATTTTAGAGGAAAATATACTCTTGATAATTACACTAGGAGTCCATGTAGATATAATATGTATGTAAAACGTCGCTATTTAATAGGAAATTTTCATGATACTTAGGTCATTTTTTACACATACGGTTCATTTGATTAAGACTTAAAATATAACATATATTTTTGTAATCAATTCAGAGCGAATACTGTTGACTTTATTACAAATTTATTTGCAACGGAAATGAAAATGTTATTGAATGTTTTTATATACAGATCACATCACACTATGTATCATGTAAGTTTTCTGCCATGCTATTGTGAAGGAGAAATAAAACGAAGAAGAATAATAAAACATCGCACGTCGTACACGTACATGTTGGAAACGTTTTATTGTAATATGCGGACTGTGAAAGCATAGTAACTTTGTGATAGAAAAATAAGGAGAAAATAATTTTTATATTTTTAGAGGTGCAGAGATTATTTTAATCTGTTCAACTTAATCGATTTTACACATTTCAGTCTATGTGAAAAGAAATAAATGGAATTTAGATATTCTATGGTTACGATATCGTTGACGATGGTACATCAGTGTTATATATAAATATATATACATATATATATTTACGTTTAAAACGATTTTATTATGATTTGTATTATACTTACATTAGGTACTTTTATACGCATACCTACATTCTCAAATCATGGGAAACGAACACTTGTAAACGGCCATAAACGGTAATATTGAATTTAAAAAGACAGATAGTATTTACAACGAACAAAACTGAGGTGAAGCGTTATTTGTAATTTATTGTAAATATGTGAAATTATGTCTAAACGTGTAATTATTGTTTCGTAAAGCAATCGCTTTGAATAGACTAACAACGAATATTTAACCGTGTTAATGGAAGTAATTATACGATGAATATAATTTATTTTCATTTACGAAGATGAATTTGGGTACTGAATTTTTATAAGTCTAAAACATTGAGTAGTATTTATAAATAGTACTATATCTATTTTTGGTTTTTAATTGAATCGAACAAATATTAGAATGACAATATTTCTTGTAAACTCGTCAATAATGTTTAATGAAATCGATAAAGAACTCTTTTTAAGTGGCGAGTAAATGACCGCGAATTATTTAAATACTATTTTCGAAAATTTTTATAGAAAGCACAATTTTTTATATGCTGCGATACGTACAAAGAAGTAGAGCTGTTTTTTGTCTCTTATCGATATTCGTTTACATATGTGAATTTTCCTTTAAGCGATTTACGAAAAATTCAACATACTTGCCAATCATGATGCTTGCACAAACGCTTTAATTTAATTGCCTTAAGTAGGGCTCCGATTAATATCCATTATATTTTTTACTAGATATTAAAAAATTGAATGTTTGTACTTTTATAAATCCGATTACTGGAACAAACTAAAGCAATATTTATTTTCAATCGATTGTAAACGTTTATATGTATATACAAGCATTTCTTTTTGAAAAACTAAAAACACCTTATTATGGTGTTTACAAGTGTGTAGATTGCGAACTTTTGAAAATATTCTCGCATAATGTTTGTACGTTTACGGTAAACGTGTAGTCTGGAGCTCTAGTATTAAGTGGATTGCTTGCGTAATCATCATGCTGACAGTATGAGTTTGTATACGTCACAGATATAAAAAAAATTTATGTTAAGCAGCAACAGTCAATCACATATTTGTTAAACATGATGTACAATCATGTTTGATCGCATACAGGTCACTTTATATGCATTTTGCTATATACATGATCTAAAGAATGTAGATATATTGTGCCTTTTGTATATTGTATATTTGTATATAAACATATTTTACATGAAATATTGTAATAATGTAGTCTATTCACATAAACAATAAATAAAATAAAACATTAGAAAAAAATATTTACTATAAATTATTCTTTACCTTTTATAGTTAGTAAATCTTGTATTTATTTGAAAATGATTCTTGCAAGGCGTCGATTGCACAAGATGCACGTAAATGCGGAGAATAATGTATCAACGGTACATTGGTATCAGTTTTATTTGTAATAAATTTTATACAAAGTGAAGCACATGCCTATTTAGCATAACTTATTTAATAAAATGCACAATATTTACACTTTCGCAAAAAATACATAAGATACGTTATTTTTTTACTGCAATCAATTGAAAATTTTCCCTTGCAGTTTAGCAACGAGTAATATTACTTACACAATATTAATAACATATAGATGTTATACTTATCTAAACATCACATTGTCAATTCGTCTACTATTAGTAGTAATTACATTCCTTTAGAACTACCGGCGCATTTAATATATTACAGTTATATTTACATTGCTTTATCGATAATATATGTACTCTTGCGTTCCAACCGACCCAAGTACCCACAAATTTTGAGGGTTCAGCTGGGATTCGAACTATCGAGTCGAAAGTATTAAAAATATATCAGTTGGTTTCAGTGGGGCAATGAGTCGGTTCGTTCGTCTTGAGTGCGTTTGTCAAAACCAAGACTTAACAGCTACAGTGTCGTCAAACTGAAGACTACAACGAGTGCGGTGAGGGTCAACATGAATGGTGTTATCACAATCACTTTCGTTTAAAGGTACGGTCAAATCTGTGAGCAAGCGACAATGGTTGAATTACAGAATCCGAATAAAATTTCATCGAAATGAGTGCGGAATATATATGTTGTATATTACAATTAAGAAGAGTAAGATAACAGAATACATCTGTAGTTATACGATGTGCGTGTGTGGTGTCTTACATTTTACTTTTTAAATTTAATATTGTCTCTTACGTTCCAACCGACCCAAGTCCCACATATACATATAATATCAAAACCGTACAAAAGTGAAAATACAATTTCATTATCCTCCAAAAAACTTGGGATATGTAAACACTACCCAGGAAAAGGCATGTAGAAAGTTTGCGCATAGCGTTTGCTTGGCAATAAGTTTCAAAATACATACTTCGAAAGATAAGTCGTATAATTAGTTATTTTCTGATATCCACATCTTGGGTTATTTGGCAATGGACAACGCGACTATACGCGTTCATTATGCAATGATGTGCAACCACCAATTCAGGGTAAGTTTTCAGGAATCCAGTCACAGTTTGAAAATATACGATCATACTGTTTGATTTCGAGTAACTTTGTTTCATCCGCGTTTACGTGAAAAATATTCTAAAAATAACTGTTTTGTTTCGTAGTGTGATCTTTTTTTTTAAATATAGTGTAGTGCCTGAAGATTTAAATTGCTTTGACTTTTGTATCCGCACATTATAATTGTGTGTTTTCTCGCTTTGATTATCCTGAATTGCCGACACATGCCATACCCCCTGTTTCTATTTTCTTTCATTTTATTTCGTTCGTGTGAAATGCAGCTGAAATGTTTAATTATATGCATTACAGTAGAAACGACTGTGTTACATTCTAGTTTGTATTTATTGATATGTTGAGCGTATTTTGAGGTCCTGACGGAATGTACTAAGTTTCTGCTAACTCTATGCGTTACATGTTACAAAACAGTAGATTCTTCAAAAAATTTCTTGACAAATCTAAATTACACTACCGTCTGTTTACTATTCAGTTGTACTGTTTTAATGAAGATTAGAAGACAATTGACTTTCAGATCTTCAGAAAAATATGCTTTAAAAATTTGCATTTTGGAACTTTAGAACTTTTAGCGTAAGTATATGTAACTTTTCTAGCTTTGTGTGCAAAATAGTCATTCTGTCATTAAAAAACTGCACGAGGTGATTTGGTTTCTTAGATCCATGGAATGTGACTTAATTAGTACCTGTAGTTTGTCGGCAGTCGTTTCATACACATATAAATTAATACTTAAATTCGAGTTCGAAATAAATGCGCTTCACGTTTTACAATTTTTCACCATCTTCTTTCCTCCAGAAACTCTCTAGAATAAATGACTAACACATATTACTTAAATTTACAAATTATAAATATCTCAAGCGCATATAACAATCAACAATAATTAAATGGGAAACATTTTCGAGTCTAATCATTTAAAGATATTAATTATAGAAAACAATGCAAAAATAATTATACAATTTCTTTTTTGAATATGCATGTCTAACCGAGTTTCTTACTAATGTTTTATGTAACAGGAAACACATTAGACAACTACTAAAATGTCGGTGCTTTGTGACCGTTTACCAAAAATTCTAATGAAACAATTTTACCTGTTCTTGACGGTCTAAATCTTGGTAAATGTACACAGAATTGTAGAAGTAACTTATACAGAATCTCGCAAAATGCACGCAAACAAAAACAAATCGGAGAAAGGAATACAATTTTTTCATTTGATTCATCAAATGAAGCTTCGCTTACAAAAAATCAAGCTTAAAAATTTATCCGATATGTATGTTAATTAATAGAAATTGGTTAACATATTTGTTAACGACTTATGGACTTTACTTATTTGCTTTTAAATACTAATGCACCCAACAAATTTGCAAACTCAATCAATTCAAGATCAAGGCCTCAACAAACAAAAAAATTTAATTCTGTTTTTTCGATTCATTGTTTGCAAGTAGATTGGCTCTATTATTTTATGCAATATGCGACATTCTAAGATTTCAATATAAATTTTGAAGAGTTCTTCCTGTTTTATGATTTTTACAATTGCAGATACTATAAATCTTTTTGAAGATGTATCGCGCAATTAGCTCTTTCACGTTTAATAATTTGAAGTTTTCAACACACATAATTCTACACTCATATTTACAAGTATGTTCCTTAAGTGTGTTCTCTTAAGAGTGTATAGATATTCATGTACAATTCATTAAAAATTAATTTTAACTGTCTCGTTACTAGTGGATTATAATTATCAAATTGAATCCATTATAAATAATATATCGCAGTTGTTTACTCTTTTTGAAAAGTAAGGATGTTAAAAATTTCATTAATTACATAATATAATATTCTCTTATGTGTTTTCACGCAAAAAACATTTTGTATACAAATTATTTAATTTGTATTAAGTTGGTCCACATAGTAGCCGTCATAAAATAATCCGTCAAAATCGAGTACTGCACCTGATACCTACTACCTGGCAAAAAATATTCAATCAAAGTCGTGAATATTATCGTTGAATGAATTAATTGAACGTATATTAAATACGAAAAATAGTACTGTGTATATATTAGACAAATAATAAGAGTTCATGATATTTTAAAAAAGTGTTAAAAAATAATAATTTGACCAGCACTATGTAAATATTATAAAGAAATTTAAATAGCATAACAAAGCAATAGAGCATTTCTTAATATCTCTAACAATGAAGATGACGATAGACATCGCCAGACAAATTTTCTCAATTTGGTCATTATGAAAAAAGAAACATATTTGTTTATATATTAATATTTTATTATTTTATTTATATTTTTATTTATATATAACGAGCTTTATTATTATGATTGCTTTTATCGTTAATGGAAATATTTTCCGCATTGAAAATATGAATAATTACAGTGATAGACGCTATATTTGTTTGATTGAATAATTTTTGCTAAGGGTAGAATAATGTTTATAAGAGAAATAGCAGGCCGTGAAAGAGATATTTGACACGTTATGAAAAAATTATAGTGAAAGTGTAGTACGTATCGTCCTTATCTAGAAGGAAAAAATTTTTTTCGTGTCGAAGATCGAACGAAAGACGGATTAAAGCTCTAATTCTTCAGCAGTGCGAGAGAGTCTGTGATTATCGATGCGTCTACGTTGACTACGCCTGACCGCGTCTGCTCGCCGATACGGTTCTGACCTGAGCCCAAGAAGAATGTCCTCCAGAGCACCATTATAAACTTCATCTTGCTGCAACAGTTTCTTCTCCTGAACCAACCTCGTTTTGTTTTTCAATTCGTTTATCACAGCGTCCTGAAAAGTCACAATACTTTATTAGTCACTTGTTCACAGATTGACCCTCATATATTATAACAAATTTACTTATTCAGATACTACAACGACGAATTATCTGAAAATGTTAACAACAAACACCAATCGATAAAGTGGAAATATTCTTAATAGCGAAAAGATCTCTTTTATCATTGACTTCATTTAGTTTTAGTACTACTCTAGCAAAAATTATTCGATCTATCGATTCAAGTATCTATCATTATAGTTATTCATATTTCTAATGTGGAAAATATTTCTAGCAATGACAACACTTATCATGTATAAAAAAAATATTAATATAAAAATAAATATGTTTGCTTTTCATTTTGGTGGTAATAATGTATATTATCATTTTCACCGTTAGAAATATTACAAAATGCTCCTTCTATTACTTCGTTATGCTATTTAATTTCCATATAGAGGTCACAGTTTATTATTTTATATTTGGTAAAAAGCCAAAAAATTCATCATTCTATTAATATTTTTTAAAAATATCATTAGCTCTTATACCATATTTGTCTAATAAACATATGTATATAGTCTTGTTTTTCATATTTAATGTATGCTAAAATAATTCATTCAACAATCTGATTCGCGCTTTTGATCGAATATTTTGTGCCAAATGCCCTAACTGTAATGTTATAAATGTTGCAAAAGTCATTTAGAATCTTTGTATTTCAAAATAATTCTAAATGTAACAGTACAATATGATATTGCGTGACAATTATAAAAAAAAAATATATAAAAATTTAATATGAAAATAACGATTTCATTTTACCGTTTTAGTTTATAATAATAACGATGATCTTCATAATCGATCATATTATTTTTATGCGGATGTAATTAAAAAGAATGTAAATGGAAGAAGCAAATTTAAAGATTAAAGTTTTGATTTTGAAGCTGTTTGTATTTGTTTAATTTTGTTTAATTGTATTTAGCCGAATAAGATGGTCCAAAATGCCCTTGGATCAAATTAAGATGCTAATGGGCCATTTGATAGGATATGGTATTAAGAAAAAACCATGTTATGTAAAATTGTAACCCAATATTTCGACTGGGAGGGTAGGTTATGGGGTAAAATGGAAAAAATTAGATTTTGGCCTATTTTCCCTATTTAGTAATATGTGTGAAAATTCTGACAAAATCAGATGTCAAATACCCAGATACATATACTTCAGATCACATTAATTAATTCAGATTTTTAAGCAAAACATCCAAGTTGTAAAAAATCAAAAAACTCCACCAAAAAACACTGGAAAATGAAAATTTCCCATTGAAGTTTAAGAGCGATATAATTTATATTTTTGCAGTATCAGTGTATAGGTATAAGTATTGTTCATGAATTTCTTCAGATCACATGGTTATTCTTGATGCCCTATCCTATTCAATGGTCCATTAGTCTTTTATATTGTTCCAATTATTTACATCTTAATAGAATAAAGAAATTAAAATAAACATATAATTTCTTTTAAAATTTACATCATTATAATGAACAAATTTGAGCAATGATTATCTATTTCTATTCCTTTTTATAGTGAAAAAAATTCACTGCATAAAATCATCAAAAGTAATATCTATTTAATAAATTTGGCAGTCTTCTTTTAAACGAGAAAAGTTTCATGATAAAAACTATTATCTTTTATATTTAATATTTTTCTCGTAACTATTAAGTGCTTTATTAATGATGATGATGTATTATTTTTCCCATAATTTTATTCATAAAATATATTGACAAAGTGTAATTGTTTATTGAGAAACGTACTGTAAGAACATACTTAAGAAATGAAAAATGAATCTGCATTCCTTATATTTAAATTATAATCAGATTTCGTGACTTCAACATTTTTTTCACTCCTTTACTACCTGTGAGAGTTTTAGTTTTAGTTTTTGAAAATAAAAAGTATTTAATTAGTAGATAAAAGGTGGCCAAGGAAATCACACCACGCCTCGGAAATACTGTTTGCTGGATATTTTAAATAGTATTTTAATAGTTTAAAATGATCTGTTGCCATAATATTGTTATAACATAAAAAGTTCCTGCGCGTATATGGGTTAAACCGATGAAGATGATATTATTACAGCGGTGCAATTTCTATGGCTACCAATGTGGATATATCTTAGGAATAAAAGTTTTATTCATAACTAAATTTTCTTATTATTAGTAATTAATATCAAGTACATCTAATGTAATTTCAAATTCTCAACAGTTGTACTGTTAATTCATATGCGTCTATTCTATGAGATTCTTGGCAGTAGCATAGGAAAGTGATAATAGAGGACTTCTCTCAGGCAACATCAATGCAAGCTAGAACACATGCCGATGCATCTTTTAATTCTCTCTTAATGGTAGGAATCGAATGGATATGTGCCTATACCACGAATTACGGAAAACAGTTCATCGGTAAAATAAGACAAATGTTTGCAATTTTTCAATCTTCATGTGCACGAATTACTTCAATGATTCCGGACATAGGAATACGTTGACAGACAAACAAAAATGTTATTTCATTAGTAGCAATCATTTCTAAAATAAATAAAAAATGCTTGATGTTTATGACGATGAAATCGTTGGTGGTTTTAATTGAAAATGTAAGTCGAAAGAACACATAAAATTTTATTACAAAAAATTGAATATATGAAAAACATGATTTAGACATGTATAATAGTTCTAAAATCTGATGATTTCAAATATAAACGGTTTGAGTGTATGCTCTTATAGTATTTACATTAACTGTATTTTATAAATAAATTATAAGTACGAATTTATTATGTTGAACAAATGTCTTTTTTAATTTCTGGGATTTTTTTTTATTCGCAATATGTTCACATTAATTCCTGTTAGAATAGAGTACATAATTATTAATATATACTAACAAATTTTTGCTAATAAGTCAAATATATAAATATTCGAAAAGATGAAAGTTGTAAAAACTTCGTGTTTTATTTGAGAATGACATATATTCTATAAAGCTAAACTTTTTGGATAAGTATCTTATACTTTCGAGAGTTCATTTAAGTTTTGTTCAAATAAAATCTCATAATATCTCCGACTTAGTTTTCTACATAAAAATTGATTATTACATGTAACTAAAAAATTTTTGGATATAACAATGTAAGAATAATTTGAGAACTGTTTTCGAACGTGGTGTACAGTTTTCTGTATTGTTTTCCGCACAGATAATAAAAGCTGAACCTATACATGTGTTGTTTAAGAGTGCAGTGTATGTGCTAGTAGAATCATTAAATATATGTTATTAGGAGGAAGTGAGTGAGCACAGACTTACATGTTGTGAATTGTTACGTTCACTATATTGTTACGTTCTGAGCTCCAGTTCATTAAGATGCCGGTGTAACAGACTCTTGTTCGTGTTACAGCAAAATTTCGGTGACTTTAAATCCAAATAAATATGTAACAAATAAGAAAAATAGATGTTTGTGAGATACCTTTATTAGACATTTCGTCTGTTCAGAAAAGAAAAACGAAAATAATGCGAAAAAGAGCACTCTCGAAATAATAATCATTATATATATATATATTTATGTAAATAATCCCTGCAATATATCATGCTATCTCACAACATGCAGCGAAAAGAAATGCCTTGAATATTATTAAGTTCCGCGGGAGCATAGAAATTTGTGAAAATTATTTTCAAACATTATCACTTTTCTTTTTTTAATTGGATAGGTTGGCAGTGATATCGTCGGTTTCAACCATATTTTTTGTATTAAAAAACAATGCACGGACATATGTATAAATATTTTTGCTATTATGTATTATTTATACAAATTTTATTTCTGAATGAATATGAGCGTATAAAACTAACATGCCAAGAAATCTTTGAAAGCGACGCGACGTATGTTATGAAAATTATAAATGAAACGACGCAAGTGCATTTATAGTTGAATTATTATTTTTTAAACGTATTTTTTGTCATCTTCATATTCAGGTACTTAATGCTCAAAATAAAACGTTTAAACGTATCTAAATGTTTATAATGTTATAAAAAAAATATACCGTTCTATACAGAAGAGCCTGCAGAATCATTCGACGCAAGAAGCATTTGTATAGTTTTTACAATTAAAGCAGAAGAAATTCTTAATTACACAGTGGTAACAAATTTTCAAGTATTCAGCAAATCAAAATCTATAAAAATAGCAACATTGTTGTTGAACATTGTAATTAAGTCTATACTATGCCCAAGTATTTTTGTTCTAAATACAACAAATTTTTGGTTGAAATCTACTATTGTACTGCTGTAACATATCCTTGTTAGTGAAGGTAATTGTCGTATTCCGTGTTTATTATTAAAAAGCTGACTTTTTAAATATAATAACGTCGTCAAGATCAGTTACAAATTAATCAAAATGTTCCACACAGTAACAATAGATAATGTTTCCCTGAACTGCACTGTATTAATGACTAGAAATGTTATATAAGTATAAGATAGGCAATAACTTGTTTTGCAAAGCATAAAACATGCGTTGTTATACAAAATGAATCAATTTATTTGGTATAAATAAATATGTTTGAAACTGCACTGCTATGCTTTGGAATGTATGCTGTTAATCTCATGCCACACATACAAGGTGGAAGCATCAAACAATTTATTTTAATAACCGATTTTTGACTATGAGCAATAATTTCTGTTTAGAGTACTGGAAGATGTGAAGTTTGTTTGGCTGGTATTTTTATTTTACGTGATATAAAAAAGAAATACAAGATAATCAGTAAAAAACGCGATTCAAATATAAAGTTTGATATTGATATCGAAACTATATAGATAGTGTAGAGTGCCAATGAAGAATTAATATTGTATGAATACACAAATTCCACACAGAAATACCAACCTTGGTCATCATTAAGAAATTTAACTTAGGAATGATAAGAAATAACAAAGAATTACTACAGTCTTATTATACTCATGTATTGCATATTTATAATTTATATCTCTTTAAAATAGTAATACGATTGATGCTTCCTACATTTTACTATAACACAATTCTTGAGTCTACATAATTGAACGTTTGTTTATCATTTGTTACAGAAATTCTTACTGCCATTATATTGCAAAATCAAAATTGAAACGTTAAATTGAGAACCAATTAATAAACAAAAATAAACGAGAGGTTCATAGCATTGATGTTGAGAGAGAATAAAAGAAGGAGAAAGTATATATGAAAGTGTGTTTATGTAGTTATGTATGAATACATTAAAAGTGGTTGAAATAAATTAAAGAGTGTGATTGAAAGTCCAATGAACAACTGAAAAATTAGTTCGATGCAATAAGCATAGCTTTCAGTATACGAAGTTATACTGCAAGCTACAAGTGAAGCATTTAATAATGTGAAAATCATAAAGTTATAGGAAGAAAAGTTAATAAGCTTAGCAAAAGGAAAGTGGACGACACATATCATTTGCAACTAGATAATAATCATTTGTATGTTGCAACAAGGTATTTGTTAATACGAAAATAAAATTATACTAAATACAAAATAGTGAATGCATAACATGCAAAATATTATGAGAAGAAAACAGATAAACGATTGTGATTACGTTTACCCGAAAATAAAGAAAAAGTAATGTATAACAACTAAAATATACCTGCTGTTTCTTTTGGTTTAATTTATTTCGTTTAACGACTTCCTCCGAAGTATTTAAAGCCTCCGCAGCAGCAGCTTCTAACCTACGACGTTGTTCATTTTCTTGATCCGCAGCCTGTAAAAAGAGCTTTGCTTTGCATTATCTTTTCTTTTAAATTATAATATTAGTGGTCCATCAATACGCTTTAATTGGTCGTATCTTGTGTTTCTTTAAATTTAAACTATAAAGATGTACTAACATACATAGACACACTATGATTTTAGTACCTGATTTTCTACCTATGTACTATCCTTTTATGAAATATATTGCACAACGAGATAAGCTGACTATAAGTAGAACCATGTGAAATCATGATTTTTATCATTCAAGTTTCTGAAGCATTTAGTTGCACATGGGACTATCTAATTTATAGTAACAGTAATCTTTACGTCTAAAAAAATGACAGGCTGTAGACTACTTTGATAGACATTCAAAGTCCTACAAGTCAACAATTATTTCAATACCATTTCTCCAGTGTCTGCGTTTAAGAATAATCTATTTTTTAAATACAAATGGTAAATATTTATGAATTTACTCATTTGTCTTTTCCTGACCTCTTCCGTGTATATTAATTATTACTTAATTCTGCAAAAATCCCCTGTTTTCTTCAGTAACAAAAATCAGTATACAGTAAGTTTTTCTGACGTCTGAGGGACTGCAGTGTGCCATTGTGGGATTAACATTCTACTTCGATTCAAGTTTTTTAAATCATTTCTGTTAAGAATACAATATATCCGGCTTGAATGTTTACACGGTCGTGCAATGTCCAATGTCACAATGTATCCCTGTTTGTACCATACGACATTTATCTAAAACATTTCTTCGTAATTCTTAGAAAAGTAAACGTGAGTATGCACTTTAAATTGTATATGTATAATTGTCTAAAGACTTTTTATCAT
Organism: Halictus ligatus; assembly: GCA_028454255.1. Classification (NCBI taxonomy): domain Eukaryota; kingdom Metazoa; phylum Arthropoda; class Insecta; order Hymenoptera; family Halictidae; genus Halictus; species Halictus ligatus. The sequence continues at coordinate 2,491,781 of CM052136.1, read as the reverse complement.
GGTGCATACATGCTGTTCCACCACATCACAGAATGAAGATTAGGGGAGAACGACATTTTACAAGTACTAAACTAATGTAACAAATGTTTACCTTAAATGCCCTTGCGAATCTAACAAGAAGGGAGAAGAATGTATTAGCGTCGACTTGTCTCGGACTTTCTCCGAAGAATTCAACGCATTCTCGGAACGCGTCGCCAGCAGTTCGAGCATCTGATTTTAACCGACGTAACTTTTCTTCAGAGTTATTCAAGAAATCTCGTAGTACCGTGTTATGTTTCTCTTTACCACGAAGCTCGAATTCTTTCTTTACAAGATCCATACCCTTCTCCAACTCATGGACGTCTGTAGTTATATTTTCTAGCGAAACTGAAACGAGAAAAGTAAAATAATGTTGTATAATATAATAACAGGAAAGGTTTGTTAGTTCAATGACAAAAAGAAGATGTGAATTTATCTATATATCTTGCTCAAACAATTTTTTGATTATTTAAGTTTCTAATAATTCATACATTTTAAGAATTTGAACGTTAACTTTTTGATTAAATTTAGATTAAACTTAGAAATTATATGAATAATTATTTAATCTAATTTATCGTTTAAATATTAGAATTATAAATAAATATATATATTACTTTAAATATTAGAAATAAAAACCGTTTATATTTGCTATGTAGTATTTAAATAAAATTATCTTTAGTTAATTAATAAATAATATCAAAGATTTGAAAACACGGGATGCCTTTACATTCGAATTAACTGAATGTATTCTTGTTGTTTTTAATAAATACCGTATTTTTAAGTATTTTAAAAGAGTATTTCGACACATTAAATTCTTTTAACAAGAAGTTTTAGAAACAAGCATAATTAAAATATTAGTAGACGTACCTGTTGCAGCTTTATCGATATACATAAGTTCAGATTCGAAATTAATAAGTTCTGGAAACTTGACTCGTATGGTAGCTACGATATAATGTAAGAGACACATTCTCTTATCTGTCGATTTCGTGTCGAGCAATGTATCTAAGCTTTGCAGTTTAAATCCATATGCCGGCCCTCGTTTACTACTATTTAAATAGTTCCCAAAAGCAAGAATTATTTCTAATACTGCTCTAAGTTTCTTCGAACTCTTGACTGAACTCGATGCAGATATCACAGCATATATTTGTGGGGTAATAAGGTGTAAATTGTCAAAAAAGTTTCCAATGTAGTTCATAATGGACAACTTGGTCGATATCCTTTCCACTTTACCCAGTTGCATTAAAAATTTGTCCTCTTCGGTCAGAAGATTTACGTTCTTCTTCTCTATGATGTACTCCCTATATGCTTTGATCTGTAACATAATAAAATTTTTAAGTTTCAATGTTTCTATCTGTCGTTTTTGCATAATTGAATAGACAACTGTTAACGGCGACAGCTTAAGAGTCTCAGCAAATTGCAAAAATATTCCTAACCAATTACTTTCAGTTTAATTAATCTTTAAGTCGAATAGAATATGAAAAAATTTCATCTGTTAATAAAAAATATGTTTCCTTAGATAAAATGGGGATTAAAATAACTTCAGTTTTCATTTTCATAAAGCATTAGGTGAAGTTGGACTCGTGAAATTAGAAATAACATAAATTAATTTTGTTTAATATTGAGACATAGGTAGAGCAATGTTATATGTATATTTAAATGCACCAAACAAGTGCAAAGACACTGTACGACAAGTGCATTAAGTTAAGATAAGTTAAGGCAATTAATATGTCTCTATTTTATTCTAAAGTAGAATACAACATACTTCTTGATCCGTAGGCACCATACGTTGTAGTAACTCCACATTTTCCAGTGAAAGCACTTTCAAGTCTAAAGCGTTCACAGCTGAGATGACTTTTTCTACCGGCATTTCCATTTTTCTTCGCGATATAGCTAGAATAATGCAAAAGAGAAAGGATGTAGATTAAGGTTTCTAATTGGAAATGGAACGCATTATAATTTTACGTGTACATACCAATATTTCGTAATCTAGTGTGTTCTAAGAGGGATACATTTTCCGGTTTCTTGAAGCGTTTACTAGGGAAACTATGAAGTCCGTCAATTTCGTTCGTACCGTTAGCTATGTGACCTCCCATACCAATTTTGAATCTCTCTTCGAAATCGGAGAAGTCTATGTAATTATGCAATCGATCGTCATCCAATTCGTTAAAAATGGTGCCTCGGACTTGATTAGGCTTTAAGGCGATCCAATTGAGTGTAGGCAGCTTATACTTTGTTTGAACCTGCAATGAAAAAATACAAATGACACAGTGACTACAGGGATAAAGACATTAAAACATACTTAAAATCTAAATTTCTTATCTTAAAGACAATAAACGAGATGTCAAACTAGTACCCATAACATAAGATTCTTTTAATTTTGGAACAAATGCTCAGTACAGATTATTTATATCCTGTGCATCAATAATTCTTTAACCAATAGTATTTCATAGCTACATTAGTTACGCAGATTGCTTGTTAGCTATCTCTCGGAATGTTTTTCCAGCTTTACGATGCATTTCTATTTAACATCGTTGATCTGGTGTCATGTTCTTTCCTTCACTCATCGTGGTCACTTACAATAAACTTCTAAGTCTCTCGAAAGTTGAACAGATACTGACAAAAGTTGTTTACAACTCTGATATTTAGGTCTACGGAGCTACTACCACAATGTACCTAAGTAATTGTCCGTTTCGAAAGCATTAGCTCAGAACAAAGTGAACATAAATGTACTTGAACAGAAATATGGCTGATACTTTATAAGAGTTAAATAGAATCTTTATGAAAATATAGTTTAGACGTTTTGGCAATCTTCTCAGGAAACTATAAGCCTTTTGGTATTTAGCATATTATCTACCAGCGATTATTCCATAATTTTTGAAAGTCTATAGCTCATGTCTAAGGATTATTTAGTAGACCCTTCAACAGGAACAGCTATTTCAATCGTGAACTAATGACTCATCTCCAAATAACGTAATCTAATAATTTCGTTTGGGATTATTGTGTAAAAGAAAAGTTTCAAGCTTCCTGTTGGTACAGCATAATTACTGAATAGCCTAATTAGCATTAATAGGTTTCCAGTAGATAAAGTGTTCAAATATCACTTGACGACTCGGAAATTTTATTCGGGATCGGGACCGATCATCTGTCCCGACCATTGGGTACCCGATATTTTCGGCTTCTCGCACACCTCTGCTTGTAAGTATATAAGTAAACGACCGCCATTGTATATGAAGAGCTCGGGAAACAAAAGGTCAGCTCGATTTTGACATGACTGCCCACTTAGATTTTCGGAATCGTTCGGAGCAACAAACAGTTAGAGCTACTGTAAACATTCGGGGACTGAACGGGACTGCTTTACATATGAAGAGCTCAAGGCAACATTTGGACATGTCTGCGCAGTTAGAGTTTTTAATCTTTGGGACAACAAACAGTCAAGAACGTCTCATGAGATATGACCATTTGTTATGCCGAACTATCGAAAGAATTTGTTCTTTTACAGTCACGTCGAAATCGAGCTGACCGTTTGTTGCCTTGAGCTCTTCATATGTGAAGCAGTCCCATTCTTCAAGCCTTGCGGCGGGCAAGGGCGCCCGCCGATGCCCGTGGGGGCATAGCTGAGGGCAATGCGACGTCAGCGGGAAAAATATTGTCATAGGTTGAACCATCGAAAGGAGGCGCGATTCGTTACCCGTCAAGTCGCTTATACCCGGGGAATCAAACTCTGTCCTCATCTATATCAGTCATGAGCAACTCGCGGACTGCGGTGGGCCAAAAGTGGAAATCTAATACTATGTGCGGGCCGCAACGAAGACAATATTAAATACTTTGTTACGTCGCCAGTTCCAATTTCGGTCTGAGTATTCGCTATGGTCTCTTAATGTCTCTTTAATGAATTTATTATTTTAAGACCCTGGTACACGCATTGTACCACGACTTAACATATCGCCATATTCGCTTTCCATATCCTTCAAAAATTCTTTAAACTCACGATGGTTTAGTCCTCGAGATCTAATAAAATTTACAATTTTAATAATAGGTGGAACTAAATTAGACATTTTTAGAACTTTAGCACCCAAATTTTCTTGATGTAAAATACAATGCGAAATAAATATTTCACGGCCTGTTAACTTTTTAATATCTTTCGATAATAATCCCGACAAACCAACATTCATACTCGACATAGCTCGAGCTCCATCTGTACTTATTCCAACAATCTTTTCCATTGGGATATTTAATACATTCAGAACAGTTTTTATTTCTCTGTATATACCGTCTCCGGCAGTAGTTCCTACAATAGGAACTAAAGATGCAAATTCTTCCGTTACATTGAAATTGGAATCAGTTCCTCTTAAAAATACAGAAAGTTGTGCGGTATCATTTTTGTCACAACTTTCATCCACAGCTAGAGAAATCCATTCTAACTTGGAAATATGTGTCCGCTAACTTTCCTCAATAATCTCGGATAATTTGTCAATTCTCCTTGCGACTGTAAATCGCGACAAGCCAATTTTGGAAATTATATCCCTTTGATTGGGGAAGGCGGCATCTGCTATCGCCAATAAACATTCTTTCACAATTTCTCCGTCATAAAAGGGTTTCATCTTTTTTGCCAAAATTTGACTAACAGGGTAACTCGCACGAACTGCCCCACCTGCGGTGGATGCAGTACTCTCAAGTGAATTTCGCAGATTTAAATTTAAACTAGCTTGTAATTGATCCACCATGTCTTTGCGTAACTGTTCTTGCAAATTATTCAATTTTACAGAATGTTTACTATCATAGTGTCTCTTAATATTATATTTTTTCTACACAGATATTTTATCACTGCATATCAAACAAACAGCACTTTCATTGATATAAGTAAAAAAGTAATCGTTCGTCCAACTATCGATAAACTGCCGATGTTCATTTTCAATTTTACTTTTACCAGAATTCGAGCTCATGGTAAAATATGAAAATACTCGACCGTTATGCGAAGAATGTGTTTCCTGGCGCAGTTCAGCGAAGACTGTCGAATACTAGAAAACATAGCCGAGAAGCAACAACAATGTATCGCAAATCGTGGATGAAGGTCTGCGGGTCACAGCGTCGCAGCGTGTCGCACAGTGGGCAATTTGGACAAAATCGGATTCAAAATCAAGGAA
>CM052136.1:2231827-2486519 GCA_028454255.1 Halictus ligatus | reverse complement strand
TAGTGTTAATATAGCCTATAGTTAGTACACTGGTTACTCGATAAATGTCCACAACACGGTTCTACCGAGGGTCATATATCGTATAGGAGAAAATATTCTTTAATTCACGCCGAACATAGAAAAGGATAACAAAGCTCTAGAGGCTTAGGTTGCCTAGGAACACATTGGTGGCCGGTCACCGATGACTTTACAAACAAGGATAGAACGGGCTTAAAAGTCCCGTGCACATCTACGTATGCGAGACTGGAAGAAATGTTTGTTACAACTCAATCAAAAGTGACAGTATTGATTTGCCTTAGACTTTTTAATTCAGTCGTCTGAAGGAGGCCGGCAACGCTTGCGTGAAACAATTATAACAGACATTTCTTGCAGTCGTGCATACGGTGACTCCAAGTAATATTGGCACACTCTTAAAAATCGCGTAACATTGTCAATATTGGAGTATACTGCTTGAACTTTTTTCAGAAGTTGGAACAATTGGATCACTACATAACATGAGGAGAATGATTGATTAAAATTGGTATAAATTACAGAGAAAGTACTAACAGTTGTATCTTGCAACTTTTTTATGCGGGCTTGTATTAAAAATTTAAAAGGTACGTTTTGTACATCTGTATCAATTATACATATTCTGAATATTTCATCTAAATCGTTCAACATTGCACCGAGCTACAAACGTTTAACGATGAAAGTTTAAGGGCGAAATTATATGATCTTATATTATATATTATATTATCTCATTTTATTATATATTATATATTATATTATATTATCTCATTGCAACGTTGACCGATTTTTATGAAATTCTCAAAATATGTATAATTCATAAAGATGTACAAAACGTACGTTTTAAATTTTTAATATAAGCCCGCATAAAAAAGTTGCAAGATACAACTGTTAGTACTTTCTCTGCAATTTCGAACAATTGTAATTTTAATCAAACAGTTTTTTGCGTTATGTAAGCGAACCAATTGTTCCAAGTTCTCAAAAAAAAATTTAAGTCGTATACTCCAATATTGACAATGTTATCAGATTTTTAAGAGTGTGCCAATATTAGTTGGAGTCACTGTATGCAGTCGTACACGGGACCAGTAAGTTCGCTCGATCCTCTTGTCTAAACCAGAGTCGCCAGATTAAGACTTGTGTCCCCACTCTAATTTCCCCTTCTACCGCGCAGTTCCCCCATACTTCCGGCCCGGTCACGTGACGCGTTCCCTCTCTGTCGTTCCTGTGTCATAATGTCACGTGACTAACCCGGTACTGGCAGAGAGAAGGTAACTTTTTCCCCTCAATTCGTGTTTCCACCCCTCTCTGGCGACTATGGTCTAAAAGTCTAAACTGAAGATAAGTAGCCACCAATACCAACTCGTGTGCTGCCACAAGTTTGTTCTTTCGTTAATAATTTGAATAAATCGAAAATAATACACTGACATTACTAAATTGTTGCAATTGTTCACTTTTGAATTTCACCTATTCAGCTTTACTGCAAATGTTTGTGTATGTTTGAGTTTGTGTTCAAAATAAAACGGCATGTTCTCCTAAGGTAGATGAAGAACATTTTAGTAGTTGATTTCGAGAATAAGTTGTTAATTTATTGTATTACATGACGCGTATGAAAGTAAAATATGAAAAGAATTTATTTACTGTAATTTAATGATTGAAGAAATAAATATTTACCAGTAGAACTCTTGGTAAGCGTGCCCGTAAGGGTCTCCAACTCGATAATCTTGTTTTCCAGGACGCTTTGTCTTCGAGCCGAATCTTGTTTCTGTCTTTTCAGGGCTGCGAGTTCCTCCTCCACTGATCGGCGAGCTTCCACAGCATCAGCGTATTCTACTTTTAGTGCACCTAGTTCAGTCTCTAATTCCGCTAATTTCGCGAGAGATTCCCTCTCCAATTCTGCCATTCTGTCGTGTGCCTATTGTGATTGCGTAACAAATTTAATGAATGACCGTTCATGCGGAACGGAAGAGTTGATAAGGCTGTGTTTTACTTACGTGACCAAGTTCATCTTCGAGCTCAGCAACCTTCTCTAAAGCGGCAGTCTTTGTTTCGCTGTCTTCCATTAAGGCAGCTACATCGAATACATTATCTAAATACGCAGAGATTTGAACCTGTGTAAATAACAACAGTATAAGATGCCAGGTGCATGTTTTTTCAGCTCTGTGGGTAATAATAATTTTATAATAATAAAAAAGGTAAAAAAAATTATTTCATAATAATAATAATAATCATTATTATTATTATTAAAATTATTAATAATAACAAAAATAAATAATACTTATTATTAATAGATAGTATCTGTAATTATTTACTATTAATTACTATGATTATTAATTGTCGTTATTCATTATTATTAAGTATTGTTATTAATTATTATTTTATTATTCATAATTATTTAATTTTGTTTTAATGAATTTATTAAAACAAACGTAATTTTAATTTGTGGCAACTCATAATCAAGAATATTTTTAAGATTCATTTTCATTAATATAATCCTACGTATCAGTTGATAGCAAATCAATAATTTTTAAATCGGGTTTTCTTTCCTTCAATTGGTATTACGTGTTCTACAATGTTAACGAGGAGCTATCAATATGCATTTTTATATTTCCGATATTTCTAGAACTTTTAAATAAACTGTTACGAATATCGGTTTCATTCAAGCACGAAGTAAAAATAGTCTGCATTTAATTTTGTAATGACAACGAAATTGCCTTTAAAGAGAGTTAGAAATATAAACATTGCAAAAGCATTTTAAAGCAATTAAATATAATAATAAATTATTTGAATGACATTTCCGAACTCTTAATTAACCAGTGTGCTTTTTATTTTATTATAAAAATGTTTGGTTGCTTCTACAGTTACAGGTAAAGAAAAACAAAACTACAGACGAATGCCAATTACTTTGACAATAGAAAAGTGAATGTACATGATTTCTTAACCTCCATGTTCTGTGCGAAATGTCCACATATATATAATTACATTAAAATGCATAAAAATAGCGTGGATGTTGTTTAAAAAATGTTGCGAGAGAAAATAATTTAAATATTCATTTGGGTCAGATTCACAAGTGCCGAGCGAATGGGTTGATATAATTCGTAATTAGCATACCCGTCTAATTAGTCAGAAGATCTTGAAGGATAAGAATTGATATTTGATATAATTGACATTGTGAAGAAGTAATACATATTTTTAGGCGTTTTATTGTTAATGATCACGATTTATACTGTGTAATTAAACCTAATCAGATAATCGATAGAGGGGAAACCAGTTTTCGAACAATCGATAGTTTATCTTATCGGTATACAAACTGATTAGCATACATATAGATGCTTTGTGTGATGTAATTTATTATAATATTTAAAAAAATTATTATTATGTGTATATTATTCACCTAAATTGATTTTAATCAATTGATAGATTTAAAATATATTTTTAAACGATACTAGAATGTTTTATGGAATTATGTCTACCAACCTGCAAATCCTCACTCTCTGTATGCCTAAGTTTCTCCAGATACTCATCCAGTCCGAGCTTAGTAAATTCATATTGCAAGTGTACCCTGAAATTCATGTCTTCTACCGAGTGGACAACGATGTTCACGAATTGCATACAGGCAACCATGAATTCTATGTGGAAACTGTCGTACTGTGTGAAGTACGCCATCAACGTTGTAAATCTTCGCCTTTCCGAGCACACTTCCTTGAAATTGTCAAACGCCGACAGTATAATTTCGTGGCCACCCTTTACGAGACAGATAGCAGCAAGAAGTTCTAGCACTAAGGCTTTCGTTCTGCAATAACATTATTCTTATCTCCACCTTGCAATTGACCAACGATCATTCGACGTTGGAAGAAGAAACAATATATTTACCTTAAACTTTTATGCATTAAACTGAGCGCGATGCAATTAATTGCTTCTCGATGCTGAATAACCATGTTGAAACCGTACTGTAAAAAAATTCCACACTTGTAACAACGAAATTATGAGCGTTCAGTATGTAAAACTATCCCAATTAGACAAATCTGCTTCGAGCAAATTTTCATCAATGTTTTTGTAATCGTACTTTGCGAGCAAAAGGCGGTCATCTCGGTGCCAAGACCATCCTTGGAGCAGAATTTGATCCCTACTTGCTATGAATTTGCTATCAAAACCTGTCGACAAATTCCGCGCCCAATGCCGAAACAGATGGCTCGGTATTTGTGCCTTCGTGAAGAGGGAAGCTCAGTCGCACTAAGATTTTGCCCTAATAGTAAATCTGGCAAAGTCCGAGCAAACCTTAGGAGGAAAAACGGAATTTTATTTAAACTCCTAAATTATTATATATAATTTTGTTTCATGCACTTTCAATAATTTAATTTTGGTTTCCCTTCTACAGCAAGGCTGACTCCGATTTTGACCGATGTTTACTCTTACAGGAAGGTTAGGTCCACTCTTAGTGCGACCGATCTGCCCTCTTTACGAGGGCAAGATTTGGCATGGATTTGGCATGAAATTGCACACAAAACATGAATTGCAATGAAAACATTGCACACAAATACTGAGTCTAATGCAGAAACAGATGGGTCGAAATTTGTCGACAAGGTTTGGTGGTAAATTCATAGCAAAATGCTTACTGGGTAATCCTTAGACAACGGATCTTTATGCAAAATAAAAATGTTCTTAATCAAATGCAAGACACAAGAACCATATAGATATTTTTTTCTTTTCTTTATAGGTTTAGTGAGTTGAATCTAACACATGAAATCTTGTACGAAATCTCACCGATACATTTTTATCACAGATGCATAAAATCCGCAGTCTAAACCGACAGTTAAAAGCAAATTTGCCAACTTTTGACTGTTATTCAGTTTGAACACGAACTGGGTCATCTTTTTGGTTTTAATTATTCATTTTTATTATTTGGAACATTTAATTCTATCGCTTCACAAATGTTTAAATTTATATTTCCACTGTGTTATAGTTCCATGTGAGATAATTTAAATTGTAGATAATTTTATTATTTCTTCGATTTTGTTAGCGTTGTACTATAATACAGCGTTATTATAGTACACTTTTATTCAACTGATTTGCTTCCATTAATCGAGAAAATTTTATTTGAATATTCGAATAGACGAGAGAAGTAGGATAAGGGACCCAATTACTGTGGGGGAAACGAGTTATTATGCCTATATTAACTATTTTTAAAGCGTAATGGATATTTAAAAAGAGACGTATAATATATATATTAACTGATTTTAATGACAAAATTTTAATATCTTTTTTTTAATATTGATTATGCGTTAAAAATAGATATAATTAATATAGGCACAGTAATTGAGTCCCTTACCCTATGTCTGTTTCTCTTTTTCTGTTGACTGCAAACTTTACGGCTTTACACAAAACTTATACGATAAACTGTTCAATAAAACATTTCTATTTTTCAAGCGAGACAACTTCATTATGAAGACATTAGTTACGAAAATTTTCGAATACCTTTTAGAATTGTTCCAAAAAATTGTAACTGATTGGACAAAAATGTGTAAACTTTAATGGATGTTGTGCATCCTGTTAACGAACTTAATGTACACGAAAAAGTGTCATATTTTTTATATGTATACATTTCTACAATAGCTCGTAAAATGAACATTTTTGGATTATTTGCGAGAACAGTCATTTCGTTAATACTGAAGGCGAAACGAATCGGCAGCTGGCAAAATTGTTCGTTTCATCGGAGCCGGAGTCCTTGTACCAATTCACCTGTATACAGTTTCGCACCTTGTTATTCATAATGGCACGCATGCACAGTATGCAAACGTGAATGTCATCTTTCGCTTCGCCCATATTCAAACGAGCGACATGCCGAGATCTCCTTTTAACACCGGGACTATCCTTGAGCTCGTGGAGTGGCGGCCTGAGGCATCCATTATTTAGGGGTGAAGTGTCTCCAGAACCAGCTGGAAAACGATCGGATTGCATGCCGGTTTACATTAACTAATTCAGATTTCTTTTGTTCATAGGAATATCGCAGTATTTATTTTAGCAGGTTGAATGTCACACAGTGCCATCTTAGACCATATAAACCGACAGACACAGCATGTGTATAGTACGTGTATAAGAAAGCCGAGAATCCAATGAAGAAAAGATAACGGGAACATGTGACGTCACAAGATAATTTCCAAGATAATTCCAAAATGGCTGACATTTGTAATACCTTAATAAAACGTATAGAATAAACATTTGTATCCCAAACATACTTTACGCAGGGTGTCCCAAAAATGTTGTATTTCTTTGGAAAGTGATTCCTAAGGTCATTCGAAGTAACTTTTTCGTTTATGAAAATGTTCCCTGCGGTTTCGTTACGGATTTATTATCGAAAAACACGGACAAATTTTTCGTCAATAACCCCTGAACAAAGCCGCGGAGAATATTTTCGTACGGGAAAAAGTTATTTCAAATTATTTTCCTTTTCAAGGAAATACAATAGTTTTGGGGCATCCTGTATATTAACACTAGAACTACCGAACCAGTCAAAATGACTGGTGGATGATTTCTTTTTTCACGATTACTGAAACTATGAAAACGTTTTCACGAGAAAATTTTTAATGTATCTCTTCTTTGGGGTACATGTTTACAATAAGAATCGTATGAAAGACCTGAGCAAATTCAATCTTGCTGTTATTATAAAGGGATAAGTCTAAGTCATGTTTAGGGCTCGGTAGTTCTAGTGTTAATTATTTCATGATAAAATGCCAAATTTTTTGAAATCATCCTGTTCATTCTTTCCGTGTACCTTTTTGTGTTTTATGAGCATAGCTTATACCTCTTTGGAACCTGTGACGTCACGTATTCCTTTATCTTTTCTTCAAGGAAAATTATTTGTGCCGTGTCTATAGATCTATATGGTCTAAGGTGTCGATAAAAGTCACACAGAATTAAAACAACAAGTGGAGGACAAGAAAAAGTTTAAAATTGGAATTCCTTTATAAATAACTTTAACATAACCTTAGCACCAGATGGTTCTCGAATGTTGATAACCAGACTGCGAATATTTATGCAAAATAAAAATTGTTTGCAAGACACAAGAGCCCTTTCTTTCTTCTTCAAGCGATTTTAGTGAATTGAAACTAATAGTGTTTTTCGTGCGTTATAATTGCAACTATTTATTTCTGCCATAAATGCATAAAATCCGCAATCTATTCACAGTCTACGACATCAAACTTCTTTTGTTTCCACATAATGCGTTAATAATCCATTTTGTTCGACACGTGCAGCTGACAAAAGAAAGTTTCAAAGTCTTTTGCATTCTAATAATATTAAGGCGAAACTTCCAAAAACCGGTCACGCCCAATTTAGCCGAAATTTTGAAGATAGTCTCGTTTCGTATAAAAACGATGTTTACGAGAAGGATTTTCGGAGGCGCGAAAGTTGTGGCCTAAAATTTCTCAAAATCACAGGGAGTGACACTAAAATAGTAAAAATATTTTTCGCAAAATTTTGGGTTGCTGAAAATCTTTCTCGCAAAAATTGTTTTTATGTAAATTGCAAAATTTCAATTTCTTCAAACAAAATCTACTAAATATGAATGTTATGCCCTTCTTTTAAAATGAAATAGAATTCTATTCTTTTTTTTACCAATATCTAAGCATTAAAGTAAATGTAGACATTAGGATGGTTCTTATTTGCTTTTGAAGAAAATTTTTTGCGGCACTACCTAGGATTGTTCCAATTGATATAAAAAATCCGTGCAAAATTTAAGCTCGATCGGATAACGGAAAAACGTGCCCCGGGGCCATTAAACGTTAAAACAATAAATGAAATGCTCGTAAAATCGTTTTTCTCGAATATCTTCTAAATTATTAACTGTATCGAAAAATATGTTAAACAAAGTCTGTAGATCTGAACAGGCTGCGTCTTTTTTCAAAAAACAAACGATTTTCGCAAAAAATTTGGAAAAATATTGGAACAAAATCAAAAATTTTTTTCTGATATTTGAAAACTGAAGTATGCTTTCATTATCTTTTATCGATAAACATTAATGAAAAATGTGTATTTTTCTTTTTGAATTTGCGGAACTTACTATCTTTTTAACACGTTGACTGCCGTGTCACTCATATGTAGGTGACGGAATTATTTGTCCAGGTTTTAATTGTATCAAATTTGATTAGGAACTGCAAAATCCAAGAAAGTTGGACGACTACTCAATATCATACATTTAATCTTTTTCAATTTTTATTTCATTAACACTAGATTTACGGGACCCGTCAAAATGACGGGTTCTCATATTTTTAATTTAATATTACCCAGATTCGAAGGATGCATACATAAGAAATTAATTAGCAAATTTATTTCTTTGGGTATATATTATTTTTAAAATATTGCTACAAAATGCGGGTAGCACGTTTTTGTTATTTTTATGAAGTAATGGAAAATAGTCGCTTTTAGTGCTCCGTAAACCTAGTGTTAAATAACTTACTTTGATTTTATGGAATTTTTGAGGTTCCCAATTTGGCAGTCAAAGTGTTAATCGCATGTTATTTTGACGGAAATTGAGTGTATAATTTATTAGAAGTAAAAACAATTTTCGGATTCCATTTTATGAAGGGTAAGTTTCTTATACAGAGAACTCCGCCCTCTGAAACGAACCGTTAAATAAATATAAGCGAATCCGTAGAACGTTGTCCGGGCGAGGCAAGCAATACGCCGCGCCTCGGCCGGGCGAGGCAAGCGATGCAATAACCGATAATGCGTTGGTCGCTGAACAACGCGACGCGCGACGCCTGCCCGGGCCGGGCCGGGCCGGGTCGCCGCGCGGCGCCGCGCCGACCAATGCGTTATCGCGTTGCTTGCCTCGCCCAGCTGATTCAGAGACAACGTCGTACGGATTCACTCATATTTATTTAACGGTTCATTTTAGAGGGCTTTTCGAAACGTAGTTCCCTTTATAAGACCCTTTACCTCTGATAAAGTGGAATCTGAAATTTTTAGTGACTTCTAATAAAGGAAATATACGGAATTTTCTTTTGAAATAATATAATTAATATTTATTGATAAAAGATACCGAAAACACACTTCAGTTTTCAAATTTCTTAATCTTGCGACTCTGTATGGCCGTTGCTTGTGGCACTCAAAGCATCAAAAGGCAAAATCCAACAGAATTTAGTAGAATTCCAATTTATTTTCAAGACATTAGAACCAATAGCAGAGAATACTAAAAAAATATATACTATTTCACTAATTTTCCTTACATGTTACTTTGTAGAGTTAACCGATTTTCCAAATGAGCGGCTTAATTAGTAGACTAGTTGTAGGTATATCTATGCTATACTATAATATAATACACTATATTATACTACAATATACTATAGTAGACTACTCTATACTATACTATGCTACACTATACTGTACTATATTATGCTGTACTCTACTATACTATACTATGCTATACTATGCAATGCTATACTATACTATACTGTAATATTCTATGCTATACTATACTTTACTGTAATGTTCTATGCTATACTATGCTATGCTATACTATGCTATACTATACGATACTATACTATACTGTACTATATTATACTATACTATACTGTACTATATTATACTACACTATACTATCCTATACTATACTATACTATACTATATTATATACTATACTATACTATACTATATTATATACTATACTGTATTATACTATATTATACTATACTATATAACTACACTATAATAGAGATTGGTGTATTTCTTGTCAGAGGCCATCGTACCAATGCTTACCGGTTTGCAATTTTTCTTCGGAGCTTGTGTGACATTCTAAAAGACGTTGCTCGTGCCTCATCATAAGCAATCTGAAGCTGAGGTAGTCTATCAGGGCATCCAAGCCTTGGTTTTCCTCGTCGAGGAACTCCCTGACCCATCTGAAGTTTATACGTGTCGTGAGGTTAATTTTATAAAAAAAAAGGTTTTATTCACAATAAAACAGAATATTTACGCGTTTGCATTTATACAGTAACTTATGCGTGTATTCATACGGATTCGAGTAAATGAAAATTACATTTATTGAATTTTGTATGCTCACGTTACTTTTTTGTCATTTTACACGCTACATATCAATCCGATAAAAAATCTTTCTACTTTCTTTTCCCCGGAATTATTTGATTGTTTGGAAATTGTATCGATTACATTTAAAACCTGTGGTTCAGAATTTGCTTGCGGGTAATTTAATATTAAAGCTATATTATATAAAAATTGCGAGCAAAAATAAAGAATGTATTACTTTTAGATAAAAAATTCGAGGAAAACCGCTAATAAAATGAATTTTAAATAACTTTAAATTAATAATTTTTAATTAATTTTAAATAAC
Organism: Halictus ligatus; assembly: GCA_028454255.1. NCBI lineage: Eukaryota > Metazoa > Arthropoda > Insecta > Hymenoptera > Halictidae > Halictus > Halictus ligatus. The sequence continues at coordinate 2,476,174 of CM052136.1, read as the reverse complement.
ATTTTTGTAATATATAACCTTTATATTTTCTTTCTATACTGCCAAAAAATTATGCCAAAGCTTAACAGATTTTGATCGGAGAATTTAATAAGATGTATTTTGTTGGAGTTTAAAGAGTAAAATTTCACAGCTACACGAAATCAAGATTGGCAGTGCTTAAGAATTTGAAAATCCTTCAATATCTGGAATTAGGGGAACTTCCTCTATATCTGTTAATAAATCTTTATATCCAATATCTCCATCAATTTGATTAGCAACTATCTGATAGTTTTTTAGTTTGCCTTATGAGTCTATCTGTATCAATGATGGCGATAAAATTATACGTAACAAGAACACACAGCAAACTATTTTTTCTGGTCATCTATAAACTTAGGTATGCCCTGTTAATACTTTGGAATATTCAGTAAAATATGATGTTACATGTGTATATACAATGTTACGAGCAAAATAGTTGTTATTATAAAACAAATAAAATAGTACACTCTCTATGACGATAAAGACAATTTCTATGTCAACTTCAAGCATAAATGTAAATTATGTTTGCATTCGCCAATGAAGTTATATGACAACATTAAAAATATTATCAACTATGCCGTCTTTAAATTCGCATAAAACATACACTTCCATTTTCATTGAAAGTATATTACCATTGTATTCACTATCAAAGAAAATGTAACAGGTATCCATTCACTTTTAAAACAAAGTATTTGCACACTCACATTTTTCTTCGTACCTTGACGTATGAAAATAGCACATTGGTGTAGACTACATTTTTAGCACTTTGCTACGAATAAAAACACAATACTCAGATAGAGGAGTTCATAATTTATTATTTGAACGTACAGTGTTTTCTCGATATATGTCTCAAATATCTAAACGATAAGAGTCCCAGAACTATCCCCTCTACCGCGAGGTATACTCCGTGAGGAGCCAAGAAGCTCGTGTCAGCAGTGTATCGAAGAATAGTATCTTCCAGCCGATATACGTCCCTGGCCACATATCGAGTAGACACTGTAGTACAGAACACAAAAAAAGGTTTTCGACATGATCGTTATTTAAATTTTGAATCGGTTATAATCCAAAAAAAGAAACTCAAGTCTATTTTATGGTCTGAGTATGTTTTGCTATTCTCTTATGAAGACGATTTTTAACTTGCTTCTGTTGGGAATTCTTTAATTTTTTTAAATGTCATACTTCTTCAAAAATTCTTTCCAAAACTTATATAATTTTTAGAGTTGTTTCCCCATGAGATTAAAAAAATGAGTCTTCATTTGTTGATAAATATTCTTATACATTTCTTTATTCCATCAATTTCTATAAATATACATTATTTATTTCTATTCCGCTTTATTTTTATGACGAGGAAATGATTCTTTTCTGGTTTTACTACTATTGATACCACCACAAAATAGTATAATAGTTTTTATAGTCCGGGCTTAACTATTCATTCTAAATAACAACGTCAGTGAAGAGACTTTTAATATTTTCAAATGAATTTTTGTAATAGACGATCGGTATGTATGTAGATTCATGAGGTTACTGTATTTTCTTTTGTGTTATTTTCAGATAAATTGCATTGGCTAAATAAATTTTATATAAAGTTACTATGAAAATACTGAATGCACAAATACTTTTCTTTTTTTCACTATATAGTAGACTAAACAATTCAATTTCAAAACTCAAATATTTCCGCCATTGTTCAAAAATTTGCGAACAAGTTCAGAAGCAGCGATGGGCAAAAACATTTCAAAAAACATTCGAATGACAAATACAATATCAACGTGTAATTTATTTTTTTTTTCGAACGTGAAATGTATTTAGATATTGTATTCGATTATTTAATTATTACATAATACTTCCATTGAATACATAAGTCAGTTGACGAATTCCTTGGCATTTTGCATCTAGTCATTCGACTGCGGATTTTTTAATTTACCATAAAAATGTGTAGATGTAATTTAACGGAATAAAAACATTAAGACAATTTAAGAACGTCAATACGTCATTTTCGATAAAAAAAATGTTTAAAGATACAACGAAATTTTTATACGGTCCCTGTGTCTTGTAACTGACGAAGAAATTTTTGATTTTGCATAACGATCCGCGGTCTGTTAACCCCTTGTCCTTCAACAACGAGTGAGAGTCGTGGTAAGAAATTTGGGCCAAACACAATAAGCACCAGTCTGACCCGTGGTACCTCGTTCGGACCAAACGTAAACAAACAACACGAGTCAGACCAGTGGTTCAGTTGTTCTCGATATTTTCTTACTTTCGTTTCGCTGAAGTATAGTGAATTCTCGATATATGTCAACGACACAGACATACCCGTGCCGTGTTATGTTTACGCTCCTCGGCGTCCGAGGCCTCCCAACCTTGGTGTCCCCTCACGGGGTATACGCCGAGGTCGTGGGGATAATTCCGCGAGATTCGTCATCCAGGTGTTGGCGACATATATAGAGAAATCACTGTATACGTGTCATAAAACGGGTACATTTTGCGCAAGTTCGAGCACACGGCTAATCAGCTAAATGGCTCAACGCGTGATCGACCTTCTTGTTTATTGTGGCCCGAACAATCGGGAGTTAGCGGATAGGACAAGGGGGTAATCATGTTGTGGAATGTGAAGTACTTCTGCAATTTGTACTTAAGAGCTCGTTGAATACCGAATACCTGCTCAAACAGCAATATTTCATCCGAAACAAAGCTCGATGGTTGAAATATTTATCTTTTAACAACATCTTCTAATCACCGTCTACACAGACTGCGGCTGTGCAGGCTGCAAAGGACACATCGTACTAAAAAGGAAGTAATCTACTTTTTATTCAGTTATGATACTGTAAATCAGGGGTGACGAACTGGCGGCTCGCAGGCCAGTCGTGGCTCCCATCCCCACTCTTCTCTCCGGCTTAGGCAAAGGAGAGTTTCCCCCTCTACTCGGCTGCTGAACGGAGGGGGACACTGGCACACGGGTTAGGTCGGAAGTGGGAGAGCTGCTCTCTTTCATAGTGGGAGAACAGTCGCATTGGTGGTGGGGGTTTTACGGCTCCCGGCGGAGAAGTTCGTCACCCCTGCTGTAAATTCAAGTATTTACACTTTCATCAGATTAAAAATATGAAATACTATTGTATCCGGTACTCGATGAGCTCTTAAATACAAATTACACAAGTATTTCACGTTCCACAACGTGATTAATCGGATGCGGATGTTTACGCAATTTGCAATTTTTGTAGACGAATTTTAACCAGTTAACTGTGATTGACGAGTATACTCGTCAATCCGAAACTCTATTGCGATGCAGTTAACGTTAATGAATTGTTAAATTTTTATCGAATAAAAAAGTAATTCTTTCTCATTTAGCTTTACAAGGGTTTTGGCTTTTATAATAGCCGCCTTTGGCCTGCGTTCGACGTGTATATTCGTCATTGCTTGATTTTAATTCCGCGCCGTGAGGCATTTTTCAAATTCAATTTCACAGTTAACTGGTTAAGGAAGAGGAATCGAATGTAATCTCATTTTCAGTGGTAGTAGCCTTTGTGGATTTGAAATAAATAAAAATCGCACTAAATTCTGTCGAATTTGATATCCGAGTATTTTTTGAAAATTTTCAGAAGCCATACATGCATAAAGACCCGCGATCTAGTGATTAAATACAAAATGCCAAGGTGTTCAACTGATTTATACATCCAATATCAGGTATTTTACACGTATTTCAATTACAATAGCACTCGACGCTGCCCATCGTCGTTCAGAAGTGTGTACTGCTGCATCTCGAAAGAGACATCATTCGAACTTACTCTATATGATTCGTTCTTAAAGAGATTTCCAAATCCCGAAGTACTTGTGTCGACGTTGACTCTCCAACTATCTTTCTTTTCTGGAAAAACGCAAGGAAACGATACGTCTATATAATCGTTAGTATCCGTTGTTCAGTATTGTTGAGCGAAAACGAACCAAAAATAAACGATCTTTTTTTCACAGCTGAAGAACAAAAGAATTCGGTCAGCGTATCAACATGAATATAGTGAATCGTTAATACGTACACCAGCGGTGGGCACATTTGCCTCGATCGCCCACTGTCCCTTTCCAGTAAGTGCCGTTACCATGGAGAAAGAACGCGCTACGCCTGTCACGTATTGCTACGAAGGTACGCACGGCCGGGCAAAGCAGACACGAGACCATAGTCGTCAGACGAGGGGAGGGGAAAAGTTACCCCCTCTCTGCCCAGTATCGGCTTGGTCACGTGACACTGTGGCATAGACACAGCAAAGACGGAACGCGTCACGTGACCGGACCGTGTGGCAACAAGTTTTGACTGTGCACGATACATCAGCGAACGCGACGAAGGCAGTGTCGCCAGGTGAGGGGAGGGAACGCGAATCGAGGGGAAAAGTTAGCCCCCCCCCTGCCAGTACCGGAGTCTGCACGACAGAGATAAAACGCGTCACGTGACCCGGCCGCGGCGGAAACCTGTGGGAATAGCGTGGGGAAATAAGGGGAAATTAGAGTAGAGGAATAAGTTTTGATCCGGCGACTATGCACGATACATCAGCGAACGTGACGAAGGCAGTGCCGCCAGATGAGGGGAGGGAACACGAATTGAGGGGAAAAGTTACCCTCCCTCTGCCAGGACTGGAGTCTGCACGACAGAGACGGAACGCGTCACGTGACTCGGCCGCGGCGGAAATCTGGGGGAATAGCGTGGGGAAATGAGGGGAAATTAGAGTAGGGGAATAAGTTTTGATCCGGCGACTATGCACGAGATACTAGCTAACGCGACGAAGGCGCGCGGTGCGTGAAAAAAAGGTTGGTGGGGGAAGCAAGCGTTTGAGGGGCCCCAACCGTGCCCAGCACTGACGTACAGCGTTATACAACCGCAACCGAAAAAAAATTATTTGCAAAAGACTGATATAACGAGAAAATTTGAACATTTGTTTATGCATTATTTAGAAAACAGGTTATGAAAATTCACAGCGATGTATTTTGTTAATTTTTTTGACGCCGCCATACTGGTATGCATAAATATTAGAAATAAAATGTTGTTTGTACCCTCGTTTGCACAAATTCAACATGCTGTATTTTTCCTGTTAGAAGTTATTCAGCTAATATAATACTTTTTTGTCACACATAATCGAAATGAAGAATTGTTAAATTTGTTTTAGAAATTCTACGATTTACTTTTGGTGTAAAAATGGATTTAATGACAATAAAAATTGAATTTTATAAAAATACCTTAGTTGTGTTTCTGTATTTTAGTACAGTTTATTTTCCTGTAAAAAGTTTTCTTCGGTTACGTTATGTATTACGTTTTACTCACTATATGCATGATTATGTCTTTAGTTTTGTAGAATTCGCGTAGTAACGTAAAAGAGACGAAAAGATGAACGCATAAAATTCAAAGAAAAATGTTTTCATTGTAACATACTCGATGGCTTCGCGACGCTTTTGGGTCCAGGTAGGTACGTAATTTTGCTAGGTAATGTGATGGCGGATCCTTGGCTTGCACTCTTTCCTGAAAACAGAAACGTGTAACATTTATATTTTGATATTAAATACACAAATTACAGTGACTCGCGTTATTGACTACACACTCTTGAAATCAGAATAGCTTTTTTACACATAGAACAAACGACTTCGCTTAGTGAAAATATTGAAAAAATTTTGAAAAAATACCAGAGGCTGTCATTTGCGACTTTTTTACCTGGGTCTGTAATGAACATTTAAAAAATGTGAATGAATTTGGTTTGTGTTGCTGTGAGCTACAAACGACTAAAAATTCTGAAAACTTGGAAAATTGTAAGTTCCACAATTTTTAGTCTTCTATAGCTCGTAGCAAGTAATCTCAAAACAATTTCCTGAATGTATATGACTGATATGAATTTACAAAACATATTTTTTAAATTTTGATCAGAAACTCAGATAAAAATGTCGAAAAAGCAATCTTTACTATTCCTTTCCAGTCATTTGATCCATTTATAGAAAAGTTATTCTGATTTAAAGTGTGTGATCAATTATGTGAGTGAAACTGTAAATTAAATAAAACATAAGAATATGTTGCAAAATGATGTTTGAAATGATGCAGTAAGTAATCCGAATATTTAAACGACTTGAATAAATTCACGATTTTACATTAAAACAATACATTTTTAACCGAACGTATAGGTATATTGAATTTTCGCTATTATTGTATGAAGTATTAATGTTTGCAAATTACAAATGCACAGTAGCAGTAAACTACATTACTCAACATGTAGTTGAAAAATTAATTTTTCGTGTTGCAGCTCCAATAATTTTATCGCTCACGGTATTGCAGGTGATTATTGAATTTATAATTGAATCGCTTTCGTCATTTGAACGCGACAGCTTCACAACTGCCAAATAATTCCCTAATCAATTCTAGCGAAACATTATTGTCATTATATAATACCATTTCTTTCTAGCTTCTATAGCTGTGTTCATTCAATGACGAAAACATTATCAAAAATACTGCATTTTCGATAACATTATAAATTTATGGCCAACGTGTTTAAATTTGTACACAATTCCACGGTCATTTCATACAATTTTAGTAAATTAAGAAGCCATTCCTAGCAACGAGATCTAACAACTTCGTTTAGTATTATTATGCAAAGGAAGATTTTTAAGCTTCCTTTGTCACAGCACAATTATTGAAAATACTATTAATACGCTTCCGGTGGATAAAATGTTAAAACACAATTTATTTTTCGATTTTTATTTTTTAATTTTTCTTTGTTTCTTATTTTACAATAAATTTTTCTTATTTTTCGTCCTAACGTGCTCCGTAACGCTATGTAGTTAAAAAACACACAGTGCCATTTAAAAATGTGAAGGTGACCTTGGATATACGTCGAAGTAAATTTACTTTTGAAATTCTTAACATTGCAATTTGTGGTTAATCGAAAGCTCCTAAAAAATGGGAAAATAAAAAGGTTGAAAAATAATAACCCTAATAAAGTGGTTGGAAAATAAAAAGAAAAGTTTGAATTACAGGGTAATCCTACAAATGCTCTTGTACAGAACTTTATGGATGATGTATTAGTCTTGTATCGATTAAATAAACAATATTAATGTCGATGTTGTCTCGCCCAATTAGTATGACAAAGTTTCAGCGTCGTATTAGAATTTACGAGGAAAGTGCTTTCGCAGCTCACAGCCACTCCAAACTAATAAGTTTGTATTATCCTTCTAGATACTAGATAGATCAAAACTGACAAATGGGAAGAAAAATAGAAAAAAATACCATTCCATTGTTTCCAAATAACTATACAATATCAAATAAAACTTTAACAGTTCTAACATACAGAATACACAAAATGTAAAGACTTTAGTCTAACACTCATTTTTCCCGGAAAAACGTCGAAAAACGCGGTTTTTATTTCTGTTATCGCGGCGCATCTCGGAAAAAGATCTGAAGAAATTCGTAAACAATACTTGTAACTATACCCTGATATTGTAAAAATATAAATGATGTCGCTCTCGATCTTCGATGCGAAATCTGCAGTTTTTCCAATTTGTTCGAGGTTTGTGTTCTTTTTGCAAGAATTGTCAACTTAAAAATCCGAATTAATTACAATATATGTACTTGGATGTTTAACATTTGTTTGACTTTTTTCAGAATTTTTCTCATGTGACTAAATAGGGAAAATAGGTCCAAACGTAATTTTTCCTATTTTACTCCATTGATCACATGCGTGAAATTACCCAAATTAATGGCGCCGGCATGCACGCAACGTGTACAGCACATGCTCTCTTAGAAAGCTTTGAAATATTGTTTTATATTGTAGAAACGCAGAGTCGCCTGATGAAGACTTGCCTCCCCACCCTACTCTTCCCCTTCCACAGCGCTATTCCCCTCCCTTCCGCCGCGGCTCGATCACGTGACACATCTCGTCTATGTCGTGCATGTATCACAATGTCACGTGACTAATCCGGTACTGGTAGAGAGAGGGAGAGAGACAGGGGGGAGAGAGAGAGAGAGAGAGAGAGAGAGAGAGAGAGAGAAAGAGAGGGAGAGAGAGACCTTTCTCGATTTAAAGGTATCCAGTATATGAATTAGGAAATATGAATTAATACGTTCATAATTTATAATATCATATTATGATACAAGTGTTTATATTCACCTCTATAAATAAATTTATCTGTAAATAAATTTAACGAAACGGCTACGGGCTGTGAACATTTAAGTATCATTATTACCTGTAAATTCATTATCCATTACAATAATGATCGCGATAAAATTAATAAAATCTCTAATAAGTTCTCCTTTCAAATCTCCCTAACAGATACTACTTTTCTTCTAATTTCAACATAAAACCAAAGTAGTTACAATAGTTCGATGATATTTATTGAAACACTAAGACACATATAGATTTCATACTCAGTGTAAGTGTTTATTTACACGATAATTACATGATCATAAATCCACAGACTGTTTGAAGTAGTACTTGATGTTTACAATTGTAGTGTAATTGGTAATCATTGTTTAAAATATACATTACAATTTACAAACAATATATTGCAAACATTTATTACAAACAATTTACACAAATATGAACTCGTTTAGGATACAAGTAACCTCCAGATAACGATAATGAACTACCTAATTAAAAACCTAGTATTGAACAGAACATAAGGTTCCAAAAACAGGCGAAACTATTTTATTCTGTTTTTATAATTATGTGCAATGTGTTTAATTAAATGGTTGTCTAAACCTATCTGCCTCAATGCAAGTCTTTTTAGAAGCACAGAAGTGGAATATTTTTCTGATGAAGGCAATTCTTCTTTGCTTACTATAGAAATGATATTGGTGAAACATTAAACATTTATAGGACCCGAAAATGATGAAATACCAATTTTCGAACAGTTGAATACAGTATCATTTTACCGAGAACATTAATAGTGATATGTATACTTCCTTCCGCAATCTGCTTGTTACGAGCTGATCATGTTATTACAGTGCAAGGGGTTAACGTCGTATGCATAGCGCACGCAAATTTTTTTCCATCTTTATTGTTGTTATTGTGTATCATTAAGCGAAGGATATCTATGATTGGCTTTGTAGTCATTTTAGTTCTGTGATTCGTTTCTCCAAACAGTTTGCTATATTTGCTTGTTTATTAACAAAAATACAAAAATTTTGATAATTCGAATATAATACAACAGTATTTTTAAATTAGTCGAATCATTTCATCGTCTTTAGTTTGATCTACTTATTTGTATCATCAACCCATAACAACCGCAGTCTATTCATTATACTTCACTTTTGAAAAATTTAAATTTGAAGGAAAGTGAAATTTTCGACTTTACGTTTTTCATTTTCAAAAAATCGCGTTTTCAGCATTTTCTTTAAGTACAAGTGATGTAGAATATGTGTGCAAAAGCATTCTTTTGAATTCGCAAAATTAACTTAGTTACAGGCATTTGAAAAGACGTTTCCTCTTAATATTATATTTTCACGTGCAAAAGGCGGAAAAAATACAATCAAAGCAGTAATTTGAGTGAAGTATGCCGTCATTTTGTGAATAATTAATATGCTTCATTTATTTTGGTCCAAAATATAGCCACATTTATACTTATTCATCTTAACTAATTGATAGAATTCTTACTAATTTTTTATTAAAAAAGTAGCCAGATTGAACTTCATTTCATCGACGATAGTTTATTCCATGTATTTCCCTCGAGCCTCTCTACTCGAAGTGGCCTCCTTGTGGCGAGACTGGGCTAAACGCTATTATGCTAGATAGGCTACTATAAATTGGGGATAATACCAAACCATTGGTCCTAAGTTTAGAACTTATGGGAAATTTCATAGCTAAAACTGATATACAACAATGAACGTTTTAAAGAAGCAGTAAATTTTACTATCACTAAAAATGAAAAAATAAAGTATTTGATGATTGCAAAAGCTACTGTCATTATCAAATAACAGTTTTATTAATCATTTATACAGTCTCCACCATTATCCACAATTGTTTCCCAATGTTTTACAACTTTTGCAATTATCCGATAGTTAAAAATTATACAACTTATACTTTACTTCTGTAGTTGTAGTTTCTTTGTAACATACAATGGTAACTATTGAATAAAAAAAAAACAGAGTAGACATATAACTATTTTGTACAAAAAAATAAATCGTATTCAAACGGATTAGTAAATTAACTTTTTAACATTTTACAGTTGTTGACAGAATGTGTTGTACATTGTTACGAGCCAGGGCTGCGAGCAACGCGAGAGGCCGGCGAGGGGGTTGTTACCCCAGGAATATGGTTTCAATTTGTTCTCAATTTTGAAATCTTTGTTGATTTAAATTTAAGATTAGTAAGCCTCGCAACTTATATAATTTAATTGATACAATCCGAGCGGTAAGATTGTGTCGTGTGGGAACGTTCAATTATTAGATTAGAATATTAGGCAGTAATTAAGGGTTGTAGATTACGCGAGTTAACAAACAAGACAAATATATTCTGAATTAAGATAATTACAAATGTAGTTGTTTGAGAGCGATCAGAGAACGATTGTAGAATGTCAAATAGAATATATACCGAACAAACGGAATCTATAAGGTTACGATTTGATTCGAAAGGGACTTTAACCCGATCTCACTAGAATTGACACTTATGTGTGTAACGCGACGTGACTGCACGATTACTATACCGCTACCGAACCACTTCTGAATCTGTACTGGACCAAAGAGGATGAAAATGAACGGGTTTATATACTTTGAAAATGAAAGGGGTAGTCTGTTTAAGATTTAATGTCACGTAGGGTCACAGGTCACATTTTTTGTCACTTCCAATGAAAACCAGGCCTCAGTTAGATTTTTGTTAAAAGGGGTTAATGAAAGTTATCCGTTATTAACGGATGCCAGAAAGGAGTGTCTAGAGATTTTGATATAAAGAAGGCATACAGTGTCTTCCATTAATAAAAGGGGCCTGTTGGGACGCTTTTCGTTCTCAGAAAATAGATTAGAACTTCTAATCGAAATGAATATGGAGAACGTCTCCATACGCAACAATATTATGATGTTTACTTTAATCAATAAGTTTCATTCAGGACAGGCCTGGGCAACTTCTTTCCCGCCATCGCTTCACGACCCCCACTACCGGTGTATAGGTTCCCCCACCACTGGTCACTTCACATTACCCTATCGTGCTTTTGTCTCTGCTGGAGACAACCTCCTATATAGGTTCCTAGCCCCCTTCTCCCGCACTCCATAGAAGCATGGTGGGGGGTCTCAGGAGTGGGGAGAGGACTTGCGTGTGACTTGCGAGTCACCAGTTGCCCAGGCCTGATTTAGGAAAAAGTTATGTTTGCTTAAAGTTGCTGTTATGAATCGGACATTTGATATGCAACAATCTAATATTTTATAGAAACGGCTAATCGTTGCATGATCAGAGTCGCCTAATTAAGACTTGTCGTCTCATCGGCAGAGAGGGAGAGAGAGAGAGAGAGAGAGAGGGTAACTTTTTACCTTCAATTCGAGTCAATTCTCCTAATCTGGCGACTCTGTGCATGATGGCCTCTGCTTTAGTGTGCAGCATACTCGCTAGATGAGGGGAGGGAACACGAATTGAGGGGAAAAAGTTACCCTCTCTCTGCCAGTACTGGATTGGCCACGTGACATTGTGACACAGACCTGACAGAGACGGAACGCGTCACGGGACCGGACAGTGGCGGAATAACGCGGTAGGAGGGGAAATTAGAGTGGGGGAGGAAGTCTTGATCTGGCGATTATGGTGTGCAGTGGTTTGAAATTCAATACAGTAGGAATATCGTAGGAATGATTGAAGAAACGCAATAAAATAGAACACACGCACTGTATGTATATAGTAATAGTATTATTAACCGATAATTTTTACAAGGTATTTAAAACGTTGTTTACTTTTACTCCGAATACTCCGAAACGTTGTTTACTTTTTACATTTACGGTTGCCGCGTGCCGCAGAGTTCGTATAATCGGAGACTGACGATGTTTCGACCGATGCAGACGTACACATTCCTGAAGCTTCCGCGTCTCCTTCCAGAGGTAAGTGTTGCTGGATCCTTCTCATATCGGCGTCAAAAATAATATTATTGATAGCGTGCTTCACGTGTGACAACGTTCGCGTATCGTATTTCCGCAATTCGTTCGCGACATGTTGGCCGAACGTGAAATAAGGATCTGTATTGATCACGTACATTTTTTCTTGCAGCATAGTGAAAAGTTTCTCAGACGTGTGACCTTCGTCGTTAGGTGATGAGGTCACGCGCCTTTTTCTCTTAATTGATATTGGCGGCACTTTGATAGACTCGGAACAGTTCGTTTGGGGCAAATTGTAACTGGTCCCGGCGTGCATTTCGTCAACTGTTTCGATTAGAACTTCGGCGTGCGCAATATCCATCCCGTTTTGTTCGTCCATTGACACATCTGTTTCTGTCTATAACGGACGAAGAGCATAGGTGTAAGGGACTCAATTACTGTGGGGGAACCAATTACTGTGCCTATATTAATTATACTTATTTTCAATTAGATTATACTTATTTAATAATGAATATTAAAGAAACAGATATATAACATATATTTTAACAGACTTTAATGAAAAAATTTAATGTTCCTTTTTTAATATTCGCTATGCTTTCATAATAAATATAATTATTATAGGCACAGTAATTGTTCTGAAAGTTTTATTGGAAACAGAAATGAAGAAAATGTAACTTTCAGAATCGAGATATCGATACATATCGGAAGTCGCAGTTCGAAGCTTCGAGCCTCGAGCATTATTACCGACCGAGCACTTTCTAAGTTTAGGGGATGTACAATTCGAGATGTCCGAGCGAGTTCAAAATTCTTCCAACCAATCTAGCGTATTAACATTATAACAATTACTGAACAAAACTTACTTTAGTCAACACTTCCATAGTTTGACTCGTATTGTCCCGATCGGACAAAAAGTTAAAACAATCGAAAGCGAACCATTTCGACACATAAATGTCTCCCTTGCCTACAAGAAGAACAAATGCAATTTATAGTGTAGAGTATTAATTAATTAATTTAGCATATCGATCTTGAAACCGAGTAACAAATAATCACAGATTATCGTGATTATATTGAGGACCCATACCCATATTAATTATATCAATTACCATGCCTATATTAATTATATTTATTTGTAAAGTGTAATGGCTATTTAAAAAAGAGATATTAAATTTTCTTGATTAAAATCAGTTAGTATAAATGTTATATATTTCTCCTTTAATATTCGTTACGTTTTAAAAATAATTATATTTAATATAGGCACAGTAATTGGTAGCCCCATAGTAATTGGGTCCTTTACACTATTCAACTAAAGGCGAATAATAAGGTATATCGATACATACCTGCCCGAGTGATCAGACTTTTCTTTTGCCGCGATCTTTCTCTTCTATAAGTGCCCATCAGAGATTTCATTTTGTTTTTGAGTTCGGCAACAGGTAAGTTCAGAATGGAACTTATTTCTCTCCAGGAATTCTCTCTTATTGCGCTGTTGTGGTAATCGTAGTGTTTCGGGTCCCACAACGACCGGTGTCTTTTGTATATTTCGATGAAAATTTTACACTTCTCGTTGTCCATGCTCGCGAACGAACCGTGCTGCGCCGTCGAGGCCAGAGCACTTGAAAGCCGTTCGAACAGAACCAGCAGATCGCAGTGAGGCAGCCCGAAGCACGACGAAAACCCGACTGGCAGCGACTCGATCCGAGGCAGACTCGGGACGAGGCAAACATGGAGGCGCGACAGGTATCTACGTCACGAGCCGTGCCTCGCGAGGCAGTTCAACTTCTAGCGATGGGGACGAGCACGGCGCGAGCAGGAAACGGAAAAACAAACGAGAGTTCGCACCGACTCTCCCGGAACTGCACATTCCGGCGAACAGATAGCGCTCGTTAAACACGATTCTTATTTATTTTCACGTTGCAACTGGAATTTGTTTCTACACGCTATTTCAGGATTCGACGAACATATTCAAGGCTAGTTTCCATTCCAGCGTTGCTATCATTGCTCGGTGACTGCCGTTAACCAATTTTCTCGTAAACTTCGACGATTTAATGACCTTCAAGCGTGTCGTCATCAGCATTCAAAACAATTCACCCCCCCCCCCCCCTTTACGTTAGCATGGGACTTAGATATATTTGACGAAAATGGATATTGAAATTTTCCGGGACACTTTCTAGGATTACGACGACAATTACTGTGGGGCTATCAATTACTGTGCCTATTTTAACATCATCAAAAAAATTTAATATCTCTGTTTCAATATTCGTTATGCTTTGTGCAATTAATATAGGGACAGTAATTGGTACACCCGCAGTAATTGGGTCCTTTATTCTACTTTACGTTGTAACATACAGTGACTAGCATAAGTTTTTACACGCAGAGTTTGGGCATTACTTAAATGATTATTTGAATAAAAATAACAGACACATATAATTATTTATTATTTACGTAGATGTAAATAAAGTATTCAAATAATAAATTTATTTCTTATTTATAAATACAATTTGACTTGTAACTTGTTAATTATCATTTAATTGCTTATTATTTATTATTTATTCGGAATGTCATAGTTGGGAAATAAGGATCTTCAATCGCTCTAACAGATATCGCTGAGTTCTCAAAGAGAAACGCACAAGTTTTTCATACAGTTCTTGTGTTTGTGTAGACGAGAACGTTTGTGTAGACGAGAACGTTTGTTGCCGTAGACTAACTCAGTTCCCTTAGTACAGTCCTCTAATTTATAAATTCGGAATTCGTGCACCACTACTCCAAATTATTTATTAGTTGTCTTCCCTTAAAATTCAAATAATAAATAACATTTTATTTGCCAAGAAGAAATAATAAATCAATTATTTGTGGACCTATTTAAATGCTTTTCTAACTGAATAAAAATTTCATTATTATTTGCAAGTTAGATGTTTTGTTATTTGTTATTTATTATTTATAACAAAATTTTCCCAACTCTGTTTACACAGTTACCTTTTAAAAAGTGGATTATAGTATAGAAGATGACGTGCAATGGCAATTTTGAAATAATTGCATTCGGCCAGAATCGCGAAGAAAATAATAGTTGCTTTTTACAACTTCTTTATCTTAAAATCAAAATTTTAAAAATATATTTTGTAAATTCATGCCGGTCATATACAATCTGGAAATTTTATTAAGTCAAAAAAGGGTAATGTTGCTATGAGCCATACAGGATTAAAAATGGTGGAACTTTAACAACAAGCAAACGAACAAATTTGAATAGTTTGTAGCTGATAGCAACATAAATCAATTTTGACGAAATTTTCAGAATCATTTTCCAAATTTTCATTACAGGCTCAGAAAAAGTTTTAAAAAACGACTTCTACTATTTTCTTTGTGATTCTTTGCAATTGCAATGTTATCATAATTTTCATTGTACGTTATCTGCTAAACTAATTGTTATAGCTTTGCAGAAAAACTAAAGTTGTTTTGGTCCACTTTTGTAAAGTTATTCTGATTTAAAGGGGAATTGCATGGACACTTACGTGAGTTACTGTAAATACGTTCGGTTGCAGGTATAAATATGTTCCAATTTTAAGGATTAAATTATAACTCGTTGCAAACAAATGTAACTGTGATTAAATAGAAGCCGCGTATAGACAACGATTACATAATTGATTGATTGTAATTCTGTAATTTGTTAATACATGAAGGAAAGGGGTTGCAACCCAATGATACAATCGATAAAAATGAATTACAAAAATGTAATAGGGTGGGGACTCAATTGCGGTGGGGGTGCCACACAGTTACTGTGCCTATATTAATTATACTTATTTTTAAAGTATAAAGAATATAAAAAATGTATATAACATATAATATATCAACTGATTTTAATGTAAAAAATGTAATGTTTGTTTTTCAATATTCATTATGCTTTAAAAATAAATATAATTAATATAGGCATAGTAATTGGAATCCCCACAGTAATTGGGTCCGTTATGCTACGTGTAAATAATGTAAGTGTGTAACCGTTACTCGATTTTAATAAATCAAATAGTCATAAGAGTAATTTCCATCAAGGTCCACAATAAATAGTTATCATTTGTTTTTAAAAAATATTGTTCGAATTTCTACCTTTCGTTTAAAAAAATATTTGTTCTTGTATATTTTTTAATGAGAAGATACGTTATCATTAACTTCTACAAAAAGTGTTCTTGCAGTGCAGATATGTCAGAATCTGTATAATAAAAGTTCTATGGAAACAAGTTATATTAAAACATTTACTGAAAAAGGGTTCCATGAGAAAAATATTAACAAGGTTCGAACCGTGAGTGATCTGCATAAGTATTAAAAATAGATACATATATAGAATGTCAATTTTTAAATTTATTATTTATTAAATTTTGAAATGTAACAATTATTTAATATTGCAATAGTATTATCCATCGAATATCATTCAGTATTTATTGCAGTGATCAACAACTCTTTCAATATTGAACAACTTTTATAAAAAAATACTTTTTCCGTTCAGTTTGGGTTAGCTTTGCGTTTATTCGTGTTATCTTGCTGTACAATGCCTTTGCATGGTTCATGTTTCAATTTGCAAACAAGGAAAGATAAGAAACCAGCATAACATACAATTAATTTACAGGTGTTCCAAACCGTATATTTTAGAAAATGACACACTTTTGTTCTGTGCAGATCGCAGAAACCTACAATCAGTCAAAACAGTCCCCACATACCTTTAAAATGCAGGGTAAAGGACCCTATTACTATGGGGGTACCAATTATTGTGCTTGTATTAATTATACTTTTAATACGAGTTATCACGATGACACAGCAGTGCCTATCAAAGTGACACCAAATTAGAACTTAGACAGAAACAATAAGATTTCACCTTGGCTTTAAACTTCACCTTGGCAACCCAGAAATTTGTAACTTTTTTCAATATAATCCTGTAGATCTTTACGAGAAAATGGCAGAAATCGAAGTTTTAATGCCAGGGATTAACTGGTTCAAAAGTTACGCGTGTTTAAAGATGTTAATAAGAAAGCTTTGAAATGTAATTTTAAATTCTTAAACAGCTTTTTAGAGAAAAAGTGAGAGTCAAAGTGTTAATCAAGTTGATAATTGACTGACAAGTAATTCGTGGCAAAATGACTTGGATTATGTGTCAAAGCAATTTGGGCATGATTCGCTAGTATGTAAATGTCACAAAGTGTTTGTATGTTAAGGATAGGAGTAAAAAACGTGTCAAACAAAATTGTAATTTATAGATTAGTGCATATCAGAATATCTCTTACCGTGAACACTTGCCACTTCAGAATATGTATTGCTTATACTTATTACTTTACCACTCGTATAGTGAGAGATCTCGTAAGTGGATAAAATAAAAAGAAAAGTTTCCAGTTTATGGAATCTAATAAGTGTCACAAGTATATGGCTAGTTACCTAAGCTATCCTGTTGCCTAAGTTATCTCATAGTTGGTTAGCATAATCTTTTTGTTCGTTTCAATATTTTTACGACAACACTTTCGAATACATTCCAGTTTACACTTGATTATCAGAATTTAGAAATTAAATTATAATACGTTTTATACATTATAATTTAGCATCGTACGAGCTATGTTATACTCGAAGTTAAAACACTGTTTCTCCGGCTTTCACAAACAAGAGGAATAAAATATAAATTTTGTTATTTATCTTAAAGTATGAAGTTGACTATTAAGCTATTTCATAATCATCGACTATCGATGACTATTCAAGTTATCACCATTTGTTTACAGAGTAACACTGGGACTTCTTTGATAAAGTTCTTAGAAAACTTTTTTTTTTGAAACTGATATTTTTGTCAAACTCTGAGAAGACTTGGAAAGCAGGCACAAGTTTTTTATTTATAAAAGACACTTGTAAAATTAATGTATTAATTAATAACGATCGGTTTATTATCAAAAATTGATTTCGTTGCATATTCTGAATTTTACATAAAAACGGAACACTTATTTATACTGTTGCAAAGCACAAATTTTTTAGGCCCACCTGAAATTCAAGGAGATTGTGTAATTAACAATTAGACGAGACAATATAATGACTTTTCCTTGCTCCAGTTAAAAAAATGAATTTTTCAATACATTTTTAATGTTGGAAAAATGGGTTTTTTAAATACACTAAATACATCTACCTGTGATTTTCATCTTAATGCAATTTCTAAATTAGTGGGTTATTTTGTAAAAATCAGAACAAGGAGCAAGTTCAATTGATCAACTAGAAAACTCCTTCTGGCAAGCATAGAGCAAAGATGTCATTATTGTTTGTTACCATATATGTTTTTTGTATTTTAAGAATGTTTGCATTCTATAAATACATAAAGATCCGCAGGTTAACGATGACATTTTTTTTTATGTACCTGTCTTGTGCAGTGTCGTGTCCAGCATTATGATTTTTTATATTTCAATTATCAAATATACAGGGTGACCCATCTAACGTTTGTTCCTCAAATATCTTTGTTGTTTTTAAAAATGCCATAAAAATATTAATTTTTGTTAATTTTCTAGAAATGTCAGTCACCTTCATTTTTTAAAACGGGACCACCCGACTTTAAACATTTATGATGACAGTTCCTTTCATTAGGAATGCAGTTACTATAATTACTCAAGGTCATTCAGTGTCACGGATAGAGGAAACGTATAAAATTTAAAAAGATTATTTTTGCTAAAAGATAGCGTACAGATGGGCGCTCCAACAACAGTTAAAGATATGTTAAACAATTAAAGAATAGTTAAACGTATCATCACAGACATTTATGAAATACAGGTATCCTACTGTTCTTTAAAAATCTTATTTGTATCTTCTGCCTGTGACCCTGCATCACCTTGAGTAATTATAGTCACTGAATTCCTAATGAAAGGAACTGTCATCGTAGGTGTTTGAAAGGGGATGATCCTGTTTTAAAAAATGAATGTGACCTTGAGATTTAAAAAAAATATCATAACAAATATTTGTATGGCATCATGATCCCCATTGTGCCATTAAACTTTGTCCTTAAGATATTTTACGTATCTTCAAAAACAACAAAGATATTTGAGCTGCAAACGTTAAGTGGCTCACTCTGTATAAGTAATCTTACTCGCATCTTTAACGTTACGCTAATTAATTAAAGCTTGCTTTCCTTGTTTCTTCCAACATACCAATCAAACAAGTTTTTTGGTAGTATTCATATGCATTCTTTCTTATATACTACGTCAAGTAATAATTAACTGTATACGTAACAATCGTGTTGTTTCATTGCTTGGGACTTAACGGGTTACATTAATTATTAAAATCAGCACATTACAGATACATTGGTAACATATCGATATTATTGATATTTTCCGATAACCAAGAAATTCTACTGTAATATACATAATTAATAAACTTGTAATTCATTCAGGGAATATATTTAGCAAGAAGTTTGTTTAACGTTACTGTTAAAAATTGGACATTTCAACTACCTAATAATTCAGCAAATCTGGTATAAAGTGAAATGTGTTTCTCCTACATAGTAAGTAGGGTAGGGATCCAATTACTGTGGGGGTACCAATTACTGTGCCTAACTGATTTTAATAAAAAAAATGTAATATCTCTTTTTTAAATATTCATTACGTTTTCAAAATAAGTAAAGTTAATACAGGCACAGTAATTGGTACCCCCGCAGTAATTGGGTCCCTTACCCTAGACTGTAGATGTTTATGCATTTATGGTGCATGAAAGTTTTTTAAAAAAATATTAGAATACGAAATTCAACAGAATTTGGTAGGATTTTTATTAATTTAGTATCTACATAGACCATTGGCACTGAAAATAGGATTCAAAATTTCAAAATTGCATGAACATTCGCAGTGTAATAGTAAGCGTATTTGACCAGGTCCCGAACACCATAACAATCCTTACTGATATTACTAAACTTTTTATTGTACTCAACTTTGCTAAAACGCACGTCCGGTGAACACGTACAGCGAAAATTTGTTAATTACATTTCACCGCATACATGTGAACAGACATTTTCGAGTGCGCGTTTGTAGGCGGGATAATGATACCGCAGAGCAACATATGTTTTGCACAGCGTTATCTACCTGTTGGCGTACTATACGTGCAAGCGGATTATGGGAGTTTCACTTCAAACTTATTTCAGAATTCCTAATTACCATATGAAATATGGAACGATCCTAAAAAATATTCATGCTATAACTGTAATCCAAGAGAAAATTTTCTTTTATTAATGGAATTTTGTGCTTCGTACAATAAGTCAATTTTAATTTATTTTCGAATAATTAGAAAACGGTACAGTCACTGATAACTAACTTGATAACTGATTACACAAAAATGATAACAACTGTTTGTAAGATATTGTATAGAGGGTGTCCCAAAAATGTACTACCTTGAAAGGGGTGGTTCTCGTGATCATTTGAAGTAATATTTTCCTTTGCGAAAATGTTCTCTGCGGTTTTGTTTAGGGGTTATTAACGAAAAACGCGGACCAATCGGAAGGTGGCTACAGCGGGACTAGTCGCCGAGCCGGACTTAGTCCGTTGTAGCCGTTCTCTGATTGGTCCTTATTTTTCGTTAATAACTCCTAAACAAAGCCGCGGAGAACATTTTCGTAAAGGAAAAAGTTAGTTCAAATGACCTCAGGTATTACCCCTTTCAAGGAAGTACAACATTTTGGGGCATCTTAATATTCGTAACAGTAATCTATTGCTCATAATTAACAATGTAATCAGTACTTTTTGCAGAGACTCGAACAAAGGATTGTACGCCGTAGTCTACTTTGGAAAGGAAAGTATAAATATCCCACGTTATTCTTAGTATAAATGACTCTTTATTAGACTAATTAACTCTCTTTTTACTGTGTGACGATTTTAAGTGCATGCGTCCTAAATCTCTGTTGCCTGCTTTGACTGCAATTAAAATCATGATGGACGAAGTAGATGGTAAGATAAAAATTGTACTCACCCAAAAGAAAAGAATACATTAGAGAATTTACAAGACGCAGGAACTGAAAGATCGGCACAAATGTTAATAAAACTGGTTCGACGAACGATAGTTATTTGCAAAATACTAAACAGTTTACTAAAAACAGAGTTTTGCACCAAGTACTATTTTATTGTAATTTATTTTATAAACTTGCTGTGCGAAATAATTTCATTTTTTAAATGCAGCCTATTCAAATTCTTTAAAAGAAAATGAAATAGAAGTAAATAATTTATCTTTTGTGTTAAAAAAATTCTAACACACGTTTTGTTCTAGAAGATATATGGTTTTGTAGAATTTTTAGAGAAAGAAATGTTACTGTTTGGAACTTTTTTTAAAAAATATTCAAACAAATGATAAAAGTAAACTTATTTTACTGTCTATTCAACAAATTTTAAAAGGTTGCATAAGAGAAACGCAGACAAGCTTTGAGCCCGGAATTATTTAAATAAATGTTACAATTAAATAATATATTTGGAACGTCAATTTAAGTGTCCAGTATTTGTCACAATGTGTGGAAACGCAATGAATATTAACGATAAGTTCCTGCCACAAGAAACAATTTTTTGTCATATTTTACAAGACCTCCTGAAACGAGAAATTTCACTTCGAAAAACTTTTATCTGTTCTCATTAGAATTTATGACGTGAAACCATTCTTTAAAAAAGTTCCACATCTTAAACAGCATCTATTAAAAAGTTCCATAACTTTTTCGATCACTGAGAGAAAGTCAAGACAGTCGTAAAATATTCGATTGTATGCACAATTAGATCACAAGATGAAATCAGTATGATTTTATTCGATGATATAAAATCTAGTGAAATTTTGTTTGTTTGCAACTTAGTGGAACTCTTACTATTAAACATCAGATTTCACGCGAATTTTCTCATAATATGTGAATAAAAATGTTCACCAAAAGATTTCTCATGTAAACATTTCCACAATTTCAATAATTGTGCCAGGAAATATTATAAACAAATAACTTCGATCTGTCCGGTAATTCTAGTGTTAATTTCTTAAAGAGGCAGTCAAAAAATCGATTTTTCAAAAGAATAAAATCTTAAAAATACTTTCCCAAAAATTGTAAACTGAAATTCATGGAAACAATAAAGTTATGGGGATTCCAGTAGAACCCTGCTTAGCAGTAGCAAAACGTTTTTTTATTTCAAAACATACTTTTTTCAGCTAGCGTCGATAAAATCTTAAAAACCACAAGGCCGATCGCTCCAAAATTTTGACAAGTTATTCCGCATACTACTAGCTCTCGCTGGTACCAAAATTAAATTGTTGAAATAATTTTATCATCCTTTTCTTTAACTAAAAGAGAAATTTATTAATATACAATTTAAGCATTCGTCATTTTGCCAATTTTCAAGATAAAATATTTATATTGATAAGGCCAATACCGATGAACATACTGATTAAGAAGATACGATTGTGAAACATATATCTACATATTTATTGTGGGCGAGATAGAGTCAACAAACAAGTAATAAAATTATAGAAAAAATTGAATAAATAGAAAATTATTATATAAGAATGTACATGAGGTTGAAAAAAAAATGAAAATTGTTAAATTTTACAGCGTTTAAATGCCTCCTTAACGAACATTGTACATTGCAGAAATATTCGTAATTGTTTTTTTCATTATTCAATGCGTTCGCAGATGACTCGAGGGCAGGTCGTCAGGTTTGACATTGATCACACTCCGTTCGAGCCCATCACTAGACGGAAGCTTTAGGAGAGCTAGAGACGCACACAGTCGACGCTTTTCTAAATCCGTTCGCAAAACATACAACCCGATACGCGCAGCACATTAAAAAAGGATCGGACATATAAACTCATTCACACAGGCACAATTTTCTGTTTGCCGCCACTGCAAGATTGTATGCTTTTTTTATCTGTAAGTACATATGTGCGTTAACATTATCGATAGACCCAAGTTCAATATGTAGCGATTTGTATCGATCGATTCAACATCTTATATTTACCACATAAATCGTTATGATTTATTATTTATGTTATGATGTCAACACAAATACTCTTTAAAGGATTACGAATGCTTAAGTATATCGACACATGAATTTTTTAAAAAATATGTTCTTGTAAATGTTTAAATTTTATTTAAAGCTTCGAAAAATTACGATTTCATGTACATAAAAAAATTTATCAAGCATATTTCGAAAACTAATGAAACTGATTTAAACGAGATTTTTGATACTGGTTATCTGTTATTTTTCATAGTACTTTTTACCTTATTTGCCAGTTTCCTTAGAACTACAAATGAAAACTGTTTTTAGATCTACAATATTTTTAAATTGAAATTACTAACACTGTGAATAATTCTTATTACTATTTACTGTTTTCAAAAACTTTTCTTTCGTGCCAAATGTGATTTAACAAAGATACTTATTATATCGGAACAGATAACGTTAATAATGTTGAAATCAGTTGCATCTTTTCTATTTTCCAAAATTGTCAAACAATGTTCGAATTACTTAGTAAAAGATGATTTTATAGATGCTAAAACAATCCCTTATAAATCCATAATATAGTAAGTAAATATACTTTAGTATTGTTTAGTTACTAAATAAATATTTCCCTAAAAATATTATTCCGTTTTAGCAACAAAATAACAGTACTGTTATTTTGCTTATAATGGAGTCAAAGTATAATAGTAAGTGAAAGTACAAGTAATGATTATAATGCATCAATTTTCTCTTAATAATGAAATGATAAAAATCTGAATATTTAAGAAGCTCTAACTTTAAATTCCTTCTAACTTTTTAAATCGTATAAAATGATTATGTGCACAACCATTTCAATTTGTAATAAAAGCGAGAGTAATGAAAAAACAAAAATACTATCCTGTTTTTACAAACAAAGTATTAAATATTTCTGCAAAATTAGAGGAGATTTTAGAGAATAATTCTATCGTAGATTACAGATTTATCAATATTGATGTCCTGAAAATAATTTATAATTTTCGCAAACAATGTTTTGTAAGAATTTAGAAACAATGGGACACTTATGTAATATAATCTACATATAAAAGTACTGTACTTGCTCAATCAACCACTTGGTTTAAAGCAATAATAAATAAATAAATAAATAATATTGATGTTTTCACGTCACATACTTTTCGAAGTGTCTAATATCGTCAAGAACTTCGAGTACTGCGGCAATGATGCAGCCATAAAGATACGACACATACAATCGCGTATAAATGATAGTTCTCTACGATGGCCTTGCAGCAACTGTTTCATGTAATTATATTTAAGGCTGTAATTGAAATAAATATTGCAAACAATTATTGTAAAACTTTATGCATACAAAGTATATCCCCGAATCCATCGACGATGATTTTTTAAACGATTACTTCCGGTAATTTGAAATTATTTGTTCATGCTAAATTATAGAGATATGTAATTTAGCATAATCGTGTGATTATCTAGATACTGTACGTATCATCATGCTACATAAACCAGAGACGAGTGTCGTTCACATTCTCGTGAAAAAGGCCTAGAAAATTTTTGTTTTCTTCTAAAATTAAAAAATTTCAACTATGGTTATGATGTTTTTGTGACTCCATATAGGGTGTGCCAAAAATGATGTGTTTCCTTGAAAGGGGTAATTCCTGATGTCATTAGAAGTAACTTTTTCCTATGCGAAAATGTTTCCCGCGGCTTTTTTTTAGAGGAATTATTAATGAAGAACACGGACCAATCAGAGCTCGCAAATTAGTCCCCACGATTTTTCAGCCAGTTCGGGTGGTCGGACAAGAAAATGTTTCTTACCGAAGTTGATCAGTATTTAATCGACAAAAAATTGCAATATTTTAAATTTAAAAAAATCGATTTTGAACAAGAAATCAAGGTCGTCGTTATATCTTTTAATGAAACTGGGTATTTTTAACTTCATAATATTGTAGGCGACGTCGAAACGAATTCAACGACCTGTTATACAATGACTTTCAGATGACCCTGAAATAAAATATCGCCATTAATCAATTGCCAGAATATTTGAAATATTTCCACGGTACGTAATAGGAACGCCTCGCATTTAGAGGTAAACAAATAAACGTAAACATTGTGAATGCTCATTTCCTCAACGTTTGTGTCGCAAGATCTGTTAGTTCATTACATGAAATTGTCAGATACGTTATAACAGTAAACCGGTACGCTAAGAGTAAATTTGGTTTTTTGTGAGTTAAGTTCTGAAGCAAAGTTTATGTTCATTTGTTTACAATGTAATTATACAATATAATTACATAATATAAAATATTGTAATTATACAATATAATTATACAATATACAATATTGTAATCATACAATATAATTATACAATATACAATATTGTAATTATACAATATAATTATACAATATACAATATTGTATTATACAACATAATTATACAATATACAATATAATTCAAAATATATTTAAAATATTCTGGCAATTGATTAATGGCGATATTTTATTTCAAGGTCATCAGAAAGTGATCGTATAGCAGGTCGTTCAATTCGTTTCGACGTCGCCTACAATATTATGAAATTAAAAATACCCAGTTCCGTTAAAAGATATGACAGCGAAATTGATTTTTTTGTTGAAAATCGATATTTTTTAATTGAAAAAATTGCAATTTCTTGTCGGTAAAATGCTGATTAATTTTGTTACGAAACTTTTTTCTGTCCGACCACCCGAAGGGGCTGAAAAATCGTGGGGACTAATTTGCGCCGCACCCTGTGTATTAAATTATTAGTGTTGAAAATATTCTTCGCGCGGAAAGGATGAACATTCTGGCGCAAAAGAAGTACGAGGCTTGCCTAAAGTATTAAATCGATGTAAACGGGACCGCGTATACGCATCTGAGAATCCTCGCTCGTGTGCTAGGGATGCTGCATGTTTTTTGCGACCCGTGTTCGTTGTATCGTATTATAGCACGGCTTGCATTACATCCGTGTCGGGTGGAGCAGGGTTCACACTAAATACCCGGTAACGTAGCCCGTTGTAAGTCGCCGACAATCTTCAAGGGACTATTACACTTAACAAACAAAAATTTGTATTTGTTTGTTTATCATACGCCATGTTCTATGCGAATGCACGACTTCCATTCTTTATTAGAAATTACAACTAACGGTGCAAAATTTTAAAATTTCTAACGTTTGTAGAGAGTGTGCGCGACGACTGCAGCGCCGTTGGTGGATAGAATGTGACATTAACATTAACTGTCAACATTCATTAACATCAACGAATTTAATGCTAAGACGGTGGCAATATTGTTGCATCAAAGGGTATTATAATTCTGTGGCACAAATAAGTGCTACAAATGCTCCAACTGTATCATTTTATCGTTTGAGCCACAACATCGGCAGTCATTGAAATCCTATTGTTGATACACTTATATTCAACGACATTTAAGAAGTGGTCAGCATTAAATAACTTCTGACCATTCCTTTTATCGGATTCCCTGTAACGTTCGAACTGCACTAGCTGAAAACCAAATTTTATAACTTTTTCTATATTTTTATTCCTTTGTTACTGCCAATTTTTTCGAAAAATAAAGTCAGGCGTTGCTACGAACACGATTTGCAATGACGTCTATAGTTGACGCACGTTCCCTATTGAGACTAAAGACGAGTTTACGGAAACTGAGTTTAGGGGCTACATAAACATTTACTTTTTCTCTTCATAGTCGTAATGAACTGAAAATAATGCAACAGTATATTTAAAATTTTTAAATGTTCCTACAGTTTCAAACTTGATCAACTCGTCTCTGTCATATATATATGCGTAAAATTCACAGTCTAATTATGATAAAAGCTTCTAAAAATCTACACAAATACGTTTCTGTCGTGACACGTAAAGGAAAAAGTTACTGCAAATGATCTCGAGCATTACCCGTTTTAAGGAAGTATAACATTTTTGGGACACCTTGTATAATGTTGAAGGTTAACTTTCTGCTAACAAATTAATTTCAATGGGTAAATCCTATTAATTAATTACGACAAATATAAAGAAGGATCGTATTATACGTTATAGTCTATATTATGAATAAACGTTTATATCATGCATTTATATGTATATATATATATATATAATATTATTAACGATATTTTCAAATGGTTAATAACTAAAAATTTCTCATAATTAAGACAAAGGTTTACATTGGCGCAATATTACACCTTTTTATTCATTGAAATCAACAAAGTTATTCGTTGATGTGATGACGATAAAAAATGTATAAAGGATGTCATGTGATACTAAAGTATATTTTGTATAATGTGATTAATTTACTGTAATGGGTTTTCGTCTAAAGAGGATAATGGTTTTTTCGCATTTGCGCATCCACATACGCGTGCACGCACACGCCATGAGTGTCACTATACATTACGCACTACAATTACTATGTTGATGGAATCCTCGCACGAACCACGATTGTCCTTTTCGTGCCGTAATTCTATGCTTTCTGTGTTATATACAAATGGGACAATAAATGTACAATAGGGTGGCTCTTTTATGCTCTTCAAGAAATGTTTTTAAAAATTTATTTTGCGGAATCCCCTACGATTTTTCTGATTTAAAAAAGATCAAAGTTCAAAGTTTGTGCTCGATTGGATAAAGGGAAAACGTGCCCCATTGCCCTTAAATTTTTAAATAATTAAATAAATGCTCATAAAATCGGTTCTCTCGAATATCTACTAAACTATTAACTGTATCGAAAAATATATTCGACAAAACCTGTAGATCTAGACAGGCTGCGTCTTTTAAGTTGCATTAATTTTTTCGAAAAATAAAGGCTTTTCGAAAAACTTGAGAAAAATGTCGAAACAGAATCAAAAAATCTTTTCTGAAATTTGAAAACTAAAGTGTGTTTTCATTATCTTTTACCAATATACATTAGTGAAAAGTGTGCATGTTTTTTTTAATATTGAAAATATGTTAGGCAAAACCTATAGTTCTGGACAGGCTGCGTCTTTTATGTCCTATTACTTTTTTCCGTAGAACATACGGTTTTCGAAAAAAATTGAGAAAAATGTCGCAACAAAATGAAAATAGTTTTTCTAAAATTTGAAAACTAAAGTGTATTACAGTATCTTTTATGAATAAACGTCTTTTATGTCGCATTAATTTTTTTCGTAAAATAAACGCTTTTCCAAAAACTTGAGAAAAATGACGGAACGGAATCAAAAAATTTTTTCCGAAATTTGGAAACTGAAGAGTTTTCATTATTTTTTACCAATATACATTAAGGAAAATTGTGCATGTTTTTTTTAACCTGCAAAACTTAGTCATTTTTACTTACATATTATTTTGCTGGAAATTGAGTGTATTCCTTATATTAGAAGTGAAAATATTTTGAGGCTCCACTATATCAAGGGTAAAGGTTTTGTAAAGAAAACTACGTTTCGAAAAGCTCTCTAAAATGAGCTGTTAAATAAATATGAGCGAATCTGTAGGACGTTCTCTCTGAATCAGCTGGGTGAGGCAAGCGGTGCAATAACACGTTGGTCGGCGCGGTCCTCGTCAGCCGGCGCTGGGGCCTGGCCGCGCCGACCAACGCGTTATAGCACTGCTTGCCTCGCCCGACCGAGGCGCGTCGCACAGTGGGGAATTTCGCCCGAAAAAACCGGAAAAATTATTTAAGCGTTACATATAGGCTCAATGCCATAATGTAGTAGGTCGTTGAATTCGTCTTAACATCAGCTATAACATTAGGAAATCAAAAATATATCTTAACAGTTAAAAAATTAAATTGAGCCTCACTTTTTATAAAAAAAATTTGTTTCTCGAAGTTTTTGTACTGAAATATGTAGACATCTGAATACTGTTAATCTTTTGTTCGAACCATTTTTTCCTCAAATTATCGGAAACCCTTGAAAAATCGTGGGGATTGTGGAGTACGTGCACCGAAAAGATGTAAATTATTATTTTAATGCAAAATATGTAGATCGTGAAACGTTTTAATAAGTAGACATGTATTTTAAGAATATTTTTATATTATTACCATTAATTTGCGTGTGTAAAACACTTCTAAACGCTAATATTAAATTAGCTGTAATATGTCAATCCGGAGAAATCCGGAACCAAATTTTATTATCATGGAATTACAAATCTCTACCAAATATAATGAGACCAAAAAGACCAAAAAGTTAATGAAGTCTTATAATTGTAAAAAGAATTTCTGAATTATTGATCATATACAAATATTTATAACTTTATAAATAAGTATAATAAAAAAATGAAAATAGTCTGAAAATGTAGTCCATACTTATCTAAAAGATATACATAATGCAAAAAGTTACACAGGTTTTTTAAAGCATGTAAAAATCACTCATAATGTACGATATGTTATAGCATGATTGGAAAGGCAATACAATAGAATCTCTTGACTTTCTCGATTAAGTTTAGAGATTCATAAACTTACAAGTGAATAAAAAGAATTTAGTACATTGTTCTCCACACATTCAACAACTTTGAGCAATAAAAAAATTAGAGTTTACGTTGAATTTTTGAAATTGACTTTTTTCCGGCTTTTCGGGTCAAATACCCCACTGTGCGTCGTATTGCTTGCCTCACCCGGACAACGTTCTATGGATCCGCTCATATTTATTTAACGGTTCATTTTGGGGAGCTTTTTGAAACGTAGTTCTCTTAGTTCTCTTATCGTAGTTCTCTCTCTCGCAGTTCTCGTTTTACCCTCGACGAAGTAGAACCTCAAAATATTTTGACTTCTAATAAAAGAAATGTACACATTTTCCTGCAAAATAATATGTAATTAAAAATAAGCAAGTTTCGTAAGTTAAAAAAAACATGCACAGGTTTCGTTAATGTATATTGGTAAAAAATAATGAAAACGCTTGTTTTCAAATTTCAGAAAAATGTTTTGATTTTGTTCCGACATTTTTCTCAATTTTTTTCGAAAACCGTCTGTTCTACGGAAAAAAGTAATACGACATAAAAGTCGCAGCCTATCCGAAACTACAGGATTTGTCTAACATATTTTTCAAAAGAGTCAATAATTTAAAAGATATTCGACAAAACCTATTTAAGAGCATTTAATTAATTATTTTAATACATATATTTTTGACGTGTATATACGTCAAACCAAATCTCTATTACGGTGCGTTCGACGTGTATACTCGTCGTGAAAAATATAAAATTACCATTGACTATAAAAACTCGAAATTTTATTAAAGTACAATAAGAATATTATTTGGTGGGATGTTTCCTTTGTATTATGAATATAACTGATAAGTATTTTATACGGAGGGCGGTGGTGAAAAAAAAATATCACTCCGAACTCAATTAAAATTCTTAACCCTTTGCACACGAAGCCATTTTAACTCTGATACGAAACATTTCTTCCGACCTACAATATTTCCCTTCTATACATATTTTTTCATGCTATACATACGAAAATGGTGCAATTTACTCGTACAGTACTGAAATGTTTAGTAATTTATTAAATACAAACAAATTTAATAATGTAAAAAAATATTTTGAATTATGATACAGGAATTTTCAGTGGCGCCTTACAGTCGCCATTCGAGTGCTAAGGGTTAATATTATTTTCTTTCTACATGTGTTTTTCTTGTTTATGTATTTTATTATTATTTGAGCATTTTTAAGTACATAATAACAATAACCTTTTCAGAAATAAATTGTTAAGTTTTTATTAAAATTGGTTTTTATAAAATTTATAATAGGACCATTTTGCCTTACGTTCGACACGTATGCACGTCATTGCTTGATTTTAATTCCGAACACTGTAGGTGGTTTTTAAAACTAAATTCCACGCTGAACTGGTTAAGGGCCCATCTACTGTCTACTCGACATTTGAAAGTTCTTCTGTCTGTGAGAAATTATATTGTGGGATAATCGCATGTAATATGGAGTACATTTGAATCTCAAACGAAAACAAATACACGCTGTGGAGTAATATTG
Source organism: Halictus ligatus (assembly GCA_028454255.1). NCBI lineage: Eukaryota > Metazoa > Arthropoda > Insecta > Hymenoptera > Halictidae > Halictus > Halictus ligatus. The sequence continues at coordinate 2,445,223 of CM052136.1, read as the reverse complement.
TGCATGCAGTCTCCGTAGGAACATCCCAGTATACATTTGTCATAAATGTTTCGTGGGAGAAGCGCTCGTTTCAATCTGAAATTCTCGGAACGATAAAATCTGAGATTCAAATAATGTTGAAAGCGAACGCGTTATGTCAGAAGATTCTGGCGATAAATCACAAACGAAACGAGAAACTGTGCGCGATGATCGAAACATTAGCAAGTCAGAAGCGCGCGGAGCAGTCGCCGATTCATCTTGAGGAGAGGAATGCGTCGCGTCGCAGGGAGTGACTAGAATTGTGCACGGAGAAAGTGTTGCAGCGAGTGAAAGAGGACGACGCGGGGTAGGGGCGAATAAATGAGAACGATAAAGGGGATTCATTCGTGCGATGCTAATCCGCATGCAAGCCGTTTCGCTGGAACCCGATAGAACGCGCGTTTCCATGGTGCATGACGGCTTTTATGCGAACCAATCCTTTTTTAAAGCAAAATATTTTGTTGAGCTTTCCAGAAAGCTAAAATTCCTTTCTCTTTCCACATCGTCACACTTTTTAGACCACGTTTCTTATAGTTTTCAACGACAATTCTTTCAATGTGAACCGTTCAGCTGTGATACTGTTTAGATTAGTTATTTCGTTAATACTAGAAGTACCAAACACTAAACGCGGTTGGCCTAGACACTGTCTATTTGATATATGTCCAAATCATGGGTGTAGCCAGGGACATATATCGGGTGGAAGATACTATTCCTTGATACACTGCCGAACGCAGAAAAGAACAGCGAAACTCGAGTGGCCTGGATCACCGAGGAGTGTAAAAATACGTGTCTGCTCGATATATGTCCAAATCACGGGTTTGGTCAGGCACATATATCGGCTGAAAGATACTATTCCTTGATACATTGCCGAACGCAGAAAAGGACAGCGAAACTCGAGTGGCCTGGGGCGCCGAGGAGTGTAAAAATACGTGTCTACTCGATATATGTCCAAATCACGGGTTTGGCCAGGAACATATATCGGCTAGAAGATATTATTCCTTGATACACTGCCGAACGCAGAAAAGGACAGCGAAGCTCGAGTGGCCTGGGTCGCCGAGGAAAGTAAAAATAAGTGTCTACTCGATATATGTCCAAATCACGGGTTTGGTCTGGGACATATATCGACTGGAAGATACTATTCCTTGATACACTGCCAAACGCAGAAAAGGACAGCAAACCCCAAGGGCCTGGGGCGCCGAGGAGTGTAAAAATACGTGTCTACTCGATATATGTCCAAATCACGGGTTTGGTCAGGGACATATATCGACTGGAAGATACTATTCCTTGATACACTGCCGAACGCAGAAAAGGACAGCGAAGCTCGGGTGGCCTGTAAATATCATCGGAACGATAACATATTTGGTATCATTTTCAGTCGAAAGATACCATGAATATGGTGGTGAAAGTCCCATAAAAAAATAATGAAAAATGAAGAAGTTTTGTTATTGGGTTAGTAGTGTTCCCTGGTCTAACACCGATATACCCGACCATGTTCTTTGATCCACACCGAACGAAGAAGAGGTATACCCTGCGGCAGTGGGGATAGTTATGGGACTTTTATCGGCTAGATATTTGGGACGTACATCGAGTAAAGACTGTATTACTTCCTAATAATATAAGTTAGTTGCTTTGCGTTGCTTGCTAATATAGACAATGAACACTGAATAAATTTTTTCGCTTTACCGTCGCCATATATAACTTCAAAAGCCTATTCTGTGTTGAATGTATCGTTTTTTGACATGTTCTACTTATTTGCTGGTTGTTTTTCTTGATACTGATCCTTTCTTCAATTTTAAAAGATCACTTCAGCAATAAGTAGACCATGAATCTAAAGTTAAGTAGCATGTTACTTTTCTCATTAATTTTAACGAGTTGATAGCAATGTATTTCTAAATATTTCTAAATTCTTTCAAATGCTTATTTTTACCATCAATACATAAAATCCGCAGTCTAGCGGTAAGTCCTTATGGATTAAAGAATATATTAAATCTGTAGTTACATTTTGCAGAATTATCGTCTATTACAGGGTCGTCACAAATAAAAAGTATAAATATTATCAAGTACAATAGAATATTTCTGACTAATATAACTGTAACAATATTATCCTATAGATAATGCAAAGCAATTTATAGATAAATATATCATCTGAAACTAAAAAAATAAACTAAACTAAAAAAGCTAAAAAAAATGTTTGAATATTGTTACACTATTTTCGACAAACTCAAAGCGATTAAAAGTGGGAATATATTGTTACTGAATTTCTGTTTCTGACATTTGACTAAAATTCTCATTTTGCATAAAGATCCGCTGTTATCACATTTGCAAGATTTGAGGGACTTTTATCATTTCCGCGATTTTTTGTCAATTGTTTATCAGCTCATTCTCGTAGATAGTATACAAGCTCGCCATGCAAACGTTGGGAGCGCTCGAGATAATCTAAAAGCGAAGCTGCTTAATCTCCGCGGATCTTGGCTCCCTTCGATCCAGACAACTCGTTAAATCCATTTTGTACTTTCCACAGTACCAGCAAAGCTCACGAGGGAGGAAAAAGTAATTTCCACTCGAGACGAATTCCACCCCTAGCTGTTTAACTCTCGTCGGTTTAACGAGCCGAATGGTCCACCTAAACCGCAGAAACCTTTCATGAACTTTTTCGGGAAATCCTTTATACCTTTCCCTTTCATTGCAGCAGCACACAAAAGCAACTGAAGTACACGCAAAATCGTTCTGTTCGTTCATAAAAAAAAAAGAGTTTCAAAAGCCATTTTACACGAACGCAGCCAGCTAGTGTCCAACTTACAAAACAGATTACGGTTTTCCTTTGTACAATATTATTGAATCATGACGAGCTAATTCTTTTTATTACGAAAATGTGACAGTATTCCTTTTGTAAACATTTTCTCTTTGTCCACGATGATCGCGAACATGTGGAAATGAATCATCTGTTTCTGACGAGTATACTCGTCGCGAAGAAATGGCAGAATTGTGTTATGACGAATATACTCGTCATGCGTAAAAGGTAGTTGTAATTTGCTGTTTAAATTGCAATTTTAGTGAAAACTCAAATATATTCGTAAACTTCAAGATGTTTGCAATATTTGGAGGCCAAGACGAAATAAAAGGAACAAATAAAAATATATAAATAATTATTATGAGTATTGTTTTCTTTTGATAGTCATCGTTAAAGCCATTAAGGCTTCTTATACAGGATGTCCCAAAACTGTTGTACTTCCTTGAAAAGGGAGATTCCTAAGGTCATTTTGGAATAACTATTTTCTTTGCAAAACTGTTCTACAACTTAATTCTGTATTATAACAACCAAAATTAAGTTTAGATAGATTAATATTGAAAATTCAATGAAATTAGAATTCCTTTAAAAGTTAACAAAAATTATCCTAAACTTGAAATCCCTCTGAAATTCAGTCTAAATAAATGATTGAAAACTCAATGAAATTAGAATTCCTTTAAGGAAGAATTTCAGTTCACAATTATTCTAAACTTGAAATCCCTTTAAAATTGATTTTAAATAAATTATTACTGAAAAATCAATTAAACTAGAATCCCTTATAAAGTAAGAAAAGACATTCTTATAAACATCAGAGTCTTATCATGTACCCGTTTACGCTTATAGATTGTTAAATGTCGTTCGAATTGACAGTAATTTCAACGTTATCTACTAGTTCGTTGTAAATCAAAGACTTCGTAACTGCTATAACACAAAAAGGATGTTGGGAACAAGATTATATCAGATAAGTGCTTACATGAACTTTCTTTTTTTACTTTTGCGTGCTGAATTCACCACTGAAGTTATGTATCACTCTGCTCACAATGTAATCGTATGTATAAAGATATGTTTTAATCATTTCAATTCGTTCAAAGTATTGCGCAGTAGGGTGGACCTTAGCTATACCGGGTGAAATTTTTTTGCGAGATTTTTTTTACGTCTACCTCGAAAATTGTGCCAATAGGTAAGAAAATAATTCTTGTAAAAGATGAAGTTTTTCACGACTTTCAGTCTAGGTCTTATAAATGTAAGGATTCTTGCATTTTTCAATGTTTGTAGACAAAAAATTTATTGCACAGTAAGGTCTCATAGGGAGTTTGGATCGGTAATTCAGTCTCCTTATATTTATTAAAGATCCGTAAAGATTCATATACAGGCTGACTCAGGTTTAAAGGGTCAAACTTTGTCAGTGTTTTATTTGCGTCTAAATCAGAAGAAAATATTATGTATACATAAGTTGTTTAACGCTCCATTAAAAAGCTATTACAACTGTATTATTCAGGCCCGTAATAAAAATTTTAAAAATGTATTTTGTAGATTCATATAAACTATATGCATGCTGAAAGTTTCATCGAAATTGTTCAATTGATTTATGAGTTACGAACGAAATCGTTAAAGTATGAAAATATAAATATAAAAATTCTGAAAGTCGTCGAATAATAGAATAAAAAGACGAAAAAATCTGAAAATTGCGAAAAACTGTACTTTTCACAATTTTTGAGTTTATTTTATATGTTTTGTCCTCATGACCAGACTGGATTACACATAAGTCTCCCAAACGCATTTTAGTTAATTTTAGTTAATTTGGATAACTATTGAATTAATAAATAGAATAAACATAATAATAACAAAATATTGATAGAACTTAGATTCTGCTTTACCGTTATCCCTCTTAGAAACTAATCGAAACAATTGAACAGATTTCATTTCCCCAAAAAAAAACAGATGATTAATTAAGATTTACCAGCAATTTAATTTAAACGCCAGTAATGATAAATTTTAAACACGCTGACCTGAGATGTTGTCGTTATGCAAGATCGACTTGAACATTCAGATTTGCTGCATTCAAGAAAATCGCGCAACAAGTGACGTAGTTTTACGATATACGCGTTAATGCATCCTCCATCATCTACGCCTTTCATGGATCAGAAGAGGTGTCTCTTTCGATAACACTTTCGCCCGACCTCGATTAAACTCGAGATTAAACTCACTTAAGTATACCTCCGCAAACGCAGACGGAGCAGGCAAATGACTAAATATGTCATGTCGATGATATTGGATTTTATATGTTATACAAGGTGTCAAACAAAAATCAGAGACATTGGCAGCCTGTAGAATATGTTAATATAATAATAATGAATAATTAGACTGAAATTAGACTCAATTACAAGCAAAAGTAATCGAGTAGAAATTTTCTTCTTCTTGCAATGATTTTAACACATACATGAATATCCTTATACAGGGTGAGTCACCTAACTTTTGCACCTCGAATATCTGTGTTGTTTTTTAAGATACGTCAAATGTCTTCAAGACAAAGTTCAATGATACAACGGGGCTCACAAATGCCATAAACATATTTGTTTTCATGTTATTTTCTTTTAGATTTATCAAGGTCACCTTTTTAAATTTTTTAAACGACCCTTTTTAGACACTTACAATGGTGAAGCATTTCATTTAGAATTTGGTGACTATTAATCACTTAAGGTCATAATATTTAAAGAGATTTTTGTTGTGGGGAATTTATATATAAATTGCGCCTACTCTTTCTTGTCATAAATGCATAAAATCCACATTCTACTATTGCACTACTTTGTTAAAAAATAAATTGTAATAAAAGGAATACACTTTTGGCGGCTTACTTTATTTTGCCTACGATCTAGAACTTTTTTGAAAATGTTTACTATTTTCTCTGCCATCTATTCCATTATTTAACAATGACAAAATTACTATTCTTCCTTCCTTAGAAGTGACTGATGAAGCGAAAAGTATCGGCAACATAATTTTGCGTCTGTTTCTTAACTGTTCGTGTCACCTAGTGTAAAAAAAGGGACGAAAGAATGTTTATAAGAAACTACAGAATCATTTGTGTAAACGAGTTTAAATTTGTAAGGATCAATTTCTAATAAAGCATTCTTTTAGGACCGCTGTAGTATAAATTCCATTAGATTAATGGAAAATGGAAAGACGTTCCCTTCTTTAATTAATTATGCCGGCTCGATTAATTTCATCAAGTTAATGGTTTACGTGCAAGTTAAAGCGACACTTACATTTGAACACTCGGTATGAAATACGGGTCCTGGACCCGCATTCATTGGTCGGTGCGGAATTAAATGGGAACAGGGAGGACGAGGATCTCATTGTCAGAACGCGCCGATTAACAATACGCTCGTCAAGTTAAAGGCCGATTACGTCATTCTCATGATTCGTCGCAATGGTGATATTGCGTCAATTTTGCGAGAACCATTTACGAATGCCATCTTATTAAACTAAGCGTACCCCATGATGAAAAATATGCTGGAAGCTCCAGCATAATGTTCCAACAAAATTGAAAAACTTTGAAGTTGTGGATCGAACTCATTAAAAATGCTACACACATCTTTGCGAGGCAGAGAAGAACATCGATTTTGAAAAAATTACTAGATCTCCGAAAATGTTATAGCGATACTTTGAGCAATAAAGAATTTGTGTGATCGATACTACAACATAAATCTTACAGATTATATTTGCTAAAATTCAATGTCTTTTTGATTTACGTATCCGCTGGTTTACAAAATTACCATTGACTCAATTAGTGTTTTCAATAAATTGATTGAATTAAAAATTTAAAGATCCATTTTGCAAGACCGCTTAACACGTTGACTGCCATGTCACCCATATGTGGGTGATGGAATTATTTGTCCAGGTTTTAAAATGAATGTTTACGTTAGTATATTCATTGTACCAAATTTGATTAGGATCTGTAAAATTCAAGAAAGTTGTAGGACTATTCAATATCGTACATTTAATTTTTTCATTTTTTTATTTCGTTAAATAACTTACTTTGATTTTATGGAATTTTTAAGGTTTCTAGTTTGCCAGTCGAAGTGTTAATTTAAGATACAAGTATACAGGGTGTCCCAGAAATGTTGCATTTCCTTGAAATTGAGTGATTCTCGAGGCCATTCGAAGTAACTTTTTCCTTTGCGAAAATGTTCTGCGCAGTTTCGTTCAAGAGTTACTTGACTTGGCATTGGTCGAGTCGGAACCCGTCCGCTGTAGCCGCGCTCTGATTGGTCCGCGTTTTTCGTTAACAACTCCTTAACGAAGCCGCGGAGAAGATTTTCGCAAAGGCAAAAGTTACTTCAAATCACCTCAGGAATCGCCCCGGGACCACAACATTTTTTTGGACACTCTATAGAATACGGTATTTAAATAGCCGGTACGCCTAAGTACGTATTTGTGATAGTGTAACATTTAAAAACCAGCGTGGACAGAATGATCAATTAAACATTATCTTCTTCTATAAGACAGTATAAGGTGTACTTTTGTCTCGATACAGGAAAGTGAAAATCAAAGTCGTTTACCAATGACGTTCTCGGTAATAAACCAAATATACAGGGTGATTCACTTAATTCTACCATCTAAATGTATTCATTGAATATTATTCTTTCATATCGTTTGAAATATTTTCTTATAAAAGTTTAAGAATAAATTTAGGCAGTCCAGCTGAGCGACTCACCCTGTATAAATATTTTAAAGAATCATTTGAATACAAGTCAATATGAGAGTAAGAGTAGTTGCAGTTTATTACGTCATCTTATTATGGTACTTTAGCATGTCATTCACCAATATGAACTTTTTAAAGACAGCGGATTTCATGCATCTACGACAGAACGGAGTAGGTCTAATTTAAAACGGTAAAGACACTAGAAAAATTTAAAAATACTGTTACATCATTTTCAACCTATTAAATATATTAAGCTAGAAAATAAATTTCTATTTCACTTTCCAGTTTGTTACAATTCAGATAGAAAATTTTTATTTTGCATAAAGATCCACTGTCTAAATTATCACAATATTAGACGGAACTATTTTAACCCTTAGCACTCAAATGGCGACTGTAAGGTGACACTAAAAATTGCTGTATCATTATTCAAACTATTTTTTGCATTGTTAAATTTGTTTGTATTTAATAAATTGCTAAACATTTCAGCATAAAAAAATATATATAGAAGGGAAATATTCTAGGTCGGATGAAATGTTTCGTTTTGGAGTTAAAATAGCTTCGAGTGCAAAGGGTTAATAGCTGGGGAGCATGTAAACTTGTTGGTTTCTCATTGGTGAATTGGCCCAATTGATTACATTCAGAGAGTTTAAGGGCCAAGGGTGGTCACGTGACTTTTGCAGAGTCAGCAGGTCGGTAACTGCTGTATAATTTCCGTTCACAGCCTTCAGACACAGACGTCTTGGTCTTAAGTCTGTGTTTAAACTCGTCACATTTTTTGCTCTATATTATCGATATCATGAATTCTGAGGTCAGAAAGCCATGCCGAAACGTGCGTCAAGTTTTTGGTTTTATTTCGCAGAGAATCACGACAAAATATAATTCAGTTTGTAACTAGAGACATTTTCTAGCGCGCTACTCTCGATTTCATCCAAAAAACTCATCCAATGGCATAAAAATGCTTGGATTCCGTGGCATGCACATCATCAATTTTTGACCTATTTCTAACACTTACAGTAACGAGCAAAACTGAGTCTACACTATTCGATGCAACATAACTTTTTAAAAATTAGACCAAATGACTTGAATGTTATTGAGAAGTTAAAGGATTACTTTATTAAACGAGGGGTATAAAATTTTTGAGAAAAGTTTGAATTGGTTGGAATCGCAAAAGCAATAGCAAAAGTTGGTTTTTTTCGCTTTTTTATCTGAGCCTGTATTGAGAAGTTAAAAAATGTGTTTGATTCGCTTGAATAAATTATATTGGTTAATTCGTTTATAATTCGTAAACGAATTGACCAATATCGGTGAAATTTTCAACATGGATATAATTTATTCGAGCGAATCAAATACATTCTTTAAATTTTCAATTTTAAATTTAATTTAAATTTTAATTTAAATTTTACTATTTCTTTTGCGATTCCAACCAATTCAAACTTTTTTCAAGAATTTTTTACACCTTGTCTAATAAACTAATCCTTCTAACCTCTCAATAACGTTCAAGTCATTTGATCTAATTTTTAAAAAGTTATGTTGCTTCAAATAGTGTAGACTCAGTTTTGCTCGTTACTGTACATTACAAAGTATCTGCATAATCTCGTCAGATCATGACCAGCGCGCTACATTGAACCTTCCTCTTTCACAAGAGCCCTTTCCCAGCGAAAAATATATTCTGATGTAAGGATGAAAAGTTGACGCACGTCAAACGATTCTTCGCTGAATTTTGTCGGTAACGTTATCACACTATCTTATCGCCGGTCTACGGTGACTTGACTCGTAACAGCTTAGAGTAGCGTATAAATTAGCGATCGACCACCGATCGAATATAGCATGTACACTTACTTGATCGCATATGATGTCCCATTTCTTTTCGTTGTCGTACTGTTTCAACAGTTTTGCCTTATCCGGCGGCAAATCCATTGAAGCCTGGAACATACAAGATAACCAACGTTTTATTTGCAGGTCTCACTCTCCCTAACATTGAGAAAACACTATAAATCAGATACTACTTCATCCATCTTAACTCTCTAAGACTCCCATTTAATTTAGAAAGTGTGCATCTGTATGTTAATCATTTTTTCGCCGTGACGAATATATTTATTATTAACTAATAAATTGCCATATTTTCATGATATTCGTCATAAACACCGAAAGGGTTAGCCCTGACATCCTGATGGCGCTTGTTATCTGAATATCAGCAGGAACGTTACTTTATGAATTTTTCTCTCCACAACAGATAAGGAATTAATATGATTACGTTATGCTGTTCCATGCTGACCATGATTCCCATAGTCTTGTTAACAATTTTAAATCCGAAATATATTTTTAAATACTGAATTGATTGAACTACTGTTTAATAAATTAAACTGCATTTTGTTAGCAATGTTAACCCCATTGTCATTTACGACTAATACATTCTACTTGAAACCTTCACGGTTATGTTTAGGACATGTATCGTGTAGGACATTTACGGTTTCAGCAGTGTTCCTGGGCGATCGGCGCCTCTAGAGCTTCGCTATCCTTTTCTACGTTCGGCCTGGATCAAACAATAGTATCTCTTATCCGATATATGTCCCTGGCAAGCTATAGATAACCATAGATACCACTTTTTAATTAAGAATCTTCCGTGTTAATTATTGAAATCTACGATGCATAAATCATTTCAATATTTGATGTTAGGGTAATGTTACAGAAAAAGGGGATACAGATCCAAAAAAATTGAAAATTACTTCGCCGTTTCCCTATAAAACTTGGCGTTACGATCTAAATTTTCCGTCAGCGTTCGGAGATTCATTATAGACCCAAATCTCCTAACTGAATTATGTTTGTGTGCTCAAGGCGTTTGACGCATTAAAGTAGATAAATAATTAAATCTCTTTGCCGAGAGTCGCTTGCTAATTATTCAAACACGCGAATCTCTTGAGATTTCCGAACATCGTTTCCCGTCCGAGCTATTCTCGTTAGCGTAATGAAGTCATCGGTCGGGATCGGGGAAAAAGAACCGTGGGACGACCATCTAAGGGCTGACTTTGCTGAAGAACCTTCACTCTCACTGCTTTCAGCCGTTTTTATGCATGTAATGATTCATGGCGACACGACGATAAGAGCACACTTCTGATCAACGAGCTATTTTCCGATAAAAATGTTTAATCTATTCCAAACAGCTATTTCAATATTCAATGTTCATGGTCGTTTTGTAATAGAGTTTAAGCAGGCAGCATTATGTAGAATAAATTTTAGGCATTTTTTCATGTACTGAATTTTCACTTTTCCTCTGAAACAATATTTTTTTCTCATTTTCCCCAATTTATTTATTAATACAATTTATATCGTTGTCGTATATATATATATATTTAAAATGTTTTTTGCATGACCTTCAAGACCATTGCGTCGTATACGAATGAATTCGTTTTGGCACACGCTTTCATATCAGTATAAGAAAATACATAGCATTTCATTTACAAAATTATTGGTCATTACACTGCTTGCAAAAAATAGTATAAATTTTTTCTCTTTCATTTTTTTTCTAATGTTTACTATTTGCAAGAAAAACGCCCTGTATACTGGTTTTAATGTAACTCTGGAGATAAAAAATATAAAAATTATATTTAAGGCATATTAAATACTTACATCTATTTTTTATTTAAAATATTTTTTTTTAGTATTTGATGTTTCTAAACCTTATCATTGAGATATATTTGTTTTAATTTCTTAAAAAATTACATGGAGACGAACAAAATTTTCCGACTGTCTTTTATTTTGTACAGCCCGTGTGCCTATTTTGCTGCATTTGCGCACCGACATTAGTCGCATAAGCTGTCAGATGTTATCGCAAAAAATTAGTCATCTCCATTTATCTTGACATAATAATCATATTCGTAATTACCGCGCGTTTGTATTTCCCGCACTCTTTCCTACACCTACATGTTTGAAAACATGCTTTTCAGGATGAAATTGAAGCGGTGAAGTAATAGCGATCGGGAAACTCAAGATAATATGAAGAGCATAAAAAAACATTCAGCAATAATTTTCAGGAGGACGACAGTGGTTCATAAGCGTATATGTCGTCATGCCTGGCGACAAGCATAGTCGACGAATAATTATCAACGAGCGGATGCGGAAGCCACGAGTGCATGACATCACTAAGTACGTGCAATGTACATACTAGGTGACCTATTTCAATCTATAAATTGTTTTTAGTCTCGAAAGTATCTTGAACTTTGAAGTATCGTATTTTAAATGATATTCAGAGCAAATCCAGAATTATATATTTGAAACGATTTTTCAAAAGCTGTTTGAGGAAGTAGAAAAATCCAAAATTCATTTTAGATACTTATTCTTTGGACAACTCGACTAATTTGATTTTCTGAATACAAAAATTTATTATATTTGCACAGAATTAAATCTTACCATTTTATTATGTATTACAATAATCACTTGAACGTAAACTTGATAAGAAACTATATAAATTGTTTTATATGCTCTTTTTATAATCGATTACTGAATAAACACACAAAACAATGTACAAAATGCAAAGAAGTAAAATAGCTGCAAAACCATAAATAAACAGTAATATTTCTTTAATATTAGTCCATACCTATAAATTTCTTAAATTTCATTTAATAAATCTTAACTCCAATTAAAATTTATTAGAAATTCCAATTTTTCGCTAAATTATTGAAAGCATTTTATTTAATAGATTCTATCCCTATTAAAATTTAATTTTACTCAAATATTCCGTAAGAAAAGCTTCCTCAATTTTTTTATTACCTACTTACTGTTTTTATTATCTACTTATTGTTTTATAAATAATTCTTGGAATTATTAAAAATGTTTACAATTAGACTCTTCATCTAATTCGTGCCAGATGAGCCAGAATATAAAATTGTAAAATATTATAACCTTTTTTGTAAACGGCAATAGTATTTGTTTTTATTATGTTATTTAATTTTTGTACACAAATTTTTTTAAAATAGCTATATAGAGAAGCAGAGATCTCACTTTTTAAAATGAAAGAGCGTTCAGCTGTCTGTTGTTTGAAAGTGCTGCCAAACTCACTATCTTCTGCTTGAAATGCATAACTATTTTTCCTTGTTCATATTTCAAAAGGATATTTTTAAAGGAAAATCTCGGAGACGCTGAAGTAATATTTTTCATGAAATCAATAACTGTGCCATTACAAATTTCTCCGAACACTATTTAACTGATCATTATTTAAATACTCTTAGTAAAACTAAAATTAAAAATTCAATTTTCAACCATACACAAGTTCATTGGTAATAAAGAAATGGGTAATTATTCGGAACAGAATATTCAATGACTTTGAAATATGTAATTAAAGTCATCATTCTGAACTGTTTTCATGACCATGAAATGTTGATGAAAGTCCCATAAAAAAAAAATAATGAAAAATAAAGTTTTGTTGTTGGATTAGTAGTGGTCCCCTGGTCTCACACCAATACATCCGACCCGTATGAATCAAAGATCAAAGATTATTGATCAAAGAATACTATCTCCTGGTATAATGAGCACAAGCAAGAGTATAGCCGAGCAGCGGATGATTCTACATGAAAAACTGAGTCGAAAATATGGAATAAAATTGTTTGATACAAGGCTTTGTTTTCGAGAAAAATAAGTTTGAAAATTTGTCTAGTGCGCGTGCACTCGACTTATTTGCGGCTCAACGGATTCCACTGCCTCACGTCTGGGTATCTCGGAAATTGCCTTCGTACTTCTAGATATGTTTACAAACATGCACATGTTTACATGTGCCTCTTGGGATTCGAAGAACACTAATTTTTCAACAGGATGGAGCACCAGCGCACTACAGTTGCGAAGTAAGACGTTTTTCAAGTGAAAATTATCAGTGCTGGATCGGTCGCGGTGGCAGAGTACCTTGGCCGCCACGATCTCCGGATTTGTCACCGTTAGATTTTTATTTGTGGGGTCAGGTGAAATCGATTGTGTATCGTGATGACATTACGAGTATCGAACAATTAGAACAAAAAATTGTGGTAGCGTTTGAACACTTAAAGCAACATAATAATTGCACATTACAAGAGGTTCGAAGGAATTTAATACGAAGAGCACAATTATCTCTACAACAACGTGGACAGCACTTCCAGCAATTTATGAATTAAACGAATTCCTCAAAGGTAATTCTAACATTGTAACCTCGACCTTCGACGTATACAAACCTCGAAAATCTTTGCGAAAAAAGGTTGACGTAACTCAGAATAAAGTCCGTTGAACCGCAACTAATTGTAAGCCGAGTGCACACGCACTAGACAAATTTTAAAACTCATTTTTCTCGAAAACAAAGCCTTGTATCAAACAATTTTATTTTATATTTTCGACTCAGTTTTTTATGTAGAATCACCCCCTGCTCGGTTGTACCACCAGTTACGGGACACCCTGTATGTCTCTGGGTAGACGCGTTTTGTGGACATACAGTGACTCCTATAAATATTCAGACACTAGGTATAACTAACTTTATGATTTAATAATTCGTTTGTTGATAAAGCAATCGCCCTGGAAAGTGTCCGAATATTTTTGGGAGTCACTGTATATCGAGAAAAGACTGTGTTTTGCAAATATCTTGGAGACGACGATCATCTGGCAGTAACATGTGTAGGAAAAAAGTTGTTCAGAATTATGCCCCCCAACAACTTCAAGGTTATTGAAATCGGTGAGGCATTTCCTGTTCCGAATAATTACCAAGAAATGTAATGTCTCAAATTGCTGTAGGTACTTTGTAATCCAATTCATGATTTGGAATGAGTTCGCGTAGATACGTTAGATCGTACGATAATACAATAGCACGTTCCGACCCAGAAATTACGTAAATTGTAAGTTACGCGGTTACGTTTTAAGTGCTAGCTTATTAGGCGAGCTCGCAACGAAATATTATGCGCGTATTTGCGTAAAATAACGAAACAAGACCTCGCGAAACAAGTATAATAATAATCGATCGGAACGTTAAGAATTTCTAGGGCACACGCTATGCGATTCGCATCTTCACACGTTAACACGCAAAATTCAACCTTTACCGAGTTAAATCGAAAGCTTAATCTGCGATGCTCTACTTAGGGATCGAAATGAACAGTTACCTTTCGTTTATAAAAAAATTTCACGTTTCGTTTAGCAATGAGACGCGGCGTTTTTATATTATACAAGGAACGTCTGCAAAAAGTGTTCTTGCAGAACAGATATTTCAGAATTTGTGTAATAATTGTTCCATGAAAATAATGTTTACATAAAACATAAATCATATACTCAGTATGTCAATTTAACTATAATAATTAGACTCCGGGTCTTTATGCAAAATAAAATTTTTGCTAAATATAACAAAATAAAAAGTTTGCTAAATATGAGAGCTAATTATAAATTTATATTTTCCCCCAATAATATTAATACATTGAAAACAATACATTAATACGCTTAAAGTTTTTTAATCTTTCCACTGTTTTAAATTGCACCTACTCATTTTTGTCAAAAATATATAAAATCCGGAAAATATATAGAAGATTTGTTAAAATGATTGACAAGATTTTCAATACCGATGAACAAAATAACAATAAAATTGTGTCATGTGTTCAATTCGATTGCAATATTTTAAGGTTATTTTGGATTTAAGAGCAACATAAATAAATTAATAATGCGTGTGGAAAATTGGAATTCATCTATTCTATGCATTAATAGACAACTAATATAATAAGTCCAAAAGTTCTTATTTGATCTTTTGCTATCATTTATGAAATAAACGTAACTGCATTCACTTTTCAGCTTAAGGTTTGCAAATATGAAATTTTTAGAATACCACATAATTTTCCAATAAAATCTACGATATTTCACTGTATGATTAATTACAAATAAATATTAAATAATCATGGCTTGTATTATACACTTAAATGGCATACTTCTCTAGCACTTTTGTTCCACGTATGCAAGACAATAGAAAAATTTATTAGCAAGGCAAATTAAGAAGGAACAAAAATGGTGCGATAACTAAGTAAGACGATCCTTGGTGTCATGTCAATAGTCATATGTTAGTTGCAAGGACGTCGCAAAGATAATGCGTAACTACTCATAGTTTTGCATATCGTATCTATATGTTATTTTTAGAATAAACCACTTGGTTTTAAGCAATAACGACCAAATAGACTGTAAGTTTAAAGTATCTACAATTTAAAAAAAATTTTATTATTTGTCCAATTTTTATACAAATATTGTATTTATTTAAAAGCATTTTACAAACAGTGATGATGGTAAATATTCGGTATAATAATAAAAATGTCTAGGTAAACATACAAAAGTATATGGAATCAAGATTGTTTTCTTTAAGCAAGGAATATTTTATGTTAATAACTAAACTTTGTGAAAACCTTCTTGAACAAATGCGCAGGTAATAATTCCTTCTTATTTTTAGTTTACTAAAAATATTGCGAAGAAGTCTTATTTTATCACTTTAGAATAATTGGCAATTAATTGTTTCTATATATTATAATGGCACAATATTTAAATGTCACAAACGTTTATACTTGCATAACGTTATACAAAACTGGAGATGCTATTGATGGTTAGTAATTAATTTTTAAAGGAATTGTTTATTTCATATTTTCAGAAAGATAAACAAATTACGACCACGTTGTGGTTTTTTGTACATTCACAATTCGAAAGTTCACAACAAAATCTAAATTTCCATATAGTTCAACGCAATTATTGGTACCTACGTTTTATACATAAACAGTTTGTGCATAAAAGGGTTTTCTATAGTTTAATTTAATTTTCAGAACGAACCCGTTAATAAAATAAACTGTGTTATAATGCATGCATATCATAGCAATTAGTAACACAAAATAGGTAAAATATTTCTTAAACAATATTCCAAGAGAAGCCATTTCATAGGAAATCGAAACTATTACCTATAGGTTAGTTTATATTTTGAAGACGAATTTAGAGGAACCAATTATTAAATAAATATATATTTTAAAGAGGGTACAACACCTTTATTGTTGTGAATTCAAGAATACATTTAATTTTTTTGTGTAGATTCACATGCGGTATAAACAATGATCTAGCGTATTTTTTGTTTAATAAACTACACACTCATAATATTAATGATCGTCAAAGCGAATTCAAAAGTAGAAAGTTCCGCAAATCGACGAAGTCCGATTGAGCTGAAATTTGGTAAATAGCCTCGTTTTACAATAAAGACATGTCTCTCAAAAGGATTTTGGGCGATTCGAAAAATTTGTTTATTATGCTAATATCATTTCCTATCATATTGGACACTTATTTCAATGAATTTTACCCTTTTTAATTGACACAAGACCTGTTTTAGGACGGAGCCTTTCTCCTTGCACGCGCCTCATCTCATACCTATTATTATTATTATTATTATTATTATTTTAATATTCTCGGACAGCCAGGCGGTCCCGGTCCCCCAAACCTAGCCCAGATCTGACCAACATTCGTCGGTAAAGTAGAATGCGATACAAAATTTTTTTCGAGTTGCCAAAAATCCTTTGGGGAACATGCTTTTAATGCCAAACTTCAGCCTAAAAAAGTATAATGAGTATGTATTTTAGTGTGCAAGTGAAATCTATCATAACATTATCAGAATAACGATATTTCGTTTTCATTTCGAGATAATGGCAAACGCGTCTGGTGATTGCCAGTGATGTACACAGTATAATGTCCTGATTAGCAAATTAATTGCGAACTGTTTACGCTCTACAGAACTCGATCAAGTCCGTACATTAGAACAGTACCTTTAGAAATAAGAACCTCGTTATGGGTTTCTTTTTCTAAGCAACGATTTTTCATGCGTTTTAGTACTCTCCACGGAGAAAGCTAACGCACGTTCCCCTTCGGTGATCAAAATGAATAATAATTTCCAGCCAGGTAATGCATGTTCCGTGAAAACCGTTTCCGTCTTGCAACAACTATTTATTTACACTGGACGAACAAAGAGAAACAGTAATTTTCTGCGGCAGCACGATATTTGCACAGTTATGATTTACTTTTTTTAAATTAACTTCTCATAAGGTGCTGTCCAGTTCAACAATAAACCTTATTATCAAAACCGTGACGATAAAGTGTATACTTTAATGAGGGATAATGACAACGTTCCAGGACAATATTCTAAACTGCGGATTTTTTTGCAAAATAAGCATTTTTGAAGTTAAGTGTCAGATACAAAAACGAAATAAAAATATATTTTTTCTTTTATTTCAAGAAATCGAAAATATTGGGTTGAGCGAAAGTTCGTAGCGTTTTTAAATTAAAATTCAAAGGTAAAATTAAGATATTTATTCCTATATTCATTAAATCAAAAATAGCAAAAAGTAGTAGAACAGAATGGAAAATATGTTATTGAATGAAATCATGAATAAATATCTAAATTTTATCTTTGAATTTTAATTTAAAGTTCGCTACGAACTTTCGTTCCAAACTAATAATGTAACAATATTTTTATATTTTTCTGATGCTTTCATAGCTTTGTATTTCACTTATTCGCCATCGCCATAGATGCACAACGTCTGCTGTCTACGTATTTATGAGCTTAACGTTTCACAATTAACAGTTCATATTTTATTGATTCTATAAGTCTTATCGCATCTCGATAAAAGAATATTTTATTTTTCCACGAAGCGTAGGCACAACCTAGTTTCATTCTTTTTGCTGGCGATAAACGATTCTCAACCGTAAAAATTGACTTGGAAAAATAAATAGAGAAATTAGTTTTGTTAATTAAATTAAATTAAGCTATACTAATGTATATGTTACAAAGGAAAAAATACTGCATTTTGTAACTTTTGAAGTACATTAAACATTTTTACACATTTTCACTTCGAAGCGATTCATTACAAGCAGCATATTTATACAGTATATTTCAAGTTTGCATATTTCTACTTTTACAAAGAAAAAAGCGTACAAATACGTAAAAACACATATTTTAAAAAGCATAACAATTTTTGGGCACACAAATGTGAACGAGCACATTAATTGGGGGCACAATAATTGGGACAAAAAACCTTCTTTTTATGTTATAATTAAAACTGTTATTGTGAAATATTAACATTTTTAACTTGACAAGAACATTCTGATAAAAAGAAAGAGTTTGAGGATCAATATAAATTTCGAACAGTTCAAATTAAAATCAAATAAATTAATTCATGAGTTAGCAAGTTGGCTTAATGGCACAGTAATTGGGACAAGTATCCTACACACTACCTTAGAATCTATAAAATACCACCGTATCTTAATTTTAGTTATTCAAGATGAGGCCACTTTTTAACGTCCTTCTTTGCCATATTGGTATTTAGAATTGCTTGCGTTTGAAAGTTCCTTCACTCTTTGTGTAAGAGTCTACAATATTACGGTAACAAGCAGTGAATCGTTGGGTTACATTTGTCCCCGATAACATCACGGTGTATGTAAGCGGACTGGTTGGACACGTTAATTGCGAAACCATCTGTTTATCATGCTCAATGCTCTTGCCGGCATCCGTGCAAGAAGCCGAGACCGTCTCGTAGAATGTTTAAGAACCATATTTGGACTTATAGTTTCAATGCGAGTTCAGCGTGAAGCTGTATCTGGCCGACTTGGTAAAAGTCAATTTTATTCTATCGCAATATCGATCAGATAATATAGAAACGCGAATCATGTTGTCAATATGTGCACAATCTAAACGACGTTTGCATTGAAGTTTTAAGTAAATGCAGTCAACGCAATTAGGAAATCATGGATGACAGACAACGAGACACTGAGAATTAACTGTACAGTCTTTTCTCGATATATGTCACAAATACCTGGTCATTCATGAGAAAAGTAAGAAAAGTCAAAAAAGGGAAATTTTACAGAAGAGCCATTTGATAATGACTTAAAATTACCAATTTTGTAATAGTATATAACCTATAGTATATCAACCTCGAAATGTAAAATAATTTGTTGTTGTTTAGATACTGGGTTAATCGTCATGTACATAAATTATAAAGTACACAACAATTAATATATTTATTATTATCATTTTTTTAATAGATATATTTTGAGTTACTTCACTTTTCTTATATAATATATATAATATAACACCCTATATAATATGTGTATAGATCATGTTAATTATGCTATCTACTGTATACGCCTGTAAAGGCGAAATCGAATGTATCGTACAGATATGGTAAGGAACCCAATCACTGTGGGGGTATCAATTACTATGCCTATATTAATTATACTTATTTTTAAAGCATAATGAATATTAAAAAAAAAGATATGTAACACATATATTAACTGATTTTAGTGAAAAATATTTAATATCTCTTTTTTAATATATATTATATTATATTATATGGGTACCCCCACAGTAATTGGGTCCCTTACCCTAGTTTTTCAGTAATACCTTGAAAAGTAATAAAGACCCGCCATTGAAATATTATATTTTAAATTTTATATTACCTCCCCCCTCGTTCCCACTGCTTAAAGTCTCAGCTCATAATTTGGAGCGGAAGGGACTGAAGAAAATTTTCCTCTTATAGGGGTTTCCGAGTTATCGAGGTTCTACTGTATACGAGCTACATATGTGATTCGTGCGACTCGGATTCGTGCAACACGGGAAACGGGAAAAGACTGAACAATACAGAGTGTCCCAAAAAATTTTGTATTTCCTTCAGAAGGGTGATACCCAAGGTCATTTGAAATTACTTTTTCATTTACGAAAATGTTTCCCGCGGCTTCGTTACGGATTTATTATTGAAAAACACGGACCAATCGAAACGCGGCTAAAGCGGGCGGGCACCGATTCGGCGACACGTCCCGCTGAAAGTGACGTTGGCATTGGCCGAGCCGAAATCCGTCTGCTGTAGCCGTGTCCTGATTGGTCCATGTTTTTTTTATAAATAACTCCTAAACGAAGCCGCGGAGAATATTTTCGTAAAGGGAAAAGTTATTTCGAATCATCCTAGGGATCACCCTTTTCAAGGAAAAACAACATTTTTCGGACACTCTGTATCGTAGAGAAGCTTCCAAAAACTATGTTACACATAACGAACCGAACAATTCGTGGAAGAACATTACTTTAACGAAAATCAGAAAGCGAAATAACTGATCAGACGGAATTCCCGGGATTACACGCCGCGTTTGCTTGGTATAATGAACCGTATGTTTTCAGGTCAAGAGTCGCCGGAAGCGGGGATTAGAATGGCCATCGGCAGCCGGTCGATGCGTGATGCACGAAATCTGAAAATTCGTCGGGGCCGCCTACGCATGTGCGATTCGTTAGCAGAAGAGTGCGTCGCGTCGTCGCGTCGCATCGCGTCGCGTCGGTCTGCGCGTTTGGGATTAATGATGCACCCAGCTATTGAGAAAAGGACTAACGGGCTTCCGGGTTGCGATATATCATCGAAGCGTCGCTGTGGAAGCCAGCAAGCCTGGCCTATTGTTGCACGGTACCATGCTGGAAAGGGTTAATGGGCAGAAAGTTCCATTTTGTAGAAAAACAGCATGCTTTATTGCCTTACCAGCTCGCCTACAACAGTCGCATTGAATGCGCGAATACTTACTTCTACAGACTGGCTGTGATCTCCGTAACTGTCGCAAAGGTCTCTACCGTAACTGTCCGAATTTTATCCCTACCACTGGACAGTCCCCCTTGGAACCAGTCATGCGGTAAACGAGTTCGACGACCGAGACGATACTAATGCAAGCGAAATACAGGGTGCGGCACAAATTAGTCCCCACGATTTTTCAGCCCCTTCGGATGGTCGGACAGAAAAGTGTTTCGTACCAAAGTTAATCAGTATTCAACCGGCAAGAAATTGCAATGTTTTGAATTAAAGAAAAAATCGATTTTCAACAAGAAATTAAGGTCGTCGTCATACCTTTTAATGGAACTGGGTATTTTTAACTTCATAATATTGTGGGCGACGTCGAAACGAATTCAGCGACCTGCTATACAATGAGTTTTAGATGACCTTGAAATCGCCATTAATCAATTGCCAGAATGTAACAGAACGTAAACATTGTGAATGCTCATTTCCTCAACGTTTGTGTCGCAAGATCTGTTAGTCCATTACATGAAATTGTGAGATACGTTATAACAATGAACCGGTACGCTAATAGTAAATTTGGTTTTTTGTGAGTTAAGTTCTGAAGCAACGTTCATTTGTTTGCCTCTAAATGCGAGGCGTTGCTATTACGTACCGTCGAAATATTTCAAATATTCTGACAATATTATCTTTCAAGGTCATATGAAAGTCATTGTATAGCAGGTCGTTGAATTCGTTTCGACGTCGCCTACAATATTATGAAATTAAAAATATCCAGTTCCGTTAAAAGATATGACAGCAACCTTGATTTCTTGAAAATCGATTTTTTTTTTATTTAAAACATTGCAATTTCTTGTCGGTTGAATACTGATTAACTTTGCTGCGAAACACTTTTCTGTCCGACCACCCGAAGGGGCTGAAAAATCGTGGGGACTAATTTGCGCCGCACCCTGTATAACGAAATAAAAGATTACAATTTTTCTAATTAAAATGAAACCTAACACGATATAATTACGATTATAATTACTTATGCCATAAGCGATTACAGTTTTAAAAGGGGGTGGCGAACGAAAAAGAAAGAGAGGCAGAGAGGCGAAGCGTCGAACCTCACTCCCTCTTTCTTTTTCAATCGCTATCCTACTCTACAAAGAACGTAGCATCTCTACTAGAACTGTCGCGCGACAGTTACGGAGATACTATTGTAGTTAGCAAAGGACGCACGCTGGTGCTCCACTGACTCGTCTCGTTCGATGGTCTACTATAGTGATAGTAGCTGCGACGAAAATAATATAGCAAGGGGTTTACATTGCTAACAGAATGTTACAACGTAAAAGTTTCATAAAAATATAGTTGCAACAAAAAAGTTTTATCATTCTGCTTCTGGACCCTTGAACAGGTACACTCCGCCATAGCAGGAATACAATTTTCACAAATTCCGTGCCAATTTCTCTCAGATACACACGTTGAGTTATTACTGTGGCTACATCAAGGTGAAATCTGTAAAAAAACTGATCTTTTTATCTGTATCTCTTTCTATATGTGGTTTACTTTTATTTTCCTTCATGTTGACAGATGAGGCAGGATACGATAATGCGTTCAATCGAAGTCACTGTGTTATATCCGTTGTACCTCTTTTTTATCAAATATACAGGGTGTTCACGCTATTACTAGTCAGCGTTTCTCTTACAGATAATAAATATTAGAAAAAAAAATCACAGACATAAAAGTAGTACTGTTCCTTTTTACAAGCAATGTAATGGAGTATGTAACTTTTTCGTGTTTGTATTATTTTCTTTTAGAAAACATGATTGTTACACTCTTCAGCGACCGAGGTCTCTTGAGCTTCTTGGCCCATCACAGGTAGTAGGGATAATTTTGCGACATTTATCAGCCATGCCTCGACGACATATATAGAGAAGTCACTGTATTTCTTGGTATCATATAAAAGTGTGTGTCAAGACAAATTCATTCGTATACGACAAAATAACCTTCAATGTCACACAAGGTCAGAAATGGACGAAATATTTTGAATATAACCTAGAACGTTGTAGTTCGTAATTTCCTTAAAAAATTCATTTAATCTCCTTCACAAAATCCCCAGATGTCAACGATTTTCCGAGATTTAGCTTTTCAACGAACATTATCTGCTGTTTTATGACGCTTAGTATATCGTATACTTGGAAGCCGTAAAAGATATCTCAAGTTTTGCAATAATCTCGTGATACGACATTTTTTCATAGGAAGATTCAACATTCGTCATCGTCGATCAACCGTGATATACACAAATTTTTATTGCTCATAACACTACCACTATAACACGTGTAGTCATCTATGTATACTGGATTGACTCTTATTTACTCTTGACGAAAATATTTTCAAAATTTTTTGAGGCACTCCTCGGGATTGTTTCAATTAATAAAAAAAAATCTGTGCAAAATTTGAACTGCAGCGGATAGCAGGAAAACGTTCCTCCGGGTTCTTAAACGTTAAAATAGTTAATTAAATGCTCATAAACTCGTTTTCCTCGTATATCTTCTAAATTACATACTGTATCGAAAAATATGTTACACACAACCTGTAAATCTGGACATGCTGCGTCTTTTATGTCATATTACCTTTTTTTGTAAAACGAAGAGTTTCCGATAAAGTGGAAATGAAATTTTTTGTCTTCTAATGTAGGAAATATACGCAATTTCCTTCAAAATAATGTGCAATTAAAAATAAGTTCCGCAAATTAAAAAAAAACACATTTTTCCTTAATTTTTATTAATAAAAAATACTGAAATACGCTTTAGTTTTCAAATTTCAGAAAAAATTTTTGCATTCTGTTCTGGCATTTTGCTAAATTTTTTCCGAAAACCGTTTGTTTTACGATAAAAAATAATCGGACATAAAAGACGCAGCCTGTCCAGATCTACACGTTTTGTCATAAATATTTTTTGACATAGTCAATAATTTAGTAGATATTCGAGAAAATCGATTTTGTGATTTGATTAACTATTTAAATATTTAAGGTCCCAGGAGCATGTTTTCCCGTTATCCGATCGAGCACAAACTTTGTACAGATTTTTTTACATAATAAAAACAATCCTGAGGGGTGCCGCAAACAAAATTCAAATATCGAAAATAAGATCCAAACCAATGTATACGGTTCAACAGATACTGGAAAATTTTGTTTATATTGCAAGAATTTCGACGTTACTACCTATCATAATAAGGAAGTAGTGGTGCGCTGAAAGCGCATCTAGTATGCTCTAAAAATTTGAAGTTGGTAAGTCAAGTAGATTTTGAGAAAAAGAAACCTAAAGTAATCCTGGAATGCTTATCAAAAATATTGCCAGCATCGATGAAATACAGTATGATTTGCGTAACCGTAGCGAAGGTCTCTACCGTAATTATCCAAATTTCATCCCCACCACGTTCGATGCACTGGGAAGAATGTGGCACCTCTACTACAACTGTCGCTCGGCAGACCCGACGACAGTTACGGAGATATGTACAGTGAATTCTCAATATACAGTGACTCACGAAAGTATTTGAACACTTTCCATGAAATACTTAATAAAATACTAATAAGTATAATACTAATAAGTATTTTATACAATACTTACAGAAATATTATTAACGTTGTAAATAGGTATGACTCTCTAGATTATACAGGTCAAGTTTCAAGTGAATCGAAATATGTATACAATAATTATGAATTATTTCTTACAAACATAGACTTTGCTTATGCCACAAAAGTATTTGAACAGGTAACTTTTAAAGCTTTAATATTTAGTAGGTCCACCTTTGGCACGAACAACATGTTGTAAGCGAGAATGCATACTGTTTGCTAACTTTTCTGTAACACTCGGAGATATAAAATTCCACACTTCGAGTATTTTGTCTTTTAAACTTGCCTTTTTAATCCTTTTCCTATTATTGCTCATAGATATTCAATCGGGTTAATATCGGGGCTTTGTGGTAGTGTGACCAACATGTGGGGGTCTTGTATATGATCCATTCCTTAAC
This sequence comes from Halictus ligatus, assembly GCA_028454255.1. Classification (NCBI taxonomy): domain Eukaryota; kingdom Metazoa; phylum Arthropoda; class Insecta; order Hymenoptera; family Halictidae; genus Halictus; species Halictus ligatus. Next base: position 2,420,157 of record CM052136.1, on the reverse strand, counting down.
GATTCCTGCGTTGTGTTTAGGATCATTATCCTGCTGAAAATAAAAGTGTTCGTACATACAGTACAGTTTTCTTGCACTTTCTTTTAAATTTTCTTGTAAAATGTTCAGATATTTGTATTTATCCATTATTCCTTGTATGAAGACCAAATTCCCGGTACCGCCTGCTGACATGCACCCCCAGATTTTACCGTAGCACGCAAGCTTTTCACGTCCATTTCAATATTTGCTTGTCCCCAAATAAAACTGCGTTCGTCCGATCCAAAAACGTTAAATTTCGATTTATCTGAAAAGATTACTTTATTCCAGAATGCATTATTTTTACTAATAAATTCCTTGGCGAATATTAATCTCTTCTTCTTATTAATATCTCTAATGTACGGCTTCTTTCTAGGAACCCCGGCATGATAATCATTTTCACGTAGCACTCTTCTACATAATTCTGGATTTACATCTTTCTTGAAGTAATCTCTAACTATCGTTGCAAGTTCTGTAGCAGAATTCTTTGGATTTTTTTTATTTCACCGATCAAAGCTCTTTCTTCTTTCTCCGTTAGTTTTGTTGGACGGCCTGAACGGTACTTGTTTTTTACAGTTCCTTCGTATTTCGATCGTTTAAGAATATAATGTATTGTAGATCTATTTATATTTAAAAGTTTACTTATTTCACCATACGTTTTTCCTTCGTTGCGCCACTTCACAATTTGTTTTCTCTCATTTTCAGGAATTTTAGATATTTTGGGACACATGTTCAATAGAACACTTCACCATGAATGCTAGACTATGACTGACGCACGTAGAACAACTACCATCAGTGAATGTTTACATTCAGTGCCTGAAAAACTTTGTTTTCATTCATTCTTAGAGCTCATTTCGTTATCATGTCGAGTTTGTAAGAAATAATTCATAACTATTCTATATATGTTCCGATTCACTTGAAACTTGACCTGTATAATCTAGAGAGTCATACCTATTTATAATGTTCATAATATTTCTGTAAGTATTGTATAATATACTTATTCTAACCAGTTAACTGTGATTGACGAGTATGGTAGTCAATCCGAAACTCTATTGCGGTGCAGTTAACGTTAATGAATTGTTAAATTCTTATCGAATAAAAAAGTAATTCTTTCTCATTTAGCTTTACAAGGGCTTCGGCTTTTATAATAGTCGCATTTGGCCTCCTTTCGACGTGTATATTCGTCATTGCTTCATTTTAATTCCACGCCGTAAGGGATTTTTAAAATTAAACTCCACAGTTAACTGGATAGTAAATAAAGTATTTCATGGTAAGTGTTCAAATACTTTCGTGTGTCACTGTATGTTACGAGCCGTGTTATGTTTATTCCTTGGCGTCCGAGGCCTCTCGAGCTTCGAGTAGTGGGGATAATTCCGGGACGTTTATCATCCAGGCCTTTGCGACATGTATAGAGAAATCATTGTACTCAGCGTGCCTCGCAAGAAGTCCCCTAGCAGGAATTCGACAGGAACGCGGCTGTAAGTCGTCCGATTGGCTCATTCCACACGAACTTTCGGTTCTAGTCGAATTATTGGCTAAGGTGTGTGACGTCAAAGCCTAACCATTGGTTGCGAGCGAAGACCCCTCTTGTCTTTGTGCTGTTTCGAGGGACTTCTTGCGAGTCAGGGACAGTAGTACCGCAGCGATGAAAAATAGAAACGTTCGAGCAGCGGGAAGTTCAACGTTACTGTAAGACGGACGACATTATTTATAAGGCTCGATCGAATGTCCCGGTTAGATCGATGAAGGCACGCGAGCGTATGAAGCGAAGGCGGAAGCGAACAGCCAGCTTTCCTTCATTAATACTCTATAAAAGTGTCATAGAGAGTCTCCCGATGGTGGCGCCGGCAGGGTCGTCGGCACAAAATGGATGTGCTCGCGAGGCGATCAATCGCGGAAAGTCCCCTTCAGAAGAATCATACGGTTAGCCGGTTCCACGTTTCTCTGACCAGTTGTTTCCCCGTCCAACAATCGATGTCAGGGGGTGAGGGCTGCGTCTCTCTTTTGTGGTATACCAACACTCTTCCCGCGTCGTTCACCCTGCTGATGTGTACGCTCGCCCAGATGACTGCGTTGATGCACTATCACACAAAAGGTTCCACCGTCGCCGCCATGAACACAATCGAGAATCAGTTAAAGTACTTGAAGCAATGATGGAAACCTTCTAGGGTTGTGTGGCGTACGCCCACTCGGTCCTTCCCCCGGTACCGTTTGTACCCTAACAAACCTAATCCCTGCGCGCAGTTTTCTCCTCCGCGCAACGAGCGTTATGGGTGGACGATACGCCATAAATAATTCTGGAGAGCTCTCAGATTCGTTCTCCTGAATTAATTACGATTGATTCTTCGTTGCCGGGTATACCACGTCTGCAAACTCCTGCCCCGGGCGATCTTTTGGTAACCATGACGATTTGTTATCTATTTCGATAGATAACAAATGCTTAGGCGGGCACATATTGGTTTTTAAGTTTATTTGTATTCTGGTGTCAATAATAAATCGAACTATTTACAAATGCGCTTGGAATAAATTGTCTGTAGCAATCATTTGCATAGAATTTACGAAAGCTCAATTTTTCGCGTTTGTTTATGATAATTACAGTGTTTCAGTTTTTTTTTAATATCATACAAGTAGTTATTATTCTTATTCGAAGTCAACTATTTATACGATAAACGAATTATTTAACTGCTGTTCTTTAAACTTATACCGCAAAATAATCTATATTATCAATGAAGAAAGCCGTTCGTTAAATATTCGAATAGTCAATAATTTCTAATAAACCGATCGTTTGTTAATAAACACATTCCGCAAGAAGTGCTTTACAACAATGTTCATTTGCGTTATTCTACAAAAAAATGTTTAGAGCACGCACTAGGTGTGTAATGTGCAAGCGTTTAATTATACGAATGATCATAATACTCGCATCGGGTTTCCTAGTTACCAACATGACAAGTCCCACGCGCTTGTTTCCACATCCGGAAACGGTTTTTCGTCGTATCAAAAAACCTCATTTCTAATCATTTGTATTTTGTGGCATTAAATAGATTACACTTGTTTTCCTATTGAAACACGTGGACAATGAACGTATACAAAAATATGAATATATAAATGAAAATTAACGTGTATAACTTTTTATAAATTTTTAATCGAATCAATAAAAGGAATCAGTTGCTTTATTAAAAAATAAATAGTCTAATTACTGGAACAAGATTAATAATAGACCAAAATTACTGAATTACGGAATCATTATGATTGTGTTAGTATAGCTGATTCATTTTACACATGCAAAAACTGAAATGTTTAAAAATAGAAATTATGAGATACATTATCTTCATAACTGCTGATATAATCCTACATAATACAAATTGTATGTCGTAGACTAATCAACAATGATTCATCAACTACAAGCAACTCAAAAGATTATGATTTTTAACTGTGGCACTTATACTGAGATAATCTCAGAATTCACTTAGTATAACGAGGTGATAAAGATATCGGATACAAGATTAAATTGAAAGAAGGTCGATCATATGCATGAACATCATCACTTTCACTCAGCCACCCCCCCCCCCCCACCTCTTTCATCTCATCATGCACCTACTAAGGTATCAAGTTACTCCACAAGTAATATCGTTCACCTTTGGCAACTATCGGTGCAAATTATTCACATACGTAATTATCTTGCATCATTGAAGTATTAACTATTCTTATCTATGATCGACCCTAGCATCTCAGTTTCCTTCAGGGTTCGTTCTTCGAAAAATAATTTGACATCTTGCGCGCGAAATGTCATTCAATATTGCCGCTCCTGAGTTTACTATTTGGCTAATTTATGTTGGAATTATCAAAATGAGAAATAATCGATTAGTAAATGATAAGAAAAAAAATAATGAGCACGGTACAGTGTCAAGAGTATTATCATAAATCACTTGAAAAGTAATTCTGTTGCACCAAGTTGAACCCACTGCACATAAATAGATTACAACATTCTTCTTTTTAATAACTGAAGATACTAAAATTTGATGTTTTAAGAACTCGTTGATTAACCAATCACTTACAAAGCATAATTCCTGATACTTTTGAGACTAAAATCTTTTTCAAATAATTTTTCATAATCGAATCTTTTCCGTCTTAGGTAAAAACTTGGAATACTTCTGTTATCAGTGTCACTCGTGGTATTTTTGTTTATTATTATAAATTTCTATATTAACAATCCATCAGATTAAGTAACAAACCAAGAGATTGATTTAATTACTACGTTTAATACAATTGGACACGGAAAAAAGGATACACAAGCTAATTCGCCTAAATGTGCTATCTGAATTACTTTCAATTTGTTATACATAAAGAAATGATTCAAACAAAAGTTGTCTAATTTTAAGGGGGCGTACAATGTACAGTAATTAGTTTTTTTTTCTTATCGAGATGTGTTGAATCATGTAGTTGAAGAAAGCGTTGAACGCTATGTAAAAATCTATTAGATGGACGGACTTGCATAACAACTAGTAATTATTTATAATTTCCCTGATTAATTATCTACACAATAGCACTGATTGTAATGAACTAAGCGTTGCACCCTAATCGATTTTTATTCGTGTAACCTTCATATCTTGATAAAGAAGCAAAATAGCGAAAAGCTAATAATTGAATTGTGTGCCCCTTTTAAATCCATACAATTTTTGTTTGAACCATTTCTTCCATATAACAAACAGCTTGCGAATATTTATGTGGTTTACGTGGCACAGTTAGGTGAATGACCGAGTATGTGGCAAGATGAAGTGAGTGGTAAAACTGGCATTTTGGAATCTGGAAGAGCTGTTGAAAAAGAATTCTGCTAACAGATTGAAAAGTAGAAAGACGACTTGTAGGAGGAGATTAGAAGAGGATGATGACCCGAGGGATATTAGAGGGGAGGCACATCGCGAGAAGAAAAGAGGAAAGTAAGAGAACGGGGGTGCTAATAGGGATAAAGAGGGAAATAAAGGAACTGAAATCAGAATTAGAAGAGAAGGAGGAAGTTAGGTGCTAAAAAGTGGAACTGTGAGGTAGAAAACGGATTTACATGCCGGCAGTTAAACCACTAAATATGGTTTAAATCGGTAACATACTGATTGCGACACGCCGGAACCCGGTACGATGCGCTGCGACTCTGTGGTCCGCAAGCCTTCATCCACAATTTGCGATACATTGTTATTGCTTCTCGGCTATGTTTTCTAGTACTCGACAGTCTTCGCTGAACTGCGCCAGGAAACACATTCTTCGCATAACGGTCGAGTATTTTCATATTTTACCATGAGCTCGAATTCTGGTAAAAGTAAAATTGAAAATAAACATCGGCAGTTTATCGATAGTTGGACGTACGATTACTTTTTTACTTATATCAATGAAAGTGCTGTTTGTTTGATATGCAGTGATCAAATATCTGTGTTGAAAAAATATAATATTCAGAGACACTGTGATAGTAAACATTCTTTAAAATTTAATAATTTGCAAGAACAGTTACGCAAAGACATGGTGGATCAATTACAAGCAAGTTTAAATTTCAAGCTGCGAAATTCACTTGAGAGTACTGCATCCACCGCAGGTAGGGCAGTTCGTGCGAGTTACCCTGTTAGTCAAATTTTGGCAAAAAAGATGAAACCCTTTTATGACGGAGAAATTGTGAAAGAATGTTTATTGGCGATAGCAGATGCCGCCTTCCCCAATCAAAGGGATATAATTTCCAAAATTGGCTTGTCGCCATTTACAGTCGCAAGGGGAATTGACAAATTATCCGAGATTATTGAGGAAAGTTAGCGGACACATATTTCCAAGTTAGAATGGATTTCTCTAGCTGTGGATGAAAGTTGTGACATAAATGATACCGCACAACTTGCTGTATTTTTAAGGGAAACTAATTCCAATTTCAATGTAACGAAAGAATTTGCATCTTTAGTTCCTATTGTAGGAACTACTACCGGAGACGGTATATACAGAGAAATAAAAACTGTTCTGAATGTATTAAATATCTCAATGGAAAAGATTGTTGGAATAAGTACAGATGGAGCTCGAGCCAGGGCGAGTATGAATGTTGGTTTGTCGGGATTATTATCGAAAGATATTAAAAAGTTATCAGGCCGCGAAATATTTATTCCGTATTGTATTTTACATCAAGAAAATTTGGGTGCTAAAGTTCTAAAAATGTCTAATTTAGTCCCAGCTATTATTAACATTGTAAATCTTATTAGATCTTGAGGACTAAACCATCGTGAGTTTAAAGAATTTTTGAAAGATATGCAAAGCGAATATGGCGATATTCTGTTTAACACTAAAGTTCGGTGATTAAATCGTGGTACAATGCGTGTACCGGGGTCTTAATATAATAAATTCATTAAAGAAACATTAAGAGACCGTAGCGAATACTCAGACCGAAATTGGAACTGGCGACGCAACAAAGTATTTAATGTTGTCTTCGTTGCAGCCCGCGCATAGTATTAGATTTCCACTTTTGGCCCACCGCCAAATTATATCGTGTTTATTGTCATTTTAATCCGAAAAATGCCACAACTAAGTTGGCGTTCCACCAAATTCCATAAAAAAAAAAAAATAATGAATAATAAAGAAGTTCTGTAATCGGATTAGTTGTGGTTCACACCGATATTTACACTGCTCGGCGACCGAGACAGCTCCAAGCTTCATGAGCCCTCTAGGGGTATGCTCCTCGATGGAGGGAATAGGCGAACTGACTAAGATCGTGTAGCCCCGTTCGGCTTAGATCAAGACATTACTGTAGTAATAATCTATACGAAAGCAGACCTTAAAATGCGTGAATAAATAGTTCATAAAAAAGTTCGGAGAAAATAATTCTGTAAATGTAAGTTTACTTCGTCTTTTTTGTCATAAATAACCGTCGTTGACATTTCAAGACGTTAATGTGTTGCACCTCATTGGATTCGTCTCAACAGCCGCTATCAGATACCAAGTACAAAAACATAGCATTCTATCTCAAAAAAGAAAAGAAAAAACAAATATGGCCTTCAACAAAAAAAACTGGCCTTCAGGAAAATACAAAAATATTTTTGAAGCGAGTCCACCTAGCAACAAAAGATTAACATCATATGACGAGCCCTGTTGTCCCATGCAACTTTTGTTTCGAAAACTTTTTTACTATTACCATACATTCGGAGTTATTCTAGGTGGCAATTCTACGAGACTCACCCTGTATAAAATACACTTTAAATAATACATTAGACGAGTAACAAATTAAATCATACTTCTAATAAAGCGAACGATGCTTTAAAATTGAACGTATTACTTCGCAAGAGAATGAAACGGATTAAATGTAATCTCATGGTACGAGCATATGATCTGTGGCGATGCAATTGCAAAATCAGCCATGAATGAATATTACTTCTTGGAAGTCGGGGCTTGAGATTCATGGTAATAGATCATCAATCGTGATTCGATCTCTTGCAAAATTCACGTCCGATTTGTAGCAATAACGTGTCTCTACATGTAATTACGTAGTAAAAGGCAAGTTCAATAAACCGAACTAAGTCGAGTGCATGTGTGCACGTCTGTGTTTCCCCTCTCCCATATATTATTACCTTCTATTAATATAGCGTGGGGAGAGATACAAAAATAGAACGAACACGCTATATATAGACAACACAAACGATATATTAAGCTATAATTGCCGATAGAAAAAATGTGTCTATAAACATCTATTACAAAAGTTCTGTAATTTTATATTAAAAACAATTCATAACCATTGTGTCATTACTGTTAACAAAAAAAAAATCATAATGGCAATTACAATTCGAATAACAAATTTAATTGTGGGATCCTATTCTAATATTTGTCAAACAAGGGTTCTGATTTTTTACAAATTCAATCCGATTACTTCATAAATTGCTTACCTATTATTACTATTTTATGCACTTATGATAAAAATGGGTAGGTCTAATTTAAAACGATAAAAGCATTTGAAGAATTTAAATATGCTATTATATTGTTTTCAATTCATTAAATATATTAAGTAAGGAATTAAATATTTATTTCAGCACAGTTTGCTGCACTTTAAGTAGAAAGTTTTTATTTTGCATAAAGATCCGCCGTCTAATTATTACTCGTCTTTTAGACATTTTTTGAGTTATTCCATATTGCTACATATTTGTCAGTTCTTCCAAAATTCATTATTTCAGAGTTCATCATTTTCAAATAATTTTCTAATCACTTTTAAACTCTTACACTATTGTATCCAACGTGTTAATTTTATTTCTACGGGATATTACAATTAATCCTCAACTTGACACTGTAACTTCTAGCATAGAAACAATTCCATATCCTATTTAATCTCCTGTTCCGGCGCGAGTCTTAATAAGGTTGGTATATGAAATAGGACCCCTTTTTTTAAATTACTGCTCATGCGTAATGATTTGACGAGTTACCGTGCAACGACAATTCTCGTAATTGTCTGTTTGCGCCGGATGTGTTGTCAGGCGAAGACAAAAGCCAAGACAACTGTTCTCGCTGGAAGTCTACATCCGGAACGTACGGAAACGGATTTTCCTTAAACAGTGACCCAACTTTCAATTTATCCGCACGCCACTTCGACGTTAGTTTTCCCCTGCTCGCCCGGTGAGACAAACAACTCACGTTTCTCAAAATCACGAACCCCGGTCACGGTATTCCGTTACGCCAAATATGAATCACAGTTTCGTAATTGAGTTTGGTATCGGATAATCATTCCCTTCGTGTTCGCGTTGCTTACAATACGAGCCGACAAACGGAACCAGCGGATTCTTTACGACCGCCCAACGTAGAATGTGAAAAGATTTTTGACGATCACCGGTTTCGTGGTATCTGCCGCGCTGTATTGACAATGGAAAGCGTTTATGGCTTTTTGAACCGACTTCGTTCAGTAGTAAAGGCGATAATAAACGGCGTGTGAACGTTATGGGAAAGACGCGAACCTCAAAGACAAGGGGCGACGGAGAGGGGGTAGGTTTGTTTTATTTGAAATCGGTGAAATTTCGAGTGAAAAATTAGTGACGCACCGAAATTTCTTCTGCGAAAAGCAGCGACCATAACCAAAAAGAAAAAGTCATGGAATAACAAGTATTTCATCGACTAAAATCGTATTGGTTACAAATAAGGATTATAAGTAACCACAAAATTTTTCTCTTGTTGGTAAATGTTATCGTTGAAAGAAATTCATTTCGATCACTTATAACAGTTATCAATGAGAGAAATTTATTTCGATCGCTAATAACAGTTATAAATAGAAGAAGTTTCTTCCGGTCGTTCATAATAGTTATTGATTATAGTTATAATTATATTGTGTGTAGACCATCTTAAATTTGAGGAATAATCAACTCATTATCAACGATTTTTATCGTAGAAAATTTTAGAATAACTATTATTTTTGACCCTTGGTGAAAAATCATTTGTTGAATTAGATTGTTCCAGTGGAAATTATACGGTACAAATAATTTCTCGAATATTCCAAAGTGCAAAGTAAATCCAAAGAAAATAAACCTTTGCTCGAGGTTATCGACTCGTGGAAACGTTTTAATCTGTGTTTGATCTGAAATATTATCTCGTTAATTTAGGGGATATTTGAATCGCGATACTACATATGAAGCTAATTAGTCATAAAGTGATCAATAACTTTCGCAAGTCCCGATTGTAATCTTATAACTAGACTGCGAATAAAAATCAAATGAACAGTTTTTTCTGTCTGAAATAATTTTAACACATTGAAAGTAATATATTAACATTCTTAATTAAAGGTGTAGCCGAGCAAGGAGGTCAAAGTGTCCCCAAACCAAATTGAATTTGCAATAGGCCGTTCGACAACTTATTCAAAGAAAATACTTTGTGCCAATTTTCAACTCTCTATGTTGACATGGGGAGGAGGGGGGGGGGGGGGGGTAATGGTATAAAAGGTAAAAAATAACGCTTTCTGATTTTTCCTACTATGTGCCCCCACTTTGAAAAATCTGTAAAAATTATATGTTAACAACTATAACAAGATGCCGAAACTGTAAAAATATAAACTTAGTACTTCATAACTTCCACCAGAAATCGGCATTCCAACAGGTTATTTTATTTTTTAAAATTCGGTTTCCGAACTAAAAATTCTGAAAAAATTTCTAAATGTGCATTCTAATAGCTGAAATATGCCTGACTTTTTTCAGAATTTTCAGTTGAACAGGATAAGAGAAATTACGGAAAACCCTGATTTTCTTTGTCACCGCATTACTACCCTCCATGTCGACATATAGGATTAAAAATTGGTACAAAGCATTTTCTTTGGATAAGCTATCGAACGACCTATTGAAAATTCAATTTGGTTTAGTGGCACTTTTGACCTCCTTAACCGGCTATACATTTGTGTAATGTGCTCACTATTTTAAAGTTCACCATTTTATCATGAATGCATAAAATTTGTAACTTATAGTTACACTCCAGATTTTATGCATTTACGATTAAAATGGGTGGAGGGGTTAGAAAACGGTAAAAACATTAGAGGATACGAATATCATATTCTTTTCTTTTTATTAATAACTTTTAAGAGACGAAATAAATTTTCACCCACCCTTCTTATGATCAGTAAACATTTTCGTTTTGTATAAAAATGCGCAATCCTCTAACAATGATCTCAGGAATCGCCTAAATATCCAAAAGAATATTGCGATTGTTCTTGCATTTCTCAAAAGTTTTTATTATAATATAAACATTTTTAGTAAAATATAATTGTTAGCCATATGTATATACCAATAGACTTAAAACACTGTGATTAGATTGTACAATGCAGGGACCTAAATGTTGATTAGACCCTTATAAATAAACAATATAGAAACAAAGTCCCCGTTAATCAGAATTAATTTCTCTCAGGATTCATTTCGATGCTTAAATAGTTTCCCCACAAGATATTAGTAGATACTGTCAAACTGGATAAAGTTGGCAATGGTCACGGATGGATCGAAGAAATCTCTAGCGAGCTGAAACGCATAAACCTTTTCAACGAGCAATCTTCTTTGCGAGCCATGAAATTAAATTCAATTCCTACGGTACATCGTGTTACTCCAATATCACGCTTCTTCCGACGCCAATGAAATAATATTCTAACGGTGTCGGGAACGAAAATAATCTTTATTGGTGGGTTTGTCGGGGTTACAGGCTACAGCTCGTTACACGAACACTGACCTTCGGACCAGCTTACAATGATGAACTTCATTTTCCTGTACCTATTCTTCATCTAAACTTTTTTTCCCATGAGCATTTTTAACACACCGGCATTTTCTCTCTGTGAACCTCTCCGTTCTCTGTTGTATTTTCTAACAAATTATAATTTTATCATTTGTTATTGTTCATAGGTTATTTTAATTAATTTTGATTTAACCCGTAAGTGGACCTTGAAAATGTACATTAAAAATACAATGATTCAATTAAATTGTACTTAATATTATATTTATATTTAACATTCATCTCTGTCGAAATGGTAAATAGATACGTAGTGAAATGTCAAAAATTGCATCTAAAGCCACAAATATTTATTTTAACATATTATCTACCGGTGATTATTCCATAATTGTTGAAAGTCCGACTTTCACCTCAGCGGTCATGGCTGAGGATTTTTTAAAAGAATCCTTTAACATTAACAACAACAGCAACAACTCACTCTCAATAAAAAAATCTAATAATCTCCTTCGGGATTATTGTATAAAAGAAAAATTTTAAGCTTCCATTTGGAGCATCACAATTATTGAGAAGCCTATTAATAGGCTTCCGCTAGATAAAGTGTTAAGGCTGCAGTAATTAGAACATTTTTGTAGTTGATAATTTCCTAGAAGAAGAAAATTTATATTTTTTGTTTGCCTGTAATGGCTATAGGTCTTTAACGGCTGCACTTACATTTAAAAAAGAACTAAAAAAATTAAAAATTAAAAACAGTATTTTACTTCGGTTTATAGGAAATTAATAATATTCATATTGTTCGAATCCTCTAACTCGATATTATAGTGCAAGAGGTTAATAGTTAGCCAGTATTAATTTGAGTGGGACTGCACCGGCTTCCGTAAGTTCGCGTAGGGATTACAGAAACTAATTATTTATTTACTTTAAGGCACAAAATGACTAATATCAGAAGCAAGGATGTCTTTGTTTTCTGGAATTCTTGAAATATTTACACACGATGTTTTACTGAGACTTTAAATGGTATTCTCGTAGAGCGTTTATTTTTCCAATGCTGTTCGGAAATGTATTAAATTATTTTTGTATTTAGAAGAATGTTTGCCTAAACGTAGGTCCACTGAATAATGCAACGGATTTATTTGATGTCATGCAGGTCACCACGTCAAGGCTCATTGACTCTAAATAGGGCCTTCTATTTCCGTTCCAACGATACCAGTCGACGATAACTCACGAAATATCCGAAAGAAGTTTGAGCGGAAAAAGAAAGTTGGTTCCGCAGCGATAGGGAGGAAATAGAACAATATACATTATTATTTTATCTTAAAGTGGCAATGAATTTTTCATAAATATTCGTGACGAATATTTATAAACATTAGTTTTCTCGTTGAAACGGGTAAAGAAACTGGATAGACAATAATAAGTTAAGTTCTACTTACTCGTTTGTTCGGTGTACTTGCTATTAATCCCTTGCCGAACGTAATAATTTTACAGAAACGGGAGAAAAATTTTTATTTATTGTATGTCTAAATTTACTTTATTCCTTTAAATATTGGTTACAGAGGAATAGAATTCTATTTCATTTTAAAAGAAGAACATAACATATAAAGAGTGAGTCAGTAAAAATTACCACCTGAAATAACCCATTATTTATTGAGTTTATGATTATTAAGGGGACTCATTAGAAAAACCGTTCAATTTCTAAGGCCCTACATTTTCTGAGATATCAAGGTGACCTCGAGTTTTTCAAATTACACTGTACATTTTTCATTGATATATTGTTAGACTACTTAAAAAGACGAATTCAACGACCTATAACAAAGTACCTTCAATCGACCTTTACCCTCAAAACGAAGTGAAAATATGCTAATTGTATGTAACTCCATTACTTATTTTCAATGTTTCGTATTGACGATAGGGTCAATTAAAGGTACTTTAGTATGGGTCGTTGAATTCGTCTTTTTAGGGACCACAATGTAGCAACAAAAAAAAAGTACTATTTTAAAAACTCAAGGTCGCCTTGATATCTCAGAAAATATGCCTAAAGGGAATATTCTACATGCCTAAAGGGAATATTCTATACCTTAAGGGAATATTCTCATTTAAAATTGTCCAGAGATTTTCAATGGAATTGAGATCTGAGGATAAATTACAACAAAATTTGATAAAAAATTGAATACCACCTTTCAGGAGTGTTTGGGGTCAATATCTTGCAGAAAAATAAACAACCCGAATAAATTATATTACTCTTTCTAATATGTGTAATTAAGAATGCAGATATTAATTAAAGTCAATGTATTCATAAAAATGAAGAGAGTCATCGATAATTGCGTACTCTGCAATTGTTAATATTATTATAATGCAAAAGACTGTATGTATTATGTGAAAACTGGCAAATGAACAAAAGAAGTTTGATGTCATATAGTGTGGCGAAGATGTGCCAGATTAAATAAATGTTATCAACATTTGAAAAACCATCTAGTGCTGAAGCTATTAAAGTTATTGAGGGGTTATATACAGTCAGGAGATCCAAAAAAGCGATTTTTTCAGAATTTTTTCTGAGAAGACTTTTACATTTATTAATGTAAAAATTTGTACACACATTATGGTAACTTTTAACTGTATTTTAACATTTTTTATTTGTAAAAATAATAATTTTGAAATCTGCTATAGCTGATCTCCAGGAGCTCCTATAAAAAATGGCGCGTTGCGGTGACCACGATATCTCTGGACTGGATCATCTAAAATGAAAAACCAAACGGATTTCGTTAAAGTAATGTATAATCTTGTAATTAATCGAAGGAATAAGCAAAATAAAATTTTTTTACAAAATGGCGGTTTCTCCAAAAAACACCAAAAATTTTGGCCTTAAATTGTTTGTAAAAAAAGAAATATTCATCGGTAAGAAAATAACCTTCGATTAATTACAAGATTATACATTATTTTATCAAAATCAGGTTGGTTTTTCCATTTCAGATAATCCAGTCCAGAGATATCATGGTCACCGCAACACGAGAGGAGCTCCCGGAGATCAGCTATGGCAGCTTTCATAATTATTATTTTTGCAAATAAAAAATGTTAAAATACAATTAAAAGTTAACATAATATGTGTACAAATTTTTACATTAATAACTGTAAAAGTCTTCTCAGGAAAAATTCTTAAAGAATCGCTTTTTTTGGCCTCCTGACTGTATATAACCCCTTAATATAGTGTTTTCTCGATATATGTCCACAACATGGATATACCCAGGGACATATATCGGCTAGAAGATACTATTATTTGATACACTTGTCGAACGTAGAAAACGACAGCAAAGCTCGAGTAAATATCATCGGAATTATATCATATTTAGTATCATTCGCATTAGAAATATGCCAGAAAAAACAGGAAGTTTTGTTATTGTGTTTACACTCCTCGGCAACCGAGGTCTCTCAAGGTTCTCGAGGGATAGTTCTGGGACTTGTATCGGCTAGATATTTGGGACATATATCGAGAAAACACTGTACTCATATACATGAATTCCAATTTTCAACTTTCTTTTGTCCGCCACTTGTACACCAACGGATCTGTTATTTCACGTGCTCACGATAAAATAGTATATCAACTTTCTAACTGATCTGTATAAAACTCTCTATCACGACACAAAGCGGTGGCTTGCAACACCGAAGACGCAAAACCAGTTCTTCCGTTGCAAATTATTTGCAGAGATTCATGCAGAAGAATGCTTAGGTTCTCGTGAAACAGAAAGATTGGAGAAAGTTGCCCGCAAGACCAGCAATAATAAATATTAGAGTAAATAGCGCAACGCGTGCTGGCGCAAAATATACGATTCAGAAATGACCGACTTCCCCTCCACGTTTTAGCCGATTCGATACTCGACTGGCAAAGTCTGTGTTACCGAAGACTCGACTACGTCGCAGGAAGCATGAGCATAATAATCAAACTTATTGATCGTTTACCATCAGCAATGCCTGATAAACATTATTGTACATTTTGGCAGAGTTATAATTCGACTTCTTTTTAACTATGATGCGTTTTATGAAAAAATCTGAAAGAATTTAGTACATTGCTTTCGACAATGTCTTACTACTGAATCTTTATAAAACTTTTACGAAAAATGTAAATTTTCATCAGATTTTTAAAAATTTTCAATTTTTTTTGGAGATACGTTTCCCCTAATCCGAAAAATAGATACTAATAATCATAATAAGACGCAAAACAATCATATAAACGTGATCATCCCACAACTTCAATGTAAAATCAGCCATTTTCGGTTTCCGGAATTTTTTAAAAATCAATCTTACAGTCAAAAATTCAGAAATAATTCACAGTCAACTTTTTCGTAATTTTTTGTTGGGCAGAACAGAAGAAATAGAGCATAAATCATTAAAACTGTGATAGCCCTATGACAACCCTTGTGATAGGGGTACCAGCTTGAAACTTGCCTCACAGGGTGTTTTCTTTGGGGTCTCTATCGAATGGTACGAGGAAAGATCAATTCGACTTAGGGGTACATTTCACCCCCTTATCCTGCTGTACCCTTTGTATAGAACGTTTGTCTTTCCGGGCCTATGGATTCTAAGACATGGGAGATCCGCCCCCTAAGTTCAAATATCTTTCCGAAAGTATTTTTTTTTTTCAAAATAATTTTACTGCTTTGAGGAGATCTTTGTATTCGCTATTACAGGATTCTTCAGAGCCGATAATTTTCTCGCATTTTCATTTTTTCAAGCGAAATGACTCAAAAAGTATGACAAATATAGAAGAAAAAAAAGGAAAAAGTTACGAGGAAAAATGGGTAAGCGAACAGAAGAAACTAAAAATTCTATTATGTTATTATGAACTGATTAAAATTATTTAACTCCCAATTCTTGCAATTGATGCAGAGAATATTTACTTCATTACATCTACAGGATGTCTAAAAAAAAGGTGGTACAGTGTTTATTTGATATATGTCCACAACACGGATCTACCTGGGGATATACAGGGTGTTCACGCTATTATTATACTAGTCAGCGTTTTTCATGTAAATAGTAAATACTAGAAAAAAATGAAAATGGAAGAAGTAGTACTGTTTTTTATACGCAACACAATGACGTATGTAATATTTTTGTGTTTATACTATTTTGTCAGATATGAAGGCGACCTTTAAGGTTTTTAAGTGGAATGCGGTATATATTCTTTTATATCACATGAAGGGGTGTGTCTAGACGAATTCATCCGTATATTGCACAGTGACCTTCGAAGTCACGCAAGATCAGAAATAGAAGAAACCTTTTTGAATATTTCATACCAATGTGATGTTACTTTTCGTACCGAAGTTGTCGGATTTTCTTCAAAATATAAGGAGGACTTCTAACTTTTTATCTTCAGAAAGAAGACATTTCCCATTATGGCACTTATTTTGGAAAGACCCTAGCTGGTAGTGGTGATAGTTCTGGAACTTTTATCGGCTAGATATTTGGGACATATATCGAGTAAAGACCATAGTTCTTTGAAAGGGGCAATTGATGAGCTCATTTGAAGTAACTTTTTCCTTTGCAAAAATAATCTCTACGGCTTTGTTCAGAAATTTATTAATGAAAAAGACGGACTAATCACAGCGCGGTTATAGCGGACGAATTCCAGCTCAGCCAATGCCAATATCACGCTCAGCGACTTAGTCCGTTGTAGCCGTCCTCTGATTGGTCCGCATTTTTCGTTAATAACTTCTTAACGAAGCCGCGGAGCACATTTTTGCAAAGGAGAAAGTTACTTCAAATGACGTCAGCAATCACTCCTTTCAAGGGAGTACAACATTTTTGGTACAGCCTGTAAAAGACTAGTCGATATAATACGAGTGCTGAAATTGTTAAAAGTGCGGAGACATCGTGCGAACACGAATAAACGCGAATAAAGTTTCACTTTGATCTATCGACTGCGTTTGTTCTTCTTCGTTTGTGGTCGCAGTGTCGGGTCTGCGTTCAATCGTCGACGTTCGTTTGTGTTTGCTCACCAGATCGTAGACGCGGCTTTCGTTTATGATAATTCACATTCGTTCGTTCTCACTCAGTTTGTTCGTGCTCGTCCGCTAGATTGCAGACGGAGCTTTCGCTTATGATAATTTATGTTCGTTCACGATCATACTTGCCCGTTGGTTCGGGCTCGATCGTTAAATATGACCGCTGTATTACAGTATTTCAGTAAATGGCCTGAGTTAGGTTTACGAGCGTTTTATTGCAATTGATCGCATAAATGCTTTCATGTCGTAGATCTTAGCAATACTTGCATCGAGGAAGAAATTTCAAACGCGTCGTTCAAGGTCTCTATACTGGTTAAATTTTATTTGAAAAGTTTATTCTGGAGTTAAAGAGTAGATAAATTATTGCGGATGGGTGGAGATCGGCAGTGTAATGTTAACATACAATTAATACAAGCATCATAAACACAGCGGAAGAGATCCAATAACTGTCGCGGTACCACTTACTGTGCCTATATTATTTATACTTCTTTTTAAAGCACAATGAATATTAAAAAAGATATATATATATATAAAGAAATATTAAATTTCATATATATATATAAAATTTAATATTTCGTTTTTAATGCTCGTTATGTTTTAAGAACAAGTATAATTAATATAGGTACAGTAATTGGGCCCCTTCTTTATACTAATAAAATTTGAAATGAGATAACATACTTTGAAAAGGCATGTTCAATAAGAAGACATACAATTGAATTTTTAATAAGAGACAGAAATTTATATTTATATTTATATTTAATTGATATTTATGATTCTGTAATAATACGTATGACTTGTTTTGATGATATGAAAATAGTTCCGAAAATAAAAGCCATGATAAAAGCTGGATAAAAAGAATGTATTTGGCGTAAAAGAAAATTAAATTTAGAAATGATGAAGTTATGAATAGACAGTGGATTTTTTGCATTCATGATAAAAATGAGTAGGTGCACTTTAAAACAGCAAAAACTAGAAGAATTTAAAAACACTATTACATTATTTTGAACTTATTAAACACAATAAGAAAGGAAATAAATTTCTATTTCACTTCAGCTTGTTGCAATTAAGGTAGAAATGTTTTATTTTGTATAAAAATCTGCTGGCTGGTTAGGAAAATGTAAAAGAAAAATATGAGTTTATACTTGTGTCGAAACATAAAGATTTGATGTCGAGAAATACTGAACTGAGAAATGACACCAGAGCCGAAATTGTCGCTTGGCTATACATGCTCAAAAAACCGCAGACATCTTTTAAATTTCAAAGAATTAGCTGTCGTCAAGCACTTAAGCTTCGGCGAATTGCCGCCGGGGAGTCATTTGAGATCTGATGCAGCACTCGTTTAAGGCCATTATAAACACATGTTCTTAACTGCACGTCTATACGTGTATCATGCGTGCAGATGAATATGCCGCATAATTGAAATTAGAAATATAACCGCTTTAAAAGGCTCATGCCCAGAGAAAGAAGCAGGCCACTTAATTTGGTATTATACAAAATTTAGTTGCAAATATTTTGCATTTATACTGATTGACCAAAATACATACCAGTTAGTGCAATTGTTATTGCAGGGATAACTATTATTTGAAGAAAACGCAAGCAGTAAATGAGATACATGGAGGTATATTTCATAAATATAAATTATTAGACAATTATATATTATTTAATATATATTAATTATATATTACTTTTTTCTTTATTATGTAAACTGTATGATTTCTGCTTTTAAATGTTTCAATAAGACAGATATTATTCACAAACTATTCTTCATAAGGAAATACATTTAATATTTATTTATAGTATTTCAAAGAAAATTAATAATAACATAACTTCAAACTTTTGGAGTACAACTACTTACCTAGTGTTGTGTTTCCAGATTATAATAAATAGTGAAATTCAATTTTTAAAAAAAGTTATGTTAGACTTTCGCCTTTTATATAAAAAAATTAAAAAAGCAATTCTCTTTAAAATAATCTTCGAGTAAAATAAACATAAAATGCAACTAATGTCAATAGATTTATTTCGATTTTTCCGTATGTCTCATATTACACTTAAAGCTATAAACTACGTCATAAAAACTTTTTTTATTATTACTAATGTTATATTAATTAAAATTTTATTTTTATTACGTGTAAAATCATATGTCAGACTAACCTGAAATAGAGGGTCACGACAGTCAAAGTTAAACTAACGATAATGTATTTCTTAATACCAATTTATCTTTTTTGTTTCTTTTTATTTTTTAGGATATGTAGTTTTGTTCGTGTTTAATATTAGAAGAGGTAATCTGTACGTGAATCATTTGCGTGTGCGAATTAAAGATGCAAAGGTAATGCAGGATAATCAAACAAATAAGTGTAGTCAAATGAAAAATAAATCATTGAAAGAATTCTGTCATTCAAGATGGTGGTCAGTTCATGTCAAAACTGGCACGCGTAAGTACACTACCGATCAAAAGATGTATATATATCATAAAGAATAATACTTAAAAAATTGTTAAAGCCGAGGTTAAACTAAATCGGACATATCGCATTAAACTAGATCAAACAACGTCTCGTTTTGTTTTCGTTCCTCACCGCAATACAGTGTTTTCTCGATATATGACCACAATACGGGTCTAGTTAGGGACATATATCGGGCAGGAAATACTATTCTTTGATCCACGCCGAACGTAGAAAAGAACAGCGAAGCTCTAGAGGATTTGGTTGCCGAGGAGTGTAACATAATAACGATATGTTGATCAAAGTTTCGTAGAAAAAGAAAAAATTAGAAAAGTGTCAATCTTTTGCTTCGCTTGAAATAGTGTGAATCTCACCGATACTCAACTCCTCGTTGGTCGAGCGTGTTTATTGCTTGACTGGTCCAAATGGGGTCCCCCACCAGTGGTGGGGATTAAATTTGGACAGTTACGGTAGAGATTTATGCGACAGTTTCAAAGATAATACTGTACTTATGGACGGTAGCGTATCTGCTTACAAGTAGACCGTTGGGCATCAGAACGCTTGTAAACGTGAATGAGAGAGCGTCGTCTAAAATTAAGTGGTAACGTCACGTGTAGATACTTCGCGTGAACTGCACATAGTGACATCATCTGTGCGAACTCACGTACAATTACCCATGTCCTTACCTCTTTCATTGCCACGCCCCTCTTTTACTCGGTCGCATTTTTCACTTCGCCTTTCTGTTTTTCCCTCTTATTTTCTACTCCGCGTTTTCGTTTCATTCTGCTTTCGGTTTAACACCAGCTTTACGGAGAACTAAAAATGACTATTTTACATTACTTTATATAAATAACACGAATGTATCGATCAAAGTTTGTAGTCATTTTTTAAATAATATATACCCAAAGAAATCAATTTGTTAAATACTTGCTCATGGATACATTTTTACAATCTCACTATTCGCAATTTAAAAATATTAGAATCCCTCATTTTTACGGGTCCCGTGAATCTAGTGTTACTCTTTATTCTTTCCGATATATTTTCTCTCTATTTGATCGATATTCTCTTCGCACAGGTGCGTGCGAAACTTGCGGCTGCAGTAGTTCAGTTTAGTAATAATGAAACCGTAAGCTTATTCTGACGCGGTTCACATTTCTTTCGGTCGCTGTCCGCGGTGCACGACCGCCTCGTAACACGGGAATGGATTCGAGACGATTACGGCGCTACGTGTAAAAACAATTTGTGGGTATGCAACGATGGCCAACAAAAGTACGCCACTCTTTAAACACAGGGTGTCTCACAAATGTTGTACTTCCTTGAAACGGATCATTTCTGAGATCATTTGAAGCAATTTTTTCCTTTGCGAAAATGTTCTCTGCGACTCTATGGAGGAGCTACACTCCGCGACAAGAAGATAGCACACTATAGAGATAAATGGTATTTAGCTTTTCAAGTAGTACATTACATTTTTTGTGACCTGTATACTGCGTAATAAGAATAACCAATTACTTCAATATGTTTTAACGCATTTATTACGTGAAGAAACAATTTTATTGGAGAATTTGTAACATTAAACGAAAAATCGGTGCGTCAAAATGATAGCACAAATTTCTTAAAATAGATAAAATATAAGAATATGTATAAAAAAATGTTTTAATATTTCGTATCTCCGCCTTTTGTTTGTATAACTGCCACTAAACGTTTTGGCATAGATTTATATAATTTTTTAACAAATTTCCTGCTTAACGCTACCCAGTTTCGTTCAATGCAGATTTTTAATTCGTTAAGAGTTCGAAATTGTCTCCTACCGGCATATACTAATCTGGCTAAATGGGTTCAGCAATTTTCTATAATATTTAAATCTGGAGACCTGGCTAGTCATACCAAAATTTTAATATTTTCCCGTGTAAAATATTCTTTTACAATCTTGGCTGTATGAACACTTGCATTATCTTGCTGATAAATAAAGTTTGGGCCCGCAATTTTTACAGCATGTCTCTTCAATTGTTCGTCGACTAAGTCAATATACTTTGCACTATTCATTTTACCACTTGCAAACTTAATTTCAGTGTGTCCATAATACCCAATTCCCGCCCACACCATTACTCCACCACCACCGCATTGCCGACTACTTCAAATTTGTTGTACTTTACGAAAATCTTGGAAATAACATCGGTAGCCATCCAGTCCATCTAACGTAAATCTCTTCTCATCAGTAAAGATAACTTTCTGCCATTTTTTCTTCCAATTAATATCATTTTCAGCAATTTGTAAACGTGCTTCTTTATGTTGCTTTGTTAGCGGTGGTTTACGCATTCATTTTTGGCGTTTTATGTATTTACACTCTTGTATAATACGTTGTACATTATGTGTTTTGGTATTTACTCCAGCTTCTGCTGCAATCTCTCTTGCAGTAGCAGTAGAATTTGATACAGTTCTCAAAATTGCACGCCGCTGACGATAAGTTGTCACTCTTGGACGACATGTGCTCTTTTTTCCCCATATTCGTCTACATTTTTTAATAAATTGTAAATAAACTTGCAACTACGATTCAACAGTTTCGAAATTTTACTGATAGAACGATTTTCTTTACGTAAATTGTGTATTACTAATATTTCAGGACCAGTCAATCTTTTACCGCGAGCCATTGTTGAAAATTTCACAATATTTTAACACCGGAACTACGACGAACACTCGTAACTACTCGTCGATGTGAACAGATTGGCGCCTTGACGCTGACGGAAAATACACAATTTTGACTTTCTGCTATCATTTTGACGCAGCAGTCAGCACTACTGTTTACGTTTTCGGCTTAAAGTTCAACCTGTAAACAGAAAACAAGTGTTTACCCTGAACAGATACAACTTATTGCTAACTGAACAGCGATATATAATACGGGAACTGTTGTTATTCGATTATATTTGCGAGAATTAACAGACTTAGATCCCGGCTCACAGTGGTCCGGATCGCAGAATTTAGGGACATTTGTGTATAACTTTTGAACCGTTTGAGATTTTGAAATGGGGTTTGAACTAAAAAATATCATAAAATAATCTCTTTCTATGTTAGAAAATATTTTTTGTTTAATTTGTTAATTAATTATTTTTATACATTTTTATTTAGTTGTTGAATCAGTTGATTTCCTTATTAAAACCATTGTATAATAATTCGAAATTCAAATCTTATAGTTTCTTATATATAATGTAATTATGTTATTAGAATTTTTGATAAAATATACAGGTATACAAGTTATTAAGTACGGTATCTAACGTCAGTAGTCAAGTAATATTAATATTTTTTTAATTGATAAAATAAGAAGTATACTAATTAATCTTACCATTTTGTTTCATTAAACAACAACTACAACCAAAAATTTGTTGTCACTGGATTAGTATTGTTTCACCATTGTGTCGAATATCGTTTCCTTAACACAATTTTTCACAGATATCGTGCACATTGTTTCATATACATATCGAGATATTATTGTATTTAGATATGTTGTGATTATATAGGATTGTATGTATTTATGGAAAAAATGAGTAGGCGAAACATAAGATGAATTTAATCTTACCGACACATTGTGCACAACTTACCAAAATTATTAATAGAAGAAATCAATGTTTATGTAATTCCCCTTTCTTTTAATTGATGCACACAATTTTTATTTTACATAAAAATATGCAGTCTACTTATAATCATGTTACATTGTTTTCATATAATTATCTAGCAGTTTCATATATAATCGAATACGACAATATATAGTAAAAACGCGGTCCATAACTGTTTAGGAAAGAACAGAAAAACTTTGGTATTTTTTAAGTGGTGCAATTTCTATGTCCGTCACTGTATACGTAACAATAACAGTGTAAAATTTTGTAAACGTACATATACATTGACTAGTAACTACACTAGCGCATTACCGCGAAAAAGTTCACCAACCGTGGCAGCAATTATAGTGAAAGCAGCATACGTCTGTGTATGTGAGCAACATTTACTTGGCTACATCAATGAAATATTACGAAACCTGTTGAAAACAAACCTGTTCTTTGTGCTACGCGTATTTATAAGCGCAACAATGATTAATTCGAAAAAAATTGGTATAAGAATTGATGCATTGATGTAACAAAATTGTACATTTTTCTTGCGTAACGTTTGCGTAAAGTAACCATTACGTAATTACATGTTTGACAAACTAGAACAAGAGATAGAACATTAACAGTTCAATACTTAAAATATTCCATTTCAATTAAGATTAATTGGCTTGCACTTTTGATATACCGACAATTAGTTCAGCTATTGAATAATTGTTTCAGCAATTAATTTGTTTGGACCGTACAAATGGGAATTAAATTACACCGTGCCGGTTCTTCATTAATGCTATAAATCGAAAGAGAGTACAGAACCGTAACAAATTTTTGAAGCATGCGCATGCTAACATTCATCTAAATAATTGAAAAAACACATCATAGTCTTTATGTTTCTTCATATTCCTATACCCGACTAAAATATTTCTAATGGTACAAATGACAATAGACATTGCCAACAGAATATTTTGAATGCTTGGGGGATGATTAAACAATCCCTTAAATCGGTGTCTAATTTGCTCATTCTGTACATTAGGAAAAAGACAAACATTTTTGTATTAATATTTTTTTCATATATCACGAATCCTATTATTTATTATCGTTTTATTAGTTTAGTAGGGGAAATATGAATAATAATAATAATGATAGATTAATTTGATCAAATAATTTTTTCCAGGGATAGCATGAACAAAGGAAAATAAAAACAAGACCAAAACTATTGCATACTATTGCATAATTCAAAGGGGTATTTGACCGAAGCAGATGCCAAGTTTGGCAACTAACGGGCGCAGCTTATTTTTGTAGAAATGAAAGCATGCGAGGAACCTGTACTGAAAAATCGACAAAATTATGCAGGGAGGGGTCTCGCTCGGAAATACTGAAAGCACGGTGGGTAGAGAATCGACTGATCACAGAGTGGGGTTTCGAACATTTTCACTTGGGATCGCTTCAAGGAGAGTCGAAGGTTAGGGGAGGTTATGGCCCCCGAAGACCACGACCGCTGGAAACGCGTACGCGAGGGGACGTGAAAGCGCATATACGCGCACCGAACACAGCCAGACGAGGGTGAAACGAGGGTAAAACAAGGGTGCACGGAACGTGCGGAGCCAGACTCGTTACCAGGGATGCAACCCTGGATACAAAACATTGCGTTCGTACCGGTCCATGAACCGTATAACTGATTAAACCCTTATGCACGTTCTGAAATCGTATTACTCCGCGTTGCTACCCAAAGACGTGATTTTTAATTTTAGAACCATAAACGGAGTTTTAGCGCTAACACTGGACTGCGGATTTTATCGGAAAATGGATTAACCCTCAAGTGTGACTGGGTGTGCGTTCCATGAATTGAACTTTCACCGTTTTAATTTTCTTTAAATCATCTTGAAATCCCCCGATGGATTCGCTGAGAATGGTTTTATGGGTTGAACTTCACTCTTGCAACCCAGACATTTTAAACTTTTTTTTATATAATCCTGTATATTCTTACGAGAAAATGCCAAAAATCCAAATTTTAATATTAGGAATTCACTGGTTCAAAAGTTATGCGCGTGTAAAGTTTTAAGCGTTTCTGATTGCAGTGATTAAAATTTCTTTGTCGTTCATAATTTCTTACAAGAAGAAGAAAATTAAAAACTATACTGTATATTCACAGTAATAATATTATTTCGTTCGAAATAATAAACCTGTAGATTACAATAGTATTTCTCGATTAAAACATTTCATAGTATTAGCATTCTGAAAATGGGCATTTTACATGCAACGACCCAACAGAATTTTGTCGAGAGAATGACACGAGAAATGTACAGCCAGTCAAAAGTCTCCGTACACCGTACAGTAATTTATTTGAAGTTATATAATTTTAAAGGAAATGGTAATAAATAAATAATTCTTGCGTTATTATGTTCACAAACATAACATTTATTGAAAGTGCAAAAAAAAACTATATTACATTTATTTATTAACAAATAAACAAAGGCAAAACTAAAACTCAATGAAAACAAGGTCAAAAAAGTCTCTGTACATGTAACACTATTATTCATAATTTGTTAATTAGTGATCAGTTGGGCCGCGTTTTAATTTTATAATTTCTTGCATCCTCTTTGGCATTGTTTGAACTAATTTTTGCATTGTACTTCGCTGAATATTTTCCCATTCCAACAATATTTTAGATTTTAGGTCTTCCTCGTTTTTTATTGTGTATTTTTTCAAATTTCTTTTTATTTCTCCCCCCAAATGTTCGATTGCATTAATGTCGGGAGATTGTGGAGATGTATGCAGCTGTTTCGAGACATTGTATAATACCCATTCCTTTCCTTTCTTAGCCATGTGCTTAGGGTCGTTATCCTGCTGAAAGATAAACGACTCTTCAAGATGTAATTTTCTGGCACTGTCTTTAAATTTTCTTTCAAAATATTCAAATATTTATGCTAATCCATTATACCGTCAATGAAGACTATATTTCCCACCCCTGCTGCACTCATACACCCCCACACCATCACGCTGCCATCAATTTTTGAGTAAATTTTTGAGTTTCATCTGTTCATTCGGGTTTTTCCACACTTTAACGTTTCCATCCGAAGTTAAAATAGTAAATTTATATTCATCACTAATTATAACATCATTCCAAAAGCATTGATCCTTATTAACGTGTGCCTTTGCAAACTCAAAACGCTTTCTTTTATTAATTAAGTTTTCTCCTGGCTGTACGACCATTGTATCAAACTTTTCTCATAACATTTCGAATAGTTTCAGGTATTACTTTTATATTATAATCATTTTCTATCATACTGGCCAATTTTGGTGCACTCGTTTGTGCATCACAACGAATTGTTCGTAGGATTGCACGTTTATGATTAGTATCTAATTTTTGTGGTCGACCTGTACGTTGTAAACTTTGAATAGATTTAGTTTTTTCGTATTTCTCAAGAATACATTGCACTGAAGAATGTGTCCTTTTTACTATTTGACCTAATGGATAATCCATCTTCTCTTAATTTGATAATTAAATCTCTGGTCGCAAGTGGTACTTCCATTTCGGAGAAATTATTTCGCGAAAACGTCTTTTATTCTTGCTAACAGCCCAACAACTAAATTGTACTTGACCATAGAGTGTTTCGTTGAGAGTTATTTGTAAACATTCATCTGAACTGTTCACAAATGAAATAAATTTACGCGCTCACAGTCTCTGTACAGACACTTTTTTGACCTTATTTTTGTTATGCTCGTCATTTTCGTTCGTTTATTTGTTAACAAATGCATGTAACGTCTTTTTGTTTGCGCTAATAATTAATGTTATATTTCTGAACATAATAACGAAAGAGTTGTTTATTCACTACCATTTCCTCTAAAATGACACAACTTTAAATAAATTCTTGTACGGAGACATTTTTGGCCGACTGTATTTCCGCCAGTTTTCACCGGAAAACTGACAAAAGAAGGAAAGAAAATGTAAGACCTGCGATCTTCTTGTCCAGGCGTGTATAAGCCTGCATACCTGCTTAATCGATAGACCCTGAATCGATCGAGAAACGTTTACAAGCGTGAACGGGCGTTTGCAAATCATCGTATCAGCTGTTTCGCCGGCGCGGCCCGTTCGAGCGTGATCGCAATCACCGCGTGCTACGTCGTGTCCCTATATATAACGGAAGAGTACAGAAGAGTTTCTCGTCGAGGATAAAAAGGAGAAGCCCTGGGGATAACTGTGGTAGTGGGATCGTGCCGCAATACACACCGGTTAGTGACACACCTAGGATTGTCCGTTGTACAGCAGTCGTCGAACTACCGGGCCGACACCCTCACCCACGTTACGGCTGAATAAACCTACGTGTACTATATATGTGGTCGATGCGCGATGGTGAAAACTCGAGGGAGATGGCGGACCGACGATAGACAGAGGCAGAGCCGACGAGCGCGTACCACGGAGAGGAAAGAAGCGAGCCGAGGACAGAGACGGATCCTCCAACTTGCGAGTCTCTACAAAGGATGAAGGCCCGACCGACCAGCAAGAAACCGTGGTACAAAGGCAAAGAGAAAACTTCTGGCGAAAAAGGGAGGCCCGACACCGAGAGACCATGTTCACGGAGGGGAAGAACGAGGGAGGGGAGGGAAAGGGGGAGGAGGAGGAGGATGAGCGAGCCATCTATCAAGACTCGTTGTTTACCGGGTATGGTTGTCGCAAAGAGCGTAGAAAACGGTTAAAAAATTAGAACGAACGAACAAATTTCCGCGAAACACGAGCAGACTGAAGAAACGTTCACAAACATGAATGGGGAATGAACGAGATGAAAAGTGAATGAATGAGAGAGAGAGAGAGAGAGAGAGAAAAAGAGCAGCTTTCAACTCGGAGCACGTATACCGGGTGGTTCGTTCGGATTGGAATTCGGTTAACACTACGCAACGTTTTTACGCGCATACGTCATCGCAGAAACAAGCTACGCTAAGCGTGACGTCAGCGCGATGATGCTTACCGGAAATCCTTCCGGTGGTCTTATCGCCTTGTCTCTTATTTCACTGACGTAACGTTATGTTACGAAGAGGAATACCTCGCATAGTCGCCAGATCAAGTCTTGTCCCCCCACTCCAATTTCCCCGTCTACCACGCATCCGCCACTCAATTGTGCGTCAGAATGTCACGTGACCAATCGGGTACTGACAAATAGAGGGTAACTCTTTTCCCCTCGATTCGTGCCACCTCCCCTCATCCGGCGACTGTGGCAACACCGCAATGTTTAAAAACGAGAATACACTCGTGGACGACTCATTGCTGGGAACAACGATACAGTGTGATAGTAATTAAGAGAATACATGACAAGGCAAGGAAATCTCATGAAATCGTGCATCAACATGATCACGTTATCTTTTTGCGACTGTTTTTTTCTATTTCAGTTGGAAACTTCGGTTCCGCGACGCTGATTTCATTCACGCTGTACGCTGTTTTCATTTGAATAATTATCAGAGAAACGAATGGTATCATCGCCCGGAATCATACACGATGAATCATAGGATTTCGTGGCGAACCGATTGAAAGTCATATGCAGAAAGGTCACGAGGCTACGAGGATGATAAAACTGGCTTTGCAACGTTGTCTGCTTTGCACTCGTGTCTGTTGACGACAAAATGACATCATCTATTCATTTTTACTTAAACTTCACGAATAAAAAATATATTCTGGATAATATACCAGAATATATCATAATACACAATAATATACCAGAATAAACTAGAATATACCATAATATACCAAAATATACCAAAATATACTATAATATACCAGAATATACCATAATATACCATAATATACCATAATATACCATAATATACCATAATATACCAAATATACCATAATATACCAAAATATACCAAAATATACTAGAATATACCAGAATTTACCACAATATACAAGAATATACTAGAATATACCATAATATACCAAAATATACAAGAATATACTAGAATATACCATAATATACCAAAATATACTAGAATATGCCATAATATTCCAGAATATACCAAAATATACTATAATATACCAAATTATATTAGAATATACCCGAATTTACCAGAATACACCAGAATATACCAAAATATACTAGAATATACCCGAATTTATCAGAATATACCAGAATTTATCAGAATATACCAGAATTTACCAGAATACACCAGAATATACCAAAATATACTAGAATATACCAGAATATACCAGAATATACCAGAATATACCAGAATATACCAGAATATACCAGAATATACTAGAATATACCTGAATTTACCGGAATATATGTAACTTCACGAATATAAAATATGTATTCAGGGTGTCCCAAAACTGTTGTACTTCCTTGAAAAAGATACTTCCTGATTTCATTTGAAGTATAACTACTTCCTTTGAGAAGATGTTCTCTGCGACTTTATGGGGGAGTTATTAATTAAAAACACGGACCAATCAGAGCGCGGCTATAGCAGAGGGATCCCGGCTAGGCGACAGCTCTCGCTGAACGTGAGTTGGTATTGGCCGAGCCAGAATTCGTCTGCTGTATCCGCGCTCCGATTGGTCTGCGTTTTTCTTTAATAACTTCTTAACAAAGCCGCAGAGAATATTTTCGCAAAGGAAAAAGTTACTTGGAATGGCGTCAGGAATCGCCCCTTTCAAGTACAACATTTTTGGGACACCCTGTGTATTTGCTGTGTTGAACGAAGTTGCATATCTTCAAGATGTTTTGAAGGATTGAACTACCTAATTATCCCACAGTAACACTATCTATAAGCGCAATTCTTTCAACTACTGTAGATAGTTCTACATCAGTAATTGCGATTGTACATGTATTCCTCGAAGCAAATTACTCTTCGATATCATATAAAACAAGAAACACTATAACGAGCACACACGGCTTTATCATATTCGAATATCTGTTTTATGCACCAATTACTACGCACGAATGAAGCTAATCGTATTTTCATTGAACACAGTTCCCAAATATTTCTTTTTATTATGTTCCTACATTTTTTGCATTCAATTTCAAATGAAGAACTGAAAACCCGTTTTAACACTTCTAAATTTAAATTGAATTAAATAAATTACTGTTCCATTACTATCTTGCTCAGAAATAGTCAATAATATTTTTAATTAGTTCTACAGTCGATCAATAATTCTTTATTGAAATCTCAGAAGTGATAATGTACTTAGCCAGTTAAAGAATTAATGTACATATGTTTATATAATGCATTATACGCATATGCTTTTACAATTGATCTAAAGCTTTAGTAATCAATTAAATAAATACGGTAAACAAATATGGTTATATGACAGTATAAATTGAAGCGGCGCTTCACAGTCGCCGTTCGCGTACGAAGGTATTATGTCAACTACTAACTGACATAAATGTTCACGAGTCATATTTAAAGTAGTAAATTAATTAATGGTTGATAAAAATTCGACGGTAGGATCATGTAATTATATGAATAATTAATGCGGTATTGTAATATGTCATGCTCAAGACACGAAAACACCTACGCGATACGCTCGCATACTTCGCGAGAAGTTCAAAGAGCAAATTGTTCTTCGTCAAGATTGCAAATGTACAGGACCCTTCAAGAACGCGCGTCTTCCTGCGATTATGATGCACATCTGCCCGTCCTCTCGTCTTTTTTGCGATACCTCATATGCGCACGCAATAACTCCTACATGTGTGGACCAGTCCATCCGTTCCCGATAAATCTTTTTTCAAAATAAATACGCCCGACTAGCCGTCGAGTCTCTTAACGGGAGATTAACGTTCTATATGGTGTCCTAAAAATGCTATACAGTGTTTACTCGATATATGTTCAAAACACGGGTCTAGCCAGGGACATATATCGGATACTATTCTTTGATCCACGTCGAACGCAGAAAAGGACAATAGTGAAAATAGGAAATAATGAAAAATAGGAAGTTTTGTTATTGGATTAGTAGTGGTCTCCTGATCAGATAAAGATATAACCGACCTGTATTGTGTTACAGTTCTCGGCGATCGACATCCCTCGAGCTTCCCGCGGTGGTGGGGATAATTCCGCGACGTTATCAGCCATGCCTCGGCGACACATATAGAGAATTTACTCTACCGTACCTTTTTTATGCACGTATGAATTTCTTGCGTTCCGCCGCGACATCAATATCGCCAGGTTAGATCTAACGTCACGTTTATTCCTTGTCACTTATTTTTATTTTGAAAAATGATATCGAAACTCAAGCGTCAGCTTTTTAAAACTTTGAAAATGATTTTCGAAAAGCATTTGAGTCATCGCATTGGCTGATTAGTAAGACCCTTATGAATCCCGTCTGATTTCTTTCCACAGCGTCAAAACGCCATTTCTCGATTTTCGATTTCAATTATGAAAATAATAAAAAATTTTAACGAATTAAAATGTCGCGGCATCCGTATTGTCTTTCAGGCAGGTTATTGTCATGCCTAAATAGGCATTTTTCTTCCTTTCCAAATCTTTGTCACAAAATTTTGAAAATCTTACCTATATTAACCCTTTGCATTTGGCGCTATTTTCAATCTAAAACTAAATTTTCCTTCCGTAATACAGTATTTTCATTTTATTCATACGAAACTGATCCGATTTCTACATATAATATTTAAATGTTCAGTAATCTAATGAATAGAAATTTTGTAATGTAACAAATATTTTGTAATATTTTTTCTAATTTCTAATACCGGACCAGTCAGAATGACTGGTTCCTAATTTTTTCTTTTACGATTACTGAAATTGTAAAAATGTTTTCATCGGAAATTTTTTAATGAACATCTTCATTGAAGCACATATTGCAATAAAAGTTGTATGAAGTCTGAACGGGCACAGTCTTGTCACTGTTACAAAGCAATATACGTCAGTCGCATTTATTGCTCGGTAGTTCTAGTGTTAAATATGCATTACATTCTATAACATTAATTTTTTCTACTTACAATTAAGTGAGAGTAAACACTGTAATGTGTTAAGTAGTTTTAACTAACGGCAATGTAATTTTATAGATAAAATACAAGTTTTCAACATCTCTAGTGTATATGACAGTGAATATGAATATGATGAACCAATAACAAAAATAAACGCAACCTTTGTCCCACTCGGCAGACCAATGACTCCTACTTCACGGTCATGCAAGAGCGTTTTGGCGCCACTGATAGCAGTGAGTCTCATACGTGTGGGGGGACGCTCATTTATGCTGCAGAAATAGCTCTATTCGCACGTGCATGCCATTTGGCTATAGGCCATTTTACGGGCGAGCTTCCCGCTCCTTTTCTTTGTCCTCTTTCATAAAGTCGATGGTTAGACAACGTTAACGGGTTGATATTCTGCTTTTATTCGATGTTTCCATTCCGAGTGCCCCCCTCTCCCCATAATTGATGACCCCTAGTAGAAAACACTGTGGCAAGATTTCTCGGTAATTATTTACAGCAGCTTCCTAGCCGATTTGAATGGCCTTGAAATGTGTTATTAAGGTCATTACTCTGAACAACATTTTCCTATACATGTTACCGGGTTAAAAAGAAATTGGTTTCACTGTGGAAGACAATTTAGTGATATATAGCTTACAGCTGCATATTATTTTCCTTATAAATTTATCAAGTCAGAATATGTTTAACTAAATGAGAATCATGTACTGACATGTATTTTTTGTGTGGCGTATTCTTTCACATGGCTCGGGAAGGGAGCTACCACAGTAATAGTAACAATTGTGTAAATTAAGATGATAATTGCAGGTGACCGACCCCACATGATTTAGTTATCGTCAAATGGAAGCTGCAGTCGTGACCCATCGGCGGGTCACGTAGGCAAGTAAGAGCATCATCCGATGACTCACCAAATGAGTTATGCCGTGCAGAACATGTTAAGCTTTCGTCTAACATTTTGTTTACATTATCCAAAATATAATCATGAACCATATTTTCGTTCATTTCAACTCAAACCTGCCTCAAATCATTATGCACATTTTTATTAACTCTCACACGCTTCTCAAAAATAGTTGCATGAACGATTCTTGGTGAACCATTTGGTCATCCATTTTCAATGCACACTTTAATTTGCATTATATATTATAGTATAATGATTTGCATTATACTATTCTGTTGTTTACTGTTATTTGCACTCGAGATATTTAAAAAAGTTCGAGTAATATATTATACAAGCCAAATATAAATATTTTTTGAGTTAGTAGCATACATAAAATTTTTAAAAACCTGGGTACAATATGTAACAGGATTTTAATAAAAGTGGTAGTTTAACGGAATGCTTGTTTACGAAAATTTCCTAAAAATTCTCAGGGTGTCTATGTCAATAATTTTTTAAAAACAGTTCGCTTTGATATAAAAATAAAAATCATACAATTCTAGTAGTACAATATGTTCTGTATATTACTATCTGTATATATTACTAATAGCGTACATTTGGTATGCATTTAGTGTTATCAATATTATGAGTCATATGTTATTTTAACTGAATGTACGTCGTATTTGTATATTATACGAATTACGCAGTCATACAGGAAGGATTGGTGACGTTCGAATATAAAAATAGTGCAGTATCGTCACCAAGCAACTAGACGTTTTAAAATTCGAACAGTAGTTGTCGTCATAAACACTATCGCTAAACCAGAAGCAAATAATTATGCGATAAGTACCCCGGTCAAACAAGTTTTTCCCCGGTCGCTCAAAACACAACTACGAAGGTGAGTTGACAATTATGCGGAATAAGGCTATATTTATTGATAAAACTGTAACTTGATATCGTGCTCGTCTCGTTTCAGGCATCAGGATCAGTGTCACCAGATGAGGGGAGGGAACACGATTTTATGGGAGAACGTCACGTGACCGCAGCGCGGCAGAAGTTTGGGGAGTAGCGTGGTAGAAATTAAAGTGGGGGAACAAGTCTTGATCTGGCGACACTGGTTAGGATCTCCACTCCAATATTAACGTGACAAACGGGAAAAGCATCAATTCGGTTATGGTTCTTGTGGTCTGAAAGTATATCTGTACGTGCACAATTTCTAATTTTTAGTCACTTACAAAACTTGCTATTGCGACCTGGTTAATAAAACTAAACAGCATTGTTCAAATGGTAAGACAATAACTTAAACTTGAATTACTTACAATATTTTCAGATGCATTATTCTAATCTCTATAACTCGAATTTAGGATAACGGAACCTCGGCAAGTCAAAATTTATCTGTATAAGTTAGACTTTTTAAATACACATGTCTTATACTTAGGTTGAAAATTTAAAAATATAACTAAACAAAGCATTTAATTTGTCTTCCTTTAAGCCGTTATGGTTGAAAAATGATTAGCCTTCGCGAAAAGGTTTTGTACGCCCAATTTTCGTTTGTTAAACCATTTTTACTAGAAAAATCTAGATCTAATCAAGGCAAATTGAAAAATTGACATCTTCCTTTAAAATTCGAATTGTCGAAGTAGAATTTTTTATTGCTGATAAGAGCATTCTGTGATATAAAAATATTAGATTTCTACGACTCGTCATCACTTTATTAGACCACTCATAATTTTATTCGAGGTGAAAGTCAGAAATAAATTTTACGTATACGTACATAAATGTGAAGAACACAATAAAACAATTTTACTGAACAACGGCAAAATTTTCATTGAATAAAGAATTATTGTAAAGATTATTAAGGATTATTGTAAGTGATAAGCCGGACTGTAGCTTGAAAATTGTTTCCCCCCGGCAGTCAATGCCAAACAATAATTGATAACATTCGGTCGAAACTCGTACTATTAGACAGTTGGTTATCCAACACGCGCGAAACAATGAATTACGAGAAAAGCACGATGTCACGGCGCACAGTGGTGCCAAATGACTAAAAAGCGGCAAAAAATCTGTAAAAACGAACTTATCCAACGAATTTGTTTGAAAATTTGTGGAGAGATTGCCACAGGTACATCGCTTATTTGGCAAAAAAGTTGTTAACATTAAGTAATATGGGCTAATCGAAAATCTCTGTTTTCTGCCAATTTTTTATTTATGGGAGCATACAACAAATACTTTAATAGATTTTGGTCAGGAAGTAATCGTTTTGGCAAGGTGTAAGATTGATCTAATATCTAATATCTGTTCCATTTTTGCGACAGTGGTGCAGTGAACGAAAACTTTGATTATTTAACATAAAAAATGGTTTTAAATATTTTTTTATATGTATGAATGTCACTTTTTTTATTATCTGATATGTATCCCTTAAAAATTTCAAACAAACGTGTTCAAATAATCGTGACTTCCGCGCGATTCGTTCTTGGAAATTCCGAAAGTTGATATTTAAACTTAAATTGCGGCGAAAGCATCTCGAAATATCTCATAATTTTTTTTCAAAAAGCTAGATCATTATCATAACTTGCCAAAACGATCAGTTCCAAATCGAAGCTTTTCAAAGGATTGTTTGTATTCCTCCATAAATAAAAAATGAGCGTAACGCAAAGAGGCTTCAGGTTAGTCCATATTACTTAATGTTAAACAACTTTTTTTGAAAAATTTTTTTGCCAGTTATTAGTTGAAGACCCCTGGTGGATTTGTAGACCCCTAAGTATTCAATCATAGGCGTAGTAATTACATAACTATCGCTCTGAAAACTGATGAATTCCCAGGAGCGAACAAACGGTTATTTACCATGCGTATATCTCCGTAAAAAAATTTTTTTTCAAAAATCTGGCTCCGGGACATCATGGAAAATTTATAAAATGGATTTTTTGCCGCCTTGGCACCACTGTGTGCGCCGCGCGTACGAAGCACGCAAACAAATGAATTCTGTCGCGTGTAGTAAAAGACTGGCGCGGGAACGACACAAAACTGCAGCGTTAGCGGTATCGTCTGGACATCCTGTTTGCATCGTTGAAATCAGAATTCGAAGGACATTCGAACCCGCTATATGTACGCCGGAGAGAGGTAACCAAATAGGCGCGAACGCTTCCCATTGTCGTTTAGAGAGGTGCGCGCTTGCGGCACACGCGAGTGTGGTTAGACTGCACAGTGCAGACGCGTGCGAATGCGTGCGAACGCGTATACGGTCGCATGCTCGCACACAGCCTAGCCGGTTTAATTCAGCCGGATAAATTGTACAAAGCTGTCTGCCGACGGACCCGCAGTTAAAAATATCCCCGCTGCCGACACGTTTCCCAGTTCGTCGATAGTGAAAGCATTTCTGCGTTATTTCGTGTCTTCCAACGCGTGCGCTTACGCAATCGCGAAAACGCGTTTTCTTTCATATTCACCGCCTCCCTTTCCAACGCCTCGGATCCAAATCGTTCGTTGCTCCTATCGCATGAAATCCCCAACAGTACAAGCAACAAGCAGTCAAAGCGGATCGTTTCTAATAGAGTACGGGATTGTTAGAATTGTTCCGAATAAATATTGATCTAAAACACTTATTCGAATTTTTTAGTCGAATATTTTATTCGGAAAATAATCCTTCTTTATTTACAGTAAGTTATTCTCTCTATGTAATCGAACATTTTCATCGTTATTTATTCGAATATCGATTGTAAATACGTATTATGCGAATAATTGTTGACTATTTTTTTCACGTAATTTTATAAGAATATTTCAGACCAACTTCATCCTGTACGAATAAATGCTTATTCGGATAAAGTATCTTCATAAATTTTTATTCGTTTTTTGTATCTAGATAAATTTCTATTCAGTTGGATATTTACTCGTCGATAGTGTCGAATAAATATTATTCGTTAATCTTTATTTCTTATCCGTCATCCCTATAAAATTTTGCCCAACTCTGATTTCTTTTTTTTTTCTTTTTAGAAAAATTGCGAAACTGTATTTGTTGAGATTTGACAGTTACAGTTTCTCAATAAATCTATCTTTTTGCACAAACATCGCTACTTCTCGAATTTCTGGAAAATATTTTTATTTTTAGTGTGACGCTGCAAAATTTACAACAGCACCGTAGAAATTTTGTAAATATAGCTATTTAGTTCAAACGATGTTCCGAGAGAAAGCAAGGACATTCAATATGTAATATTAGAAAAAATATTTAATAATATTTGTATGATTTATGAAATAAGTATAAGTGAAGCAACATGTACACAATATAAATGATTCAGAAAGCAGACTTTCAAAATTACACTTTCTCATTCGAATGAGCACAAGTGGTATAATTTTGAAGGTTTTCAACTTCGACAATTGAATATTTGTAACTACTTCTATTATTATTAGAATCAAAGAATAGTATCTTCTGGCCGATATATGTCTTAGGCTAGACCCGTGTTTTGAACATATATCGAGTAAACACTAATTAAATTGTCATAAAATGTATTGTAGTTACAATAATTAATATGAGAAATAGAAACGTTAAGATTTACAATTTTGTTATTAACAAAATTTTTCACATCGATACAAATTTTAAAAAATAAAAAATTCATTTCATCTATCATTAAGATACTAAAACGTACATGTACTATTAAATGTCTACTTCAGAATTTCCCAGATAACAACGAAGTTGTATACGCTTGGAAAATTTAGCAAATTCGTTGCATGAAGTCTTATACAAGCAGGAAATTAAATGAATATAATATCACCAAATGAAATGATAATAGCATACTTAATATGGGTCTACAATTTATTTCGACAACAATCTGAAACTGAAGAATTATTAAGAATAATAAAACTATCGGTTAGCAGATTTCTCTGTTAATTGTTAGTGAAAGCATGCATGTGTCCAGTTACGCATACTATGACATAAAATTACGTAACAGAGGAACGTTCAGGTACTAATTCGATTTATATCTGGTTGAAACATTATAGTTCTCCGTTACAAACAGTACTTTCAAATAATGTAAAGGGAAACGCAGTTCGAAAGAAGTAGTCATTGTGAGAGTTAGATATTTTGCAACATTATGCTTTTTATTCGATAATGAAGCATCCCGTTTTTTTTTCTAATCGACTACTTTTATTTCAACATTGCAGAAATTATTAAGAAATGTCACATTTCCACGAACCAAGAAAATTAGAACGGAACTAACAACAGTTGCAACTACGGTTTATAGCACTATCAAAATGTATTATTTATGATCATTCAATCAAAATTTCACTAATCTACCAGACATTTTGCAATTAAAAACAAAAGAAAGACAATATTCTAATAATGACAAATTCCTACTGTACAATCTCATTCCATAAAAAATGGAGGGAAGGAAAAATATCAATTTTTGTAACTGGCATATTATTATGGGAAAAATAACAAATACATGTTTTTTTTTTGTATTTTACTGATTTGCAAATGCCATAAACTAGCAAATCTATTTCCTCAAACAGCATGAATAAATTATATTTACAACTAATATAAGATTAAACTATTTACCCTTACGACAAGCTATTAAATATATTAAAATTACGTAAGAGTACAATAAACTGACAATTCAATTTATTTTCCTGCATTGTGCGAGTAGTAAATTAGATTAAATTTACTCTTGTGAAAAATATCAAACATATTATAAACAAGGGTAAGAATCCTGATATAAAAAAGATGGATGGTTTAAAAAAAAATGTCATAATTTATTTTTCTTATAGTCCAGATTTCTGCCGAAGGAAGGTTCCACGAAGTTTCTTATGCCTGACCAAAATATATTATCGTGTACAAAACGGAAACAGATTCGGCTTTCTATTTTTAGTCTTTTTCGTGAGAGTGACATCTGAGTGATCATTCTGCGTGCGACAGCCGGCAACGGAAAGTGCTCTATTCAGTCAAATCAGACAAATCGTGTCTACATTCTAATGTATTTATTTTTCCGTTAGCCCATTTGCAATTTGAAAGATGCTTTTGAGAAACTTACGGAAAACTTCATTCACAAGCGTATAGTATAGAAAATATAACGACGAATAGGATGAATAGGCAGATGGTTTGTCGCTAATGAAGCCACTGTTGTCGTGTATAATGAATTGCAAGAATTCTGAGAAAAATTGGGCGTTATATAAAACAGACAGAGCTTCTTTTGATTCTTTCTGAATGCATTGCGATTCGTATCTCGTATTCCTCACGACGATCGTTAATATTAACCAGGCACACTGCTGATTTATCGACGACGACGACGGGACGACATGAGAAACACTGCTGGAAGAGACCCCTCTATATATAGAAACGTTGCTTTTATCTTTTCCTGTGGATATTTTCAGAGAAGCTTCGGTTCTTGGGCAGTATTGTTTAGCCTGAAAGAGACGTGTTATCGGCACTGACCTTTTTTTGTCCCTCTCGTTTTCTATTCGATTTTTTGGTCTCACGAGGCAGCATGTGTTCGTGCAAGTGCAATCATGCGCGGATGACCGAGCTCGTCGCTCTACTCTGATCGCCGGTTGCGATCGATGTTACATAGTGACGATTATTCGCAGAAACCAGACCGATTTCTGTGCAGCTTCGTGTTGTGCGAAAATACCGCGTCTGAGATAAGGCAAATGTCTCTCTTTCCTCTGGGCTAGTGAACACTATAAATAAACACGTAAAATTGAAGAATTTTTTATTTTAACCCTTTGCACTCGAAGCCATTTTAGCTCTAAAATAAAACATTTCTTCCGACCTAGAATATTTCCCCTCTATATATATATTTTTTTTTCATACTAAATGGTGCAATTTACTCGTAGAGTTCGGAAATGTTTAGTAATTTATTAAATACAAACAAATTCAATAATGTAAAAAATATTATGAATTATGATACAGCAATTTTTAGTGGCGCCTTACAGTCGCCATTCCAGTGCTAAGGATTAACCCTCGGACTAGAGTCGCCAGATTAGGGGAATTAACTCGAATTGAGGGGAAAAGGTTACCCTCTCTCTGCCATTTCCGGGTTAGTCACGACGCAGACGCAACGCGAATTGGGTTCGCGCATCGCATCACGTGATTGATCCGTGGCGGAAGCAGTGTTGCCAGATGAGGAGAGGGAAAACGAATTGAAGGGAAAAGTTACCCTCTCTCTGCCATTTCCGGGTTATTCACGACGCAGACGCAACGCGAATTGGGTTCGCGCATC
Source organism: Halictus ligatus (assembly GCA_028454255.1). Classification (NCBI taxonomy): domain Eukaryota; kingdom Metazoa; phylum Arthropoda; class Insecta; order Hymenoptera; family Halictidae; genus Halictus; species Halictus ligatus. Next base: position 2,379,928 of record CM052136.1, on the reverse strand, counting down.
GCGTCACGTGACTGATCCGCGGCGGAAGCAGTGTTGCCAGATGAGGGGAGGGAAAATGAATTGAAGGGAAAAGTTACCCTCTCTTGGTCAGTACCGGAGTATGCACGGCAGAAACGGAAACGTGTCACGTGACCGGGCTGCGGCGGAAGCTTGGGGAATGGCGCGGTAGAAAGGGAAATTAGAGTGGGGGAACAAGTCTTGATCTGGCGACACTACTGGGGATACTTGCCGCAGGAAAGTGGAGGAACAGAGTCGTAAAATGGAAATTGGTAGAGTTTCTCACAAGTATACAATTGATGATTAGTAGGCAACGGATCTTTATACAAAAATAAACATTTTCTGATTGCAATTGCAATAAAATGGAGTGAAATAGAAATTAATTTTGTTTCTTGATGTGATTAACTGGTAGGAAATAGTATAACAGTATTTTTTAAATTCTTCCACTGCTTTTATTATTTCAAATTACAGCTACACATTCATGACAAAAATGGGTAGCCACAATTTAAGATAGTAAAATGGTTAAGAGAATTTCAGAACATCTGTGTATGACTTTCAACTTATTAGAATTAGTGCAAGGAAAGAAGGACTTTTAGACCTTGTTCCATAAAATTGATGCACAACATTTTTATTTTACATAAATATCCGCAGTCTATTGATGATAGAATCATTTACAGCCTATTAATGTTTATAAATATATTTTTGACGGTACTTAAAACCCGTTTAGTCGTTCTGCTGTTCATTTAATTCAATTGCTAGAAATTGGGTAATGAATGATTTTAACACTCTAGATCAGAGCAGACGGCTTTGGGAGTTTAATGCGTTAATTATCGGTGGATCAATATATTCAGTAACGTATTTAACACACTCACACATAATATTTAGGTGACAGAACGTTAGTGATAGAGTCGCCAAATTAAGACTTGTCTCCCCACTCTAACTTCCCCTTCTTCGCTATTCCCCCACGCTTCTACCATGGCCCTGTCACGTGACATGTTTCGCCTCTGTCGTGTCATAATATCACGTGACTAATACGGTACTGATGAGGGGGGTAACTGCATCCCCCTCAATTGAAGTCAATTGCCCTGATCTGGCGACTCTGGCCAATGGATACAACAAGTATTTATTACTAGATTTTTTACAGGAACCGTTAAAGATACGGGTTTTAACATTTTGAATTTACGTTTCTTGAGATTGTAAAAATGCAGGTATGAGGAATTATTCAATCCACATATTTCACTGGGCATATATTCTAATAAAAATTGCTAAAAATCTGTATAAATGCATCGTTGTTATTTCTATAAAATAATAGAAAGTAGTCACTTTTAGTGCTCCGTAAACCTAGTGTAAACAAACGGATAAACGTCCATGACATTTTCATTTTGTATAAAGGCCCACAGTCTGATCATACGGTTCTTCTAATTTTCATATACCTCTCCGAGCATGAATTCACAAGTAGCATTTTTCCATCACTGAAAACTCGTTGTGTTTCGTTCCTTATCGGCAGAAAGAAACAGAACAGAAAGGCCACGACGACTGTTTAGGCGCGGTGATCGAAGAACCGATTGAATCCTATGGGATACGATTTTCACGAGGATCTCCTAGAGAGTCCAATGTCTCGATAGGAAGAAAATTCTCGGTTCGAGCAGTTGACCATTTCGTTTGGAAACGGTCCAGCCGTATTGTCGCATACGGACGGTAGATATGGTAGAGACAGAGAGGACAGAGAGAGGAGATGCGGTTGTCGTTAGAAAGTAGGAAGGAGAAGGATGGAAAAAGGAGTGGGCGTCGGACTGCGGAACGGTTTGGCTTTGGTTGTGAGAACGTTGAAGATTCTCGTGTTCAGCGGGAACCCCTTGAGGAGGATCGTGCTTCTGCTATCAAGCAAGCAACCCATGTATCTCTTCTATAAGCTGGCGAGTCTATGCTTGTCCAGGCAATCCCTCAAGAATGCGGCAGAATCGGATACAGGTCCTGGAATGGAACTAGCGATTTATGGAGGACCATCAAAAAATCATTGCTTATGCTCGCTCGCATGTGCCGCGAACGGCGTTAAATTAATCCTAACCGAAACCTGACTACGCCTATTATTTTAGACTGCGGATTTTATGCATTTGTGACAAAGATTAACAGGTGAAATTTAAAATAGTGAGAGAATTAATTTTAGAAATCAAAAAATAGATTATTATAATAGAATAATAGATTAATTAGAATTCAAAAGAATCCGAATGTATTCCTTTTAATCTATTAAAATTATTAGAGGAGGAAAGAATTTCATATTTGGATTATGTGTTACAATATTTTCATTTTGCATAAATATCTGTAGTCTATCATTTGAATCAGCATTTATATTTATTTTCTCGATCTATTGTTATTCACTGTTCTTCTATCTTTTTCTTTAGAAGCTTTGCTTGTATTGTAATGACTAAACCGCGGATCTGTATAAAAATTCTCTTTTAATCACCTTAATAAATCGAAAATAATATGATAATGCCTTTAAATTTTTCTAATGTCTTTGGATTTTTGTGTTTGATGTATTCACCCTTGTCATAAGTATGTACATAAAATCCGCATGCTAGGAATGATTTTAATAAAAGTTATCCCTTGAATTTCTTTTTTTCTCTCAGATTTTCAACGAGATGGGAGCAATAAGGATTAATACTACATTACTTTATGCTACTTACTTATGCTTTATGTTTGTTATACCAACAATATTCTGATGTTACTATAGAGTATGGTTCTCACACCAAATGTTTTTCTAATGACGGTACCCATATGTTATATCATTTGGTGGTATTTCTTTTCTCACGATATAATTTCGTAAATTGATTATACCCTACAATTTTTAAAATCAATATAATATATAATGATATATTAATGTAATATATTTTGGTGTATTAATGTAATATATTTTGGTGTATTAATATTATATTGCTTCATTGCTTTCTATTGTTTATATGTAATATAAATTTGTTTAAACGCATGTTCACGAGTAATTTGCGAATCTACATGCAAAATAAAACTTTTCTGTATTAATTGCAAGCTACTAAAACCAACAAAATATTTGTTTTATTTTTTAGTCATTTCAATAAGTTGACGATAATATATCTATACTCTTAAATTCTTTTTCTACTATTTTATATTACACCTGCACGTTATTGTTATTAATGCATAAAATTTATCTATTCATGAGTTTATCCAACATAATTGAACGATTTCTCTATATCACATAATTTTAATTCATATAACACAAAACAGAAAACTTATATATCACTAGGAAAATGAATTATTATTATTACATATTATTTTAGTCTTTAAATATCCTATGTTAATCGTTATTATAATTATTACTTACACAGAAAAATCGGTTTCGATATTATTTGTACTAATTCAGTAATTTTTCTTCGAAATGTTAATCATTTGAATAAAATAATCTCTACGTAAAACAATAAATAATTTTTAGCTCAAATAGAATAGCTTCATAATCTTGTCGAAATTTCTACGCATGAAATGTGTAGTACAGTTAATAAAATTAATTTTACAGTAGTTTATGCTCTCCAAAGTGTACACATCGGTTTCGATAGCAAGCGAGATGAGAAATAGCTACAAAAATTGTATGTAGCAATTTGTACGTTATGGCGCTTAATTTCCCTTTCACTTTACCGCCTCGAATCTATTCGCAGTACGGTGCCAGAGTTGCCGAAATGACTTCAGTATAATATCGCACAAAAATTCAAATATGCCACTTTTGCAAGTTATAATTAAAGTGCACATTCCTAACTTAATTATCATAATCTTCTCTTCCTGCTACTTTACTTTACGTTATGTAAAGTATTCAATTAACACTTTTATACGTGTCTTTTAGAAGTTGTTGAAAATATAGATATAATCTCATTTTACAGTGTATAATATGTAGGTTGAATTTCATATTGAATTTAAGGGGATAACCAATTTTCGAATTGATCCAAAAAAAGTGTCAGTCAAAATGTTTTTTTTTCTGTTACATGCGACAATACAATAACACATAGGGATAAGCATATGTATAACAATTGATGTGAATAAAAATAAATTTGATAGATTTATTAATTTGTACTTGTGGAATAAGCATACAAAATTAATACCAATGTAATAAAGTAATTGTTTCATAGACACAATAACTACAGACTTTTTGTTACATATAAGGTGTGTCGACCCACTAGGTTTTTGTAAAATACAAATTACAACATAAACAATAATAAATGGATTCATAAAATCCGAAATATTTTTTACAGTAAATGAACAAGGTTTTCTAAAGGATATCATCAAGGATTTGATTTCAGGATCAAGGATTCTAAAGAAAAGAGCATTTTCAATTTTCACGGGAAAATTGGTATAATGTTTGTATGTAATTATTCATCTCGCACACATCGTTCATAGTCTGATAAAAAGTATTATTTAGTGTGAAACAAAATTTTGTCTGATCCCAACCATAGGTAAGATAAGTCAATATTTACATTGCGATACGATACTGCTCCATATCAAATAGATCAGTACAATTTGCAAACAGTTTAAAACGAGTAAACCTTCTAATCGTGATGCGAACACTAGAAGAATAGAATGTCGGAGTATATTGGGTTTCCGTTTCTAGAGCGAGAGACGCAAACACACACGGAGAAAAACCCGCGTGGCCCTGGAACGATTCTCGTGAGTCAAACCACACAGTTTCTACACGATACACGACTACTACTGATGATTCATCAGCAAGCATTTATAATGAATCAAAATCTTACGATTGTCTATGCCAACGCTGGCAAACTATCGCATAATGACTATGCAGACTGTAGACAATGTCGTTTCTTTATCACTAGACAGCGGACTTTTTTGAATTTATAATAAAAATGAGTAGGTGAAATTTAGAACGGTGAAAAGATTAAAAGATTTTAAGAACGTAGACCTATTATTTTGAACTAATCAAAATTATTAAAGAGCAACAGGAAAATGATCAAAAACAGCACAACACTAGAAGAAATTATTGGTAATCTAAATGACTTAGAAAGTAATATTAAGTTTTTGAAAGATATAAAAAAATTGAATATAAAATTGAATATAAAAAATTAAATAGTACCATATGTTTTAAGAATCGTTATGAGATACTGAACTGAAATGTTATAATTTGTTAAAGTACCTTTAATGACTTAAATGTTGTACATAAATAAACGTAATTAAATAACAAAAAAAAAAGAAACTTCTGTGTAGCTTTCTGATGCGCAAAACTTTTATTATACAGACCCGCAGCCTATTTATTACTGTCGAAAAGAGTATAAGTGGGTAACCTCGAAACAAAAATTTAATATAAATAGTGTAATTCTAGTTTTAACAAATTATGTTCAGTGGTACATATAGATAGATAGAATGTTGGAAAGATATTAAACTACACTAAACTCAAATCTTTTTTAAACTTTCTGCTAACATAAGATAATAAAAAATATTTTTATATAAATTTAAAACCCGATATTCCTATATAAAAATGTACAAATTAAAAAAATGTTATATTTCTTTTTCTAATATTTGTAATGTTTTTATTACGTTTCGTAGAAAGTGTAAAACTGCCTTGTTTTTAACAACAGAGAAGATATTATAGCGTGTAATTATACTACATAAACTTGCTTAATAAAAAAACTTAATTTTCGTGTTATATATAATTAAATAAAAAAGACATGTACTTGTGTAACTTTTTGCAATTTTTTTTTGGCACAGATAAGGGTATTTTACAAGGTAAAAATATTAGATTTCTACCACTCATCATCATTTTATTAGACAGTGCGTTGTTTTTCATGTGCTCATGCAATTTAAGAAAGTGATTTAACACTGCTGACTAATAAAAATTAATTAGCGGTACGGAACTTATCGTTAGATCATAAAAATGTTACGTGTATACACATAAATGTGAAAAACACGATAAAACAATTTTCTTAAACAACAAAAAATTTTCATTGAATAGAGAATCAGCAAAATAGTTATACAAAGATAAATATCTATTTTTGTACATTGGCTTGCACAATCAATCAATTAAAAACTGAAAGTGGCACATCGATGACCATGTAAATAGATTTGAAGAAGATAACAAGGTTGAAATGGAATTGGTCAAAAAACAATTTAGAAAAATGTATGACTAGTTGTTATGTATTCCTAAGTATAGTAAATATGTGAATAAAAAATCGTGATATGAAAGGCTGCCCCATTTTCATACTTTCTAATCATCAGTTGTAGTTTTATAAAAGTCGTACGCATTAATGTATCAAAACAGAAGAATAAACATTAAATTTCGGTTTATATTAAGTTCTAAATTGCTTTATTTGAGATTTGTATCGACTCATGGTGGGATTTAGATCCCTGTAACGTATTAGAAACTAACGAAAATTTGTTATTTATAAATTTTAATGAGACCAAGTTGATCTCATTTCATGTTTACCAATGTAATGATTCTCTTCTAAAAAAATTTGGCAACTTTTACAATTATTATCATAAGATGCCTGAGTAACTAAATATGACAGCAAATAATTTTAATTTTTGATCATAGTATGTGCAACGTAATTTACAACGATGCTGCTACAACGATGAAACAGAGTTGCTATCGAGACTCCGATGTAACGCAACAACAGTTAGCCGCACCTTTAGGTCAAACGTGTACAAAAATTACAAACTCGCGTAACTGTTACAGTATTAGATTCTTCACTATTTTAGAATGACAGGGCTAGAAATATAAGCAGAAATCAATGATATCTCTTAAATTATCTAAAAATAAATTGTCATTTCTTCGTATAATGAATGATAATTTATTATTCATTAACATCATTCACACTTTTGATAAATCATTTGTTCGTTCTCGAAATCAACATTCATCGTATTATTATATAGAAAAGGAAAATGATGAATTTAAAAGGATCCGTGTCAATAAAAACAATGATACACACTTTCCTAACGTTTCGTTTTCAATTAAAAAATGGTTGCGAGATTCTTAAACTGCGGATTTTATGCATTTATAACAAAATTGAGTGAAAGTATTCAAAGAATTTGAGAGCATCTATATATTCACATCAACTTATTACAATTATTAGAGGAAAAAACGATTATTTATTTGATTCTAGGGCTATTTTTTATACAATTCTGTAGATCTTAACGAGAAAATTCCAAGAATTTTAATGCGAGGATTCATTGGTTCAAAGGTATACGTGTTTAAAGTGGAGCGACGAGCTCAGCATACAAATCCGCAGTATAGTGATTATTTTCTTATACTATTGATGAGATCTTTTTCCACTGAATCGACATTTCTTAAAATCTCGTGATTAAACACATGCCTCGGAACAGTACGGTGCACTCAAAATCATCAAACACAAAGACTCACAGATGGAAATAATCTTCCGTTAGAGGGACAGAGAGACTCGGAGCGAAAGAGATTAATCGAAGGATTGCAAGTTAATGCGAACCGTAAAGGGATCTCTTTGTTTATGATATGTTTGTAGTTGTCACGATGATCGTCTTGATGCGCATTCGAATCTTATTTGGTGAGAGCTGACTCTACGTAGGCGTGCATCTCTACTCTTGTCGCCTTTTTAGTTCCCCCTCTTTTCCCCATTCTCTCTCACTCTCTCTCTCTCTCTCTCTCCCCCACTCTCTGCCACTGCATGGATTCTCGCTTTCGACCTTTCGACATTTTATCCCGACGGAAAAAAAGTTGACCCCTGTGCGGTCGGTGGCTCGAATGACGAACACTTGTAAAGCCGAACAAAAAATTAGAATTCTTAAGAGAGTATTCAGCTTTTTCATTTTCAAAAAATTCATTTCCAAAAACGTAAAACGATTTGTTTCAATTCATAAAATTATTGTAATTAAGAAGAAGAATCTATTCCGCATTTCATATTATTTATTGCTGAATATTTAAAAGCGGTTTTCTATTAATCAAGTAGGTGACCTTAAAATGACTTGAAATTTTTAGATCTTCCGCATGTACCCTGTTTTGCATGAACGAAACAATTTTTTGAATTCCCATTTTTTTTTAACATTCTAAATGAGGTAAAATATTTTAGAAAATCAGTAATCCTAGTTCAAAATGCTGCCATTTTATAAACAATCAAGATTTTTAATTTACTTCGGTTCAGACCATAGCCACGTTCATACTGATTAATATTATTCCTAATTTTCTTGTTTTCTATCAGCAGAAGGACCGGTATCGTGACAAGAGTCGACACATGCTTTTCAAAAGCATGCTAAAAAAAAAGGAATTTATATAGTAAACCCTAAATACATGTCGAAAATCTTAATGCAAAAATTTCAATAGTTCTTCTGAAAAAATTCCTAAAAATCGGTGAAAAACAAACTCACAAAACTTGAATACCTCGTCACTCTTTATTGTTTCATATTAATCTGCTTTTGAAGGTCATATTAGTTTAGAGAGGTCAAGAAGATCGAGTTTGTATCAGACAAACAATATTGGCGCGAGTAGAAGTAACATATAAATCTCTATTTTCTATGGCATCGGTAAACAGTGATTACTCTACATATGTAGGTCCCAAATACCTAGCCAATAAAAGTCCCAGAACTATCCCAACTGACGCGGGGTATATCCCGTGAGGGGCAATGAACGAAACCTCCAGAGCTCGGCTGTTCTTTTCTACGTTAGGTGTGGATAAACAAATAGTATTTCCTGGCCGATTCATGTCCCTGGCTGGACCCGTGTTTTGGACATATATCGAGTAAACACTGTAGTTCTTTTTTTAACTGAAGTACAAAACGAATAAAATGATATTTGTATGACATCACCACGTTTGCTAATATCTTTTTAAGCTGCCATTTTACTGAATTTAGCATTTAAACATTTAACATTTAGCATTTAAAAGAATTGTTTAATTTAAAATGTAATTGATTTAATGAAATACCGAGTTAATGTCCACGTTCAATATTTGGGTGAAGATCTTGAATTATTCGTGCTAATAATTGTATTCAAAAATATAAAAATTAGGATTTTGTATAAGTACGACAGACAAAATCTAATTCTTATTTGAAGCTTCTAACTTTTAAGCCAAGGGTTAACACTATAGACTTAATAAATTGAATGGGATAAAATTCTGTATGGTTCCTTTTTACGTGTAAAATTTTACTTTCTACTTGTCACAGGATTCTTTAGCATAGTTTTCATTTGGTTCCACATATTTCAGAAGAAATGACATTTATACAAAAATTGCCAATCAGAAATACTAGTTTTATTCGTCCACTTTAAAGTACAATTTTGTTTTTCGAACAATATTACTAATTCTATAAACGTTGTTTTAAAAAACCATCTTCATATAAAATTATTTGATCCCAACCATTTTACGAAATTGAATTATTAAATTTACTAAAATTACTGTTCAAATCATACATTTTCGAATGAGAATTTCTCAATAATATCCAGTATCAGAGATGAAAAAATATTATCTTAAATATAACGACGTAGCTTCCGGTAAATACTGTGAACAATTTTCTTACGTATGCGAGATAAACTTGAATTTGATTTGCATATGGTTGTCGATACTGCGAACAAAATAAACTGCATCTGATTGCTTCAGGTTTTCCATTAAACTTGAATCGTGATATGCAGATGGATACCGATACAGGAGCGGGCGAGCCCTAAAGTATCACGAGTTCACTCGAGTTCAAATATTAGCGGCTACATATAAGTTACAGGCCACACGTGTTGACACCGATCGGCGTGTTACTTACACGTCAAAATTACAAGATAAAATACGACAGTGTCATGTTTTTCGTCAACCCTTCCCGCACGTTTGAGCAAGGCGCGCGGCAAGTGTGCTTCGGTAATCATTATCGGAATTTGCCGAAGTACGTTGAAGCGATAATCATTATCGATATGGAGAAAAAATTACAAGAATATTTAACACGCGTTATTTATATCCGCTACCATTCCGGTCGAACAATCAAAAAAGTGAGAACCGCACGCCATCAAATATCTAAGAAAAATATTAGACCTAGAATAATATTATAAACGGCAATATGTTTGACAAAGAATGTATGTAAACATCTGAACAGATTCCCGAGAACTCCAATTTTTAATTCAGTTTCAGAAATGTTTAATTAAATTTCACATCAAAATTAATAGAAAATTAATGAACATTCAGCTAACTAAATTAACAAAACTTTTGTGTTCTTAGTACACTATTTAAATTTATATTTCCTTATTTGAAAATACACAATTTTGCTATCTACAATTTCTTCTTAGTCCTAGTAGTTTTCAAAGTGTTCGACTACGTATATTAACCCTTTGCACTCGAGCGGTGATTCTGAAGCACCACTACAAATTGTTGTGGCATTGTTTCAAAGAATTTACAAAAAGTATTACAAAATATTTATTACATTACAAAATTTGTATTGAATACATTACTAAAAATTTAAATATTATATGTGCTAATGTGATCAGTTTCGTATGAATAAAATGAAAATATTCTAAGAGACGGAAGAAAGATCTAGTTTTAGAATGAAAATAGCGTCGAGTGCAAAGGGTGAATATGAAAGCATAGAAGATTGCTTTCACTCTTTCAATATAAACGGCGTCTCCCTATGCGACACTAATTGAAAATATTTAGTTTGCACTACTTAGACGAGGCGAATTTCAGTATCCTCTTAACGTAAAATTCGATAATTTGTGTGGAACGTGATGTACGGTCGATCAAAGCGATTCAATTAATATCCTATTACCGTATGCGTTCACGCACATCGGCGTAAATGGAGCCTGCCTAGCGTTTTAAAAGATAGCTTATTTATAAACGTCGTTTGTATGCGCGCGCCAATGAATATTTCTCTGAAATATAGTGTGCGGACATACCGGCGCATTCTAAACGAAGTGAAAGAACACTTCACCGTGGAATAAAAGACAAACAATCATAGACATCGATTTATCAGGCGATTGTCAAATCTTTACACATAACCTTCAAAAGGTGCCACTACGTCCTAAACGTCACTGCGTATTCGATTCTCAGTGCATACTACGTGAAAGTAAACAACGTTCGTACATATTCTCGCTGAGAATATTTGAGGTTCGGAGACTACATACATATTGACCTGCCATTGATTGATTGTTTTCGTTTAGTTGTGTATTTCACGTGGTAGTAAATGTACAGTAAATATACAAAATCTTGTTTAAAAGGATTGTTAGCGTTTATTAAAGCAGTGGGATGTTGCAATACCCCGTGTACATTGTTGGAGGTATTAACGGTTGTGTACATATAACTGTATGACTAAAAACTTGGTGTTACAAATCTGGGTCTACTTCTTAACGTGACGACGCGCTGGCTCGACTGACTGTTAGCGACTGACTGTAGTCCTCGCTTTTCCTTTACAGCAAGGGTCGCCTAAGGACTGTAAACCGTCCCTTAAATCTAAAGTTCTTCAAGTGGCAATCGTTGCACACCAACAAGGATTGTATACTTATCGCCACAGAAGCTGTACGTAAATATTCGTTTTAAACAACTTTTTGTTCGTGTTGTAAGTGTATAGCGACGAAACTGTAGTGACAGTTTCCCGGATTCTGTGCGGACGTGCGCGAGAGGCACGAGAGAGCGTAAAGAGCTTAACCGTGCGTCTAATCCGTGAGACAGGCCGGATGCGCGCGTTAGGGGATTTACGGGATGTGATTAGGGGAGCATAAAATGTTGAAAACTCACCAGCACTTTGGTGAAGCGCCTCTCGAGCTCGACAGCGTCGGGCATCGGTTGCCTTGGCGCGCTACGGACGCTGCCGGTCCGTGCGTGTGGTCCACCCAAAGTTCCCATGCCAAGGCTAGGTTGACAGGATTGATGAGGCGCGCCGCCCTTGACACTACCGATGAACACCTCGCGCACACCGCCATCGCTCTCGCCGGCACGACTTTGCACGATCCCCATTGTTTCACTGGTCGCGAACGTATCCTGGCGCTGTCTCAGCACGAGAAAATCGTGGATGCACGACGGCCAGGCGGTCGCGGCCCACCACTGTCACACCGAGTAGAAACGTCAACAATGACGATCGCGACACTCGCGACAGTTCATTCTCGCCGGGAAAACAAGACCGCCTTTCTATTACGACAAACGTCGATAAGAAAACGACTCGAACCGGTCCGCGCCGGGCCGTGCAACAGGTACTAAGCCGTTCATTGCGGACACAAACTCTCGCAAACGTGCGCGACCAAAGCACGATGTATACTCTACTACCCACACTAGACGAGACGTTCGCTGCATCTGCGATAGTCTCGCTACTCCCAGCCGCAGCGCCATTGCACATGCGCGGTACGACACTCGCTCGAACGCCACCTGTATCGTCGCGAATGAGTTTCGATAACACACTTTCAGTCACGAAGTTGGTACTCCTGCCAACACGATTCGTTTTGTCGAGGTTGGCACAGGTAGATTCGAATTACTCGAAGCGGTTTGTCCAGTTTAAGGGGGCCGGCATGGCTTGAAAACCATATACGTATGCAATGGTCAAAATCTAGACAAATATCATATAAATAAGGTTCAATATTGCAATGAGCAGTTTAGAAGTGGTCGATTGTGTTCCCTGAAAGTCCAATCTACGTCTGTATAGAGCCGAAATTGCGAATTTCTACCTGATCGTGGAGTAATTTGTAATACCCGGCAGAAAATTCGAATTCTGAAGCAAGTATGACGTCACAGGATGGCTGCCACTGAGAGATTTCGAGAGATTCAGTGTTCGTATTGAAAAAAGGCTCTATACAGACGTAGCAAAGACATGTACAAACACGGTGGTATCCATTTTTAATTGATTACTTACTTATTTAAGGCGTTAAATGTCTAGAAAAAAAAAAGGAACAGCGTAACATAGCGTGACAGTCAAGTCCAAAAGCCTGCCGGCCCCCTTAAATAATTCTAATCCACCGCCACACAATGGTCCGGATCGCAGAATTTAGGGACATTTGTGTATAACTTTTGAACCATTTGAGATATTGAAATGGGGTTTGAACCAAAAAATATTGTAAAATAATCTCTTTCTAATAATACATGTTAGAAAATATTTTTGTTTAATTTGTTAATTATTTGTTTTTATACATTTTTATTTAGTTGTTGAATCAGTTGCTTTCCTTATTAAGACCATTATATAATAATTTGAAATTCAAATCTTATAGTTTCTTATATATAATGTAATTATGTTATTAGAATTTTTGATAAAATATACAAGTTATTAAGTACGGTATTTAACACCACAAATATATATTGCGAGCAAAAGTAATATTAATATTTTTTTAATTGATAAAATAAGAAGTGTACTAATTAATCTTACCATTTTGTTATTGAAGAAGTAGGTGTAGGAGGTAGGTGTAGTAGTAGGATATATGAAATCTTGTTCTAACCGCTTTTTATTACGATGAAGAAATTTTGATTCAATATAACGTGATTGGATCTATTTCGTTTTTAAATTAAAACATAGTTTGTTTAGACTGACCTTCAGCTTGTTAAACTATTCTGGTGAAATATCCAGTACCTCACATATTTTTTCATATAAAAATAGATGATCAAGTTTTTATCCGTGTTCCGTAAAATGTAGAATAAGTCTTGATGTGTTCGGAAAGCCTCCATTATAAATGTAATAAACTTCACTAATAAACTTAATAAAACACGTGAATACACAACAACAAATACACTCACAAACACACTACAATACACTATAACTAAACACACATAAACTATACAAATAAAAGCATAAACTATGAACAAAGTACAACGAAAAAAACTAGCTAACCGCATATAGTTTTCAAGATAATGCTTCGAAACTCTCGCTATGCTCACTCGTATCGTTCTGATTCGACTGATGCAGTTGGACATTGGGGAAAGGCATAATATAAATATAAGCATTTCGGATATTTAGAGTTCGGATTTCAATGCTAAGAGTTTTCGGGTTACCTTGCGCTTCACAACGACCAACGCGCGGCGACCGCACGGTCACCTTTAATCAACTATAACTTCTAAAGTAGAACGAAGTAGGAAATGATTCTTGTACGGTTATTTAAAGGAAGTTATACCGAACATATTCTTGTTTGTTAAAGCTTGGGATCTTTTGGGATAAAAAAGATCTCCTCTGACAAACATATCAAATTTTTTTAATCTGTCATGTATCATTCAGCATTATTTTTTAAATATATTGTTATTATTTATTACTAAAAAATATATGGTCTCTTATTGGAAAGGGATGTTCTATATCATGCAAACAAAAAAAATTAGTAGAAGGTATGGGACGAAACGATGAGGACATCACAAAAAACTTAAGTCATTTTTCCTGGTGAAATATGCTACTTTCAAAACGTTCAACTTTAAATGATCATAGAAACTAAAATATGTATTCAATCTCATTCATTTCTTCATTTTCGAGGTCTGTAGACATTTACATTATTTAAAAGTCGACTTTTTGGTCGAATGTCCCTAACTTCTGCGATCCGGACCACTGTGGCGCCAGAATTATATAGTACACAAATCTGAAGAGGCATAATTCAGCCTGTACAAAAAGATAAATTAAATACAAATCAACTACAATTGGTACTTGACTAGACAAAGATTACTTCAGTCAGGGACAAAAAGCTCCTTTTGTATTGGTCTGAAACAAAAAACTAAAAAACGGAGAAATTATCATGTTAAAATATAAAATTACTACCAGCAATTCCTATAGCATGTTTATTTATTTGCTCCTTAATAATATCTAAATATTAAATATTTTCCTATCATTGACTTTAGATTTGTAGCGAAGCAGTTTGTCCAGTTTAAATAATTCCAATCTATCACTATAATTAGCAACTATTATTAGTGACTCGTTAAATATTATTATATACACAAAAATTGAAAATACAAATAACAGAGACCGTGTCTAAAGAACAGACCGTGAATGAAAGATTTCCTTCTCCTTACAGTTCGAGCAATTCAAATCTGCCGCCATAATTCTACATAGATGGAAGCACATGCTACATGGTGGAAACTGTACATTAAATATGAAATAATGTAAAATAGTTGTTAAAAATAGTGTCAACACATAAATAATGCATTAAATAATGTATATTCAATGTTTAAATATGACTACATTTTTCTCGATAAATATCATTTTATTTAAATTGAGCTTATCGTAATAATTTTTCGCATTATATTTAGTTCAATATAATTTTAGGTTTTGTTATGTCATTTTTCGATCTAAATCGTATCGAAACACATAATTATTTAAACACTATAAAAAAAGATTTAAATAACAACAAAAGAAGCATGAAGAAAAATTAATTAACAAATACTGTTCTAAAAATGTCATTAACTGGTTTATGATTGAAATTTTGAAATATTAAATTCAAACGATATGTAAACTTATATCGATTCAAGATATCGATATATCGATATATGTAGATATATATACACACAAGATACGTTACCGTTTCGAGATATCGATTGGTCAGCATGAGATAAATATTCAATATGGCGTCATACTAGTATTTTGTTTTATAGACACCATTGCTTGTAAATATTGGTAGAATTTGTGAAAGAGTTTAGTGTAAACAAGATTTTCAAAATGAAAAAGTCTCCTTTAAGTACGCCAAGTAGCAGTAGAGGGAAACAATGTTACAATTGGAAGTTACACGATCATAAAAATAGGACTGATTATAACTATGTTAAAGAAGACAGTTATCAGAGTTTGTCGCCAAATGGTGTACAAATGCATACTGGAAACGACTTTATTCCCTTGAATATTAGTACCCCAGTGTTAGATCGAAAAAGATACAGTGGTAATTGGCATGGTTCTGGAGGTGGTCGTAATCATCGTAACTCAGGTAGCGGTGGATTTAACCATTACAGGAACAATTATCATGCAACCTCAAAATCAAATTACAATAATTCGTACTCTCCTTACAAGCACTCTGGCAAACAGTTTCATGTTCAGAAGAAGGTAATTTTAAATTATCATATCTTGTCTGTAGTGTGTATCGAACATATTTTTTCATATATTTTTTCATATTTAGGGTTTCCAAAAGGATGCGCACAAAGAGATTAACATATCAAGATACATAGATATGAAATCTTTTTTGGAGGATCCATGGGCAGAATTAGTAAAAAGGTTAAGTAAATCGGTGGATACAAAGGGGGTCAAATTGTCTGCAATTGAAGAGTCGCTTTCGTCACAGTCCATTTACAACATAACTTCTAAAACATATTCCGAAAGTAATTGTATAAGAGATGTCGATGATTCGTATCCTAGTCAAGAATCTAGACACGACTCTTCGATAGAGGCATCATTGGGGTTGGATGAGTCCGATGTTAGTGAATTATCAAAAACAGATAGTTCGATAAATTTAAAGCTTGACAGCGTAAGGTTCAGTGAAGAATCAAAAAATGAAAGCATTAACAGTAATAACGACAATGCTTTTGGTGATGCTCAAGAGGAAAAAGCTATGCGTGAATTTTGTGGTACAGAGGCAGACTCTGTCAAAGCTATTATATAACACTGATAAAGAACTAAACGTACAATTAAGGAAACAGTGCAGCAATATGTTATGTATTGTACATAAAAATTCTCAGATGAATATAGGTATTGCAAAAATTATGAAACCTTAATGTCGGATTTTTGGAGTAATATTCTGACATATATTGATAAAAAAAGTTTATGAAGTTTTTCATAATGCAGTTTTCCTTTTATGAGATACCTTTATTGCAGAAGCGTATCGGAAACGTATGCGAAATACTATGTACTAAAATTATCTTTAAAATTATATTTTCACCACGAGGCTGTGAAAAAAATTAATGTAGTTTACATGAATAAAATTGTGTATGTGCAATTTTTAGTATGTACCGAGGGAATTACATATGTCAAGACACAAGGGAACATAAAACGCCAATTTCTCACCAATAGAGTAAGATTCATCACTTAGTTACAATGCCATTGTGTGAATACAATTTAAGTTTGCTACATCAGTCTTTAGTAATAGTGTACGGCAATGTTTATTACCATGAACGTTATTGAACGCTAAGTGTTAATTTGGTTTTTCAATGTATATGTCTATGTATACTCCTTGTCCTGACAGTATAGAAGTGTATAGAGAAGTAACAATGCGAACAAATATTTCGTCACGTATGTAGATAAATATGTTATAACACACGGGAATGTAGATTTAAGTACGGAATAATCAAGTGCAAACACATGAGTTTAATTCCCAATTAGCAATACCTATTTCTATGAAATATGTCTTATGTTGTTCAAATCCTTCACTTGTACTTCAATCTGGTATATATAGAACAGTGAAATATGATACATTTGTAATACTAAAATAGTAAAATAGTATGGTACTAGATTTGTATACTTATTTTAAAAACATTGCATAAAGAATTGTTTATTTCTGTCCTTTACACCAGTTTTATAGTATGTTTTTGTAAACAATGGATTGTAGAAAGTATTAAAAGTGACCTACATGTTTGAGTAACATGTCAACTTAATGTACAAATAACGATCTGGTACAAAACTTCGTATAATTTAAGAAATTAAAATTTCTTTCAAATTACAATTTTAAATAGTCCTGTAAAGCACGTAATCGATGTTCAAAACAGCAGTTGTATAAAAAAGAATTGTATATAAATATATGAAAATTATGATAATTCAACATAATAAATGTTATTCTCTTATATTTTTATTCCTGCTTTGTAGAAGTTTGAAATTGTTTTTTAAATATTTGCGTAAACCGATTTGTATGCACTTGAATTCATTTTATTTTTCGGTCTGATAAATTGTATTATAGATATACTCCAATAAAACTAACAGTCCGATAGTTAATTCCATCGAATGACCTTGGATCACTAACCTTGTGCTTCTAAAGCTATTGCTGTAATACAGTGACAAGTAAGATCGTGTGTGTATGTGAATAATTGATCATCTATCGATGTAATCGACTGAATACGAACTACGTATTCCTTGACATTGTAATCCTGCCATTGTTTCTGCAAGTTCGTTTCTTCTTACTCGTTCGCTCTCTGTCTTTTCCATGTAGCTTGTAAAAAATTTTAATATTTACTAAAATATATGTATATAAAACTGAAGAAGTTTAAAAGTTGATTATTCCTTTCCAAAAAATATATTATCACTATTAACATTAACCGTACCAAAAACAAAATGTGACTGGTACACATTGTTCTATAAAAACTTCAAGACTGAATTTATTTAGATTTCTCGTAATTTTTATAACAATATATGCTTCAACGAAGAAATTTATTTAATAATTTCTAATGGAAGCATGTTTGTAATTTCAATAACTATACAAAAAACTGTAAAATCGGTCATTTGATCAATCGTGGTACGGTTAGTGTTAACGTAGTATGTATAGTACATTGAAAATATAATTTTACTTTTACATTTACTTTTACGTTTAAAAGGATTTAATACAACATATTAGTATTATATTAGGACATATTGGTACATATTAGTATTATATATTGTAACATTTTTTATTTTAATTCTTTCCAAACATGGGCAATTGGGTTGAGATTAGATGATTGGGGAAGGGCTAAACAATTTTGAAACATTATGTAAGAGCCATTCCTGCACGATGCGTGCTTAGGAAAGTTATCCTGCTGAAAATGTGAAGCATACACGCGGCGTTTTCAACTTTTCTGCTGATTCTTTTATGTTTCTTTTCAAAATATGTAAATATTATGTTTTGCCCATTGTACCATTAATATATTCCATGTTTTCGGTACCATTTCCTCATACACATCTCCATAACATTACAGTGCCACCTCGATGCTTAACTGTTGGGCACATGTTACGAATTTTATACTCCGTGTGTTTTCTTGTTTATTGTTTTGAGTGGAGGGGGTGAAATGTCTTTACCCACAACACTCTTTCTTTTTTATTTTTTATTTTTTACGCGGTGATAACCGCATTACGGATTTTTCGCCCTCCCTGAGGATAGAGACGAGGATATGTGGGATTTCCTCCCACTGCGTGGTATACCCGCTAACTCCACCACGGTGACCTCCCTGAGCTAACGGGAGACAGCGAGGAACTCGTAGCGAAAACAACTCGCTGTCCCCTCCCCAACAATGACATCCCAAGGGAAGTAAAGCTCCCCCCCACTCCCAGTGCTAATCTAGTAGGACACCACACGGGTTACCCATCCGGTGTCCCCCTTCCCGGAGGGCAATTCGGGTAGGCGCTGCGAGCCCCAGCTTGCGACAGAGTTGGGCAGTATCCGATGAAAAATTATTTAAATAGCTTTCAGATACAGATACTCTCTATCTTTTGTTTTTATTCAAAGTCGGATGAATCGCGAGAAGTTATTTGTATCTTTATTCGTCGAGCGTCTGGTTTCGAGATTTGTATCCGACTGCCTCTCGGATGATTTTCTGGCTACGTTCAGGATTTATTCGGATGGTCGGATACAACGCCACCATTTATTCGACGGATTTATTTGAAGATACTCGGCGTCGCAAAGTATCCGAACGATTTTAGGCGCCGAATAAAAATTAATTTCAGAATGTATTCGAACGCAGATGTCACGGCGAAATTTATCTGTAACTTTTATTCGTTATTCGAAGCTCGATTTGGCCAGACGATTTATTTGAGGATTCTTCGTGACGATTTATTTGGCAGAGATGAAAATCAAATGTATCTTTTATTCGAAATTGTATTCGAAGTTCGGATAACTAATTTTTCTATCCTACGTTGCCAAGTCGTAATACGTAAATACGTACCACGGTATAGTAACTACCATTATTTTTCGAAAAGTTTTTATCGTTTAAAGTTTAAACACTTGTTTAAACAAATAAATTTTTATTATTTAAACAATTGTTTAAATAATAAAAATTTATTTGGGTAAACAATCGTTTAAGTAATAAAAATGTACTGGTGTAAACATTTGTTTCACTAATAAAAATTTATTTGTTTAAACAATTGTTTAAATAATAAAACTTTATTTGGGTAAACAATCGTTTAATTAATAAACAGTGTTTGAATATTAATGAGAATCACTATACCATAGTACGTATTTGCATATGACGACGTAAGTATTACGTCTTGGCAACGTCGTTCGGTCTTTTATCCGAACTTCGAATACAATTTCGAATAAAAGATACATGTGATTTTCATCTATTCCTCATGCTCGTCACGAATAAAAAATCGAATAAATCATCTTCCCTACATCGAGCATTCGAATAAATTTCTATCTCACGCAGAAAATCGTACGTCGAAAATCAAAGATACATTCTGAGTTGCGAGTATCTGACAAAATTCGCCGTTGAATAAATGGTGGCGCTTCCTCGATCTGTCGAATACAAGTCCAAGATACTTTGCAACTCATCAGCTGTATCTCCAAATAAATTCTCTGAAATAAATTCTCGCCGCCAGAGGTGTCGAATACGGATAGCCGTTACTTCGCGATTCGGATGGCCCACGGACGACAAATGAAAATCGTGAAAAGTATCTGACGGATGAACTGTGGTGAATATGTATCCGAGAGAAACGAGTTCGAATAAAAGATAGCTTTCATTTATTTGTATTCGAAATTTTAAAA
Source organism: Halictus ligatus (assembly GCA_028454255.1). Lineage (NCBI taxonomy): Eukaryota > Metazoa > Arthropoda > Insecta > Hymenoptera > Halictidae > Halictus > Halictus ligatus. Next base: position 2,359,383 of record CM052136.1, on the reverse strand, counting down.
TAAATTTTTGCCCAACTCTGGCTTGCGAGACCCGGCTGCCCCCGGCGACTTCCTACCTCGATCACTAGGTCTCCACCCCGGTCGAGGGAAAAAGTCATTGCTCGCGGTAACAGGTGACCGGGGCCGTGTTCCGGCACGCCCCGGCTTCTCCACCTCACTTCTCGTAGAACGCACAGCACCATGAGATCATCACAATCTCAGGGAAGTGAGGGACTCCCCTGTGATCACCCTCCTTTTTAGGGGGTGCAATATGCAAGCCGGGACTACCCTCTAAATCAGAGCTGTTCAATTTCTTCCGCGTCGCTGCTTTACGATCCTATTCCTAGTTATGCGACTCCCCCACTAACTGATTAGCCCAGTGTTGCCAGATGAGGAGAAGGAGCACGAATTAAGGGGGTATAGTTATCCTCTTTCTGCCAGTACCGAAGTATGCAGGATAGAGACGCTGAGCGTCATGTGACACGGCCGCGGCGGAAGAGTGGGGTATAGCGCGGTAGAAAGGGAAATTAGAGTGAGGGAACAAGATTAATATCACGACACTGTATTAGCCGCGTCTAGGTCTATTTGCCATCAGTAGGCATGGTGGGAATTGCTAGTAGGGATAGAAAAGTAGTAGGGGAAATCGCCTATACCAGTTGCCCTGCTTTGCTCTATACCAGTCCCATTCTTCAAGCTTGTGGCGGGGTAAGAGCGTCTGCTGACGAGATCGGGCCCAGCATGAAATACCTGGGCCTGGTCATAGACGACCGCTGGCGATTCGAAGGATATTTCGAGCTCCTCGCCACCCGACTGGAGAGGACGCGGCTGAAGTGGTGCGGTTGATTGCCCTGTATGGGGCACCCGTATGGCACCGCTCGCTCTGGGCCAGCGGGCGCAGCCAAGCACTCTGGCAAAGATTGCGGCGCCGTATGGCTCTGCGGGCCATATGATGCCATACGATGCCGCACCATCTCCGCCGAGGCGGCGGGTCTCCTCGCCATGGTTCCGCCCTTCCACGTGGTGGCAGCGGAGCGGGCGAAGTTATACCATATCGCCCGTTCCTTCCGCCGCCCACCGGGGGTGGATCTCACACGCGGGAGGAGGAGCTCGAAGCTCAGAATCTGGCGCACTCCACATGTCCGATTGTTCGTGCCCTCCTGCCCATATCCGATATATGGTGCAGGAGGCGGGGAAAGTTGACTGCGCAGTGCCACCACTGCGGTGAGGACGTCGACACAGCGCTGCACACCTTAGAGGAGTGCCCGATCTGGGCCGTACCGCGCCGTGTCCTTAGAGACGCAGTGGGCGAGGGGTCCTGGATGGCGGTGGCTTCCTTCTGTAAAGTCGTATTGACGGAGAAGGAAGCCGCCGAGCAGGCTCGGGAAAGACACCTGGTCTCGGCGAGGGGGGTGGTGAGGGAAAGGAGTGCACGGGGGTTCCCTCCGCGTCAACTGGTGCCCCCGGAAGTGGGCGGCGGAGTGGGGTTGACGCGGGGAGACTCTTGTGGTAGCGGAGTCTTCTTGTCTCGGCCGGGGCTGGTTCCTTCGGGACACCGGCTCCGAGCGGGGCACGAAGACTCCGGGAGCTGTGGGTGGACCGAGCTGGGGCTCGGGAAACCCAATCCGAAGGCTCAAGGGATGGGGACACTGGGCGGGTCCCTCTTTCCGGGGTCTTATAGTGTAGGCTAAGGGGGAGGCTAACCCCCTCCCTCGGGTAGTATGTTAGCTGGGAGGTGTCCTGTTGAGTACTCGCGTGATCCAGGCACCTCCCTTATAGCTTAGGTGTTTGTGAGATTTAGTGGGTAGTCTCCAAGGGTATCCCCCTGGAGATAGTCCCACATAACCCCGGCTCTCCCCAGGGAGTCGGGGTATGCGAAAAGCATTTCCTTACGAAAAAAAAAAAAAAACAAAAAGGGCGCCCGCCGATGCCCGCGAGCATAGCTGAGGTAAATGCGGCTGGCAATATGAAGTCGACAAAATATTGTCATTCGTATGGACAGCTTAAGTCTTGTCTCTCGCATGCATTGCTGTTATATGGCGTTCGGCCGATGATCATTCTATCTGACTCAGTCTCAGGACAATATGCTGTCGATCACCATCACCGCTTTCGACAAATAGCGATAGTACGTCTGACGAAGACATGAAAGGCGTGGTCTGTTGCTCGTCGGGTCCTTGCGCCCGTGGAACAAAATTCTCTGCCCGCACGGACCATAGCTGATCGGGACTGCTCTAAACAGTCTCCCTCCATTTTCGCCTCCAGTTCTCGTTCAGGATACATCGGGATTATCCTAGGACATTACTACGGAAATGTTTACTCTATACATGTCCCGAATGCCTAGCCGGAAATTTAGGCATATAAATGTTGGTGCACTTACTCCCTGCATCCTGAACAGGAGGAAGATTCGGGGAGTTTTTGTCTACAGTTCTTGCAAATCGAGACTAGTATTAGCAGACGCCTTGATCGAAGGGTACCGAGAGTGGTTCGATTTACAATTTCGAATATTATTCAACTTTAATTTGGTTTACTCGACCTCGTGTATGCTCACAAAGGCCGCTTCGAGGGGGGTGGGGGGTGGGGGGTGGCGAACGTTGGTTGCTGTGGAAAGATGTTGTAGTCTCGCGTAATGATGCGGAGCAAAGTCTAGAATTGCTATATCGTGTCCTTCCGATACAGCCTGCTGCACTCGTGGCGTTCGAACCTCAAAATTGAAAGGGAGGGGAAGACAACTGTTAAACTGTTTTTTTGGCAATGTTTTGTTAATGTTATCTTGCGTTACGAGCCGCTGATTTCGCCAGGTTTCTAAGTCGTAGCTTTCCCCGAGGCAAGAAGGGCTACCTTCTTACATCCTTCTTGGGCAAATGCCAAGTTAATCGTGGTGCCGCCGGGTCCGCGGTTTTCGTTTCTTTGTGTTTACTCCCGCAGTACCACTGTCCTTTATTGATTGAGAGTTTGTTCGTTATTGTATTCATCTGTTGAAGAGGAGGAGGGAGAAGTGTTACGAGTGTCGATATATTACGATATCGATACGCCGCGCCGAGTGGCCTTCGTTGCAGCCTCGTAACGACGATATAACCGGAGACAACGAAGAGTCGGTCGACGAACGCCGTTGTAACAAAAACGCAAAGCTGAGTACTCCTCCTCTGCTTAATAAAGGTGTACCGTTATTTTATACGCTTTATTTATTGAATATGCCTCGAGCTTGCAACATTATAGTCATGACATCACAGACAAAACTCGTCAGTCATTTTTATTTGACCGTTTACGTGGATCTAGTTCCAATATTTATCGTTTGTCAGCGTAGAGGGCGTAAGAAAACGAGTTGTTTTTGTGTGAAATATGAAACTTCACATGGGATGACTGGTCTGCTCCTATATCTTGTCTGAGAAGCGGAACACAAAACCCCGTAAAGATATACTCGTACACTTCGTCTCAATTACAATCTCAAGATTTGCTCAGTAGTTCGTGTTTTAATCACAGAAAAGATATGTCAATAGATCAACATGAGGCTCTAGAGTCTAAAGCCCTATTATCATTTTCACGTTGCGCTCGACAGTACCGATAATTCATGAATCTGGGCATATTAGTGAGAATCGATTATTTTCTATACTCCATTTCTACTACGACTGTTTAATATGATTTATTGACGATAAATGCATAACGCACGTACACTTATGGAATTTTGTCATAAAGCTAATTAGTTTAAAAAAAAATATTATATTGGGTTGAAACAATTGTTACAAAATTCGCATGATTTTCAAAGGAATTTCAAGGAATTCAAATTAATGATAGTGGATGGTACTTTGTCATACGGCCACAGAGAGCAGATGAAAAAATAAATAGAATCATATCGTCTGTCTAAACAAAATTGTGTCGATTTTGAGAAGATTTTTCAAGTCAGTTTTAGAATTTATTCCTGTAAGAATTTTTATTATTGTGAGGGCTAAAATTAAAGGCGGAGTATGGAACTTTATGGATGACTCTTTGCACATATAATGTTTTATAATTTTCTGAATTTCCAGATTCTGCCTGCGTAAGCTATTTTTCTTCACACTGATGGTCACCAGTAAATATTATCTAATTACTGACGCTATTCAAAATTTTGTAGTCTGGTATTCATGTCGTTTTAATCATGTGAATAAATGTTTTGACATCGGTTATGAATAACTATCATGGCGGCGGTCTCACTGAGAAAATGAGTGTTAAGTACAATCAGTGTATTATTATATTAATCTACGAGCAGCGAAACATGTGTCCATTCTGACCCAGACTTAGAAACATTCTATTTATATTAGTTCTGTTAAAAAAAATGAATGTTGATCTGAAAGCAGTAGGGTCAACAATATGTAAAGAAAGTTGTTAATGTGCAAATTTTTACAAGGATGTAGTCACAGCTGTCACGAAATCCTCAAAAACATTCGCTATACGAGACGTACATAAATAGAGGATAGTCGGAAAAAGTGTATACAGTTCATGTAAAATGTTACATGTCACCTGAAACAGAAGAATGGTTGGGATAGACATAATATTACGAAAAATTGATATTTATAAATTTATTCAGATTCTCTTTAATTATCGTTTATATGTCATAAATTAAATCATTACAAACTGATTTTTACACCGTTTTGCATATCGTTTTTATTAATAAATTCTGCGGAATGTTTCGTCCTTCATTCCATGCTACGTATCAAAATATTAAGCTTCTTTTAATACAGTAGTTGCAATTAGCTAAAAACAAGATGATAGCTTAACGGTGAAAGTCGCAGATTTTCGACCTTGTCAGGGAATTTCGTCCTTCTGTGATCATCTTTAAACATTTGTAGCTCATTGGAACGTTAACCGATTTCAATGAAATTTTCAGTATGTGCGTAAGATACTGGAATCAACAAAACACATTCTTCAATTATCGTTGAAGGCTCAGGTAAAAAAATTGAAAAATCATCATTTTTTTATCACTTCAACCAATTGCAATTTAAAGAAATTTTTGTTTACTCCTTGCCCAGTAAACTAGTTGGTCTAACATCTACAAAAAAATGCAAGTAATTTGGACCAATTTTAAAAAAGTTATGCGATTTTTCATAGTGTCCACTTAATATCGTCCCCGACTGTATGTACTTACTTACTTGAAGCGCTCGGAAATAGCGTTATGGAATTATGTATACACGCTTCAGTCCTTTGTTTATTCGTAAACTTAAAACTGTTATATCTCATTATGGGAACATCTGACATAAAAATGTTTTAGACAAAATTTACTTGTTTTTTCCTGTAAAATCTAAATATATAACGTTTTATAGGGGGTTCTATTTAAAATTATAAAGGTATCCCGGCCCCCTTTAAAGGGAAAGGGGGCGCCACTTCACACTTATGTAATTAGAAAGGTCCTTCAGATCCATGCAATTTAAGATCAAGAACTTTAAAATCGATGGCATAGTTTTCAGTATATTGAGCTGTTAAGAGTTATGTGGGCCACCCTGTATATTATGACGTTGGAAATTTTTCGACGTCACTTCCCTGCCCATTGCGAGATATCGGAAGGACTGGAGCGGCCGTTTTGATTTTTCGCGTGTGGACCGCGGACCGAGGACCAGTCGAGGACTCGGTCCTGCGTTCTTGGATTTTCGCGTGCATAGCGCGCCCCACTAGGAAAATTCGGGACTAGGGATCAGAGTGAGGGTAACGAGGACCCCATTGTTGCGTTACCGTCGAGCGACGGATCATTGTCGTGTTAACTACCGTTCTTGACGGCACGCTGCGTACTGGAACTTGCCGAATTTCGACTCACGGCCAAAGTATCGTGTAAGTACCACGGCGGTATCCCTGTGTCTCGTGCCGGCGCAGATTTCCGCAGTGAACCCGCGGACCTAGCAGAAAGGCGGCGAAGAAATCCACGTAGAAGCGGCGGAGGAACGGTAAGTCCACGCAGTGGTCCTCTCTCTGTCTTTGGTAAAAATTTCACGAGTTGGTTCCAAGATTTTCGAGGGAGAACGACACGTGTGTCCGACGTCGACCTTGCGGCCTCGCAGTCTCGCGAGCTCGCGTATCGGTCGTCGTACACGTTAACATCCATGTCGTTTCGGAAACTATCGCGACAGTTGAATTGTAATCGCGCCGACCATCTGCGTTCCGCGAAGTTTCGCCTCGGCGAACGTTTTACTCGTTCCGAAATACCGCACGAGCGCGGCGACCTTTTACCGTCAGGACAACTACGCGCTGCGATGTCGTCATCCATTCGCTAATTTTGTATGAAGGGCGCTGGCTTCCTGGCGCGGCCACGTGGCCGCACATTTTGTGTCCCCTGACCGATAATAAACAACTGCAGCGAATGTCGTACTTCGTCATTTCCGACCTGCGAGATCTGCCCTGCCATCATGGCTGTCCCCGCTATTCCCGTGTCCGAACCCCAGACCCTTTCGCGTTTCCCTTCCGTCTCGCGGTTCTCGAAAGCACGACTTCCGCTCTTCGCTTCGCCTGAGGGCGAGAAGTTTTTGCGTTTTGCGTGGCACCCTTTCGGTGCCTGGCGTCAGAGCAGAAGGCTTCCTTTTCTGTTCTGACCTTCGAGAACTCGTTAGTACCGGGAGGACCGCGTACTCACGGCCGTACACGGCCCGGCCTCGGTGCCTGTAAATTCCCGGAGTTGGCCCCGTTCCCATCTTCCTACGTGGCGAAAGAGGCCAACTTTACAATATATAATTTCAGATGTTTACAATGTTGAGAGTTCTTGCGTTGCCTCGCTCTTCACAATGACTGTACTCGTCGTAACATTGTCAGCTTCAACCCTTTCAAGCGCCGAATATATCCGGCATCCATGTGGCAGCCTCTATATACGAGCGCCATCTATAGTGACACTTGTTGGAAGAAACATTGTTTTATTAACCCAGTAACATCCAAGAAATTTTTTTTAAAGGAAATTAATAAAACACACATAACAGTTCTTAGATATTTATTAGAAGTAAATCCATATATGACAGTAGTAGAAAAAAGTAACAGGAAGCGGTATATATGTGCTCAATCGAGTACAATGGGCTTATGAATCGTATTGGATGAAACAGTCTCTTTTAGTACACAATGTAACCTTACACTTAATGCATGCCCATCTCACCCTCATATGACTATTGTTTCAATCGTGCAGGGCATCGCAGTATACCGGACTGCAGAATCAAAATATGTGCGAATATCTCAATTATTGTCGGTAAAAAAGAGAACCATTAGTAATACAGTTTGCTACATGTTTAGTGAGTACTTGCAAACGATGGACAAAACATCTACTCAATCTCAGATGGCGCTAGAAGCAAACAAATATAACTCAAGCGAGTACAGTAGGCGTTAGCGAGTTAACCACAGTTCTTATTTAACGCTTAGGAAAATCTTCACACAAAAGAGGACTGACCACGCGCTATGTGTGCATTTTCGGAGCGTCGCGACGCCTAATACAGCAGGAGTGTCACGACGGACATAGTGCTCATACCGAAAGGGTTAAACAACAATAAATTGTAAAATAGGACGAAGTAGGAAATGATTCTTGTACGGTTATTTAAAGGAAGTTGTACCGAAAATATTTCTCTTTTTTAGAGCCTGGGATGTTTTGGGGAAAAAAGATATCCTTTCAGAAATATACAATATTTTTTTAATCTGTCATGTATCATTCAACATTATTTTTTGTAAACTATATTATTAGTTATTACTAAAAAAATATATGATGTCTTATTGGAAAGAGATTCTCTATATTATACAAAAAAAAAAAACTAAGAGAAAGTATGAGACGAAACGATGAGGACATCGCAAAGAGCTTAAGCAACTTTGCCTGGTGAACTATGCAACTTTCAAAACGCTCAACTTCAAATGATTTAACTTTAAATGACTAAAATATTTATTCAATTTCATTAATTTCTTCATTTTCGAGGTCTATAGACGCTTACAAAGCTATACAAATTGATTACTTTTCAAATTTCGAAATGTCGACTTTTTGGTCAAATGTCCCTGAATTCCTCAATCCGGACTACTGTGCGCCGCCAACGGATTGGCAGAGAGGTGGCATAGGGACCTCAAGACTGAGATCATGTGCCACATCGGAACGTGGATACGCGTTCTCTCGACAGTACTCTGCGCACCAGAGTACGACTCGACCCAAACGCGACCCAAACCTCTCCGCGGATTTCATGTTCGGCACATCCCTTCACGTACCGGGCGAATTTATCCTTCATGGAGATATCAAGCCGAACCCGCAGTATTTCCTCGAAAAATTCAGGGAATTCATGAGGGAAGTTCCATTCGCGCAGCCCACAGGAATATGACCAGAGCATTCGTCTTCAAGGACCTGGCCACTTGTACACACGTGTTTCTTCTAACGAAGGCCATCTGGCAATCATTAGAACGAACGTATACCAACCCGCACAAGGTGCTAGATCGCATTAACGATCGCGTTTTCTCGTTGAACGTTAGCGGGACACCCAGATGCGTACCGATTGTCCTGTTGAGTACTCGCGTGATCCAGGCACCTCCCTTTTCGCTTAGGTGGGCGTGTGGTTTTAGTGGGTAGCCCTTAGGGTTAGTCCCACATAACCCGGCTTCCCCCAGGGAGTCGGGGTATGCGAAAAGCATTTCCTCACGATACAAAAAGAAAAGAAAAGATGCGTACCGATCGAGCTCTTAAAATCTGCATAACACATTCCGGCCGAATTGACAGAGTCCCAAACTGCTAGCGGACATGCGAACTCACTTCAAACCGCTGTTTAAACGTACGGGCGCAAAAAAGAAAAATGAGTTTCACTAATGTCTAATATTGAGATGCGACCTACTATTAAGATGCGACCTAGTATTAAGACGTGGTCTAGTATTAGGATGCGACTCTTGTAAATAGCTGTAATGCATTGCCATAACGCGAGCCACCCTTCCGCATGGACTCTGTCGAGGTTAACACCCCAGGAGTGGGGATAAGCGTCGCGTCGCACCTGCAAGAGACGCCATGTTGGTCGCTTTATTCCGTTTCAACCGCCCGAGTGAAGACACGTGCCGTGTATACTCTTTAGAAATATACACCTCCGCGATTGGTCGTGAGTGTACACGTGCAATAAACGATTGTTAATGTTAGTTCGTAGCTAAGCCTCGGCAACATTCATTCATTTCCCCTCAACCTTGGAACATTTCTACGATTAAGAGCGCGCATATAGAATTACATATTTAAACGAGCTGTAGGTTTAAAGAGGACTAAAACCGACTATTTTAATTATAATTCTATTATAATACATTAATTATAATTTAAATATATTTCTGTTTTTTTTCTATAAAGTAATAAAAAGTAGTCGCTTTTAGTGCTCTTTAAACATTTAAATTTATAATTGTATATGAGCGCCCCCTATCGTTATAATTGAAATGGCAGGAGTTGCAGTTACTGAAACGGTCGCTAGATAGTGTAACAGATATTTGGTGTAGGGGGCGTTGTACCAACCGTCCGCTGCTAATCTACTGCCTGCGTTTCTTAGCAGACATTGCTGATTTTCTGCCATTGCCTGATTTGGATGACCGGGGTATTACATAAATATAACTTTTTTCATAAATTAAATTGCAGTAATATTCTCGTAGATTAGAGATCAACGAGAAATAGATTTCTATAACATTCTCATAGTAAGAAATGTTATTATTATAAAGCGCGTAAGTAAAATAAAATATATTTATGTTATGTTTAGCAAAAAACATTCTTTAGGGAGGAAAGTTACATTATTTTTTTAATTAATCGTCTTTTAGTAATCTTTTTATTTTATTTCCTTTGCTCAAATATATTTCTACTATACTATTTACAATTGTAGATATTATGTTTTATTTGGCGACACTGATATGATCAATAAAAATATTAGATGGATACTAGGTAAGAAATTACAGTAGACAACCTTAATTTTCAAACATATTTACATAAGTTCCTATACTATCTACAATTGTAAATATTTATATTGGCTTAAAATTATATTGTAACTATGTTTTGTTTGGCGACACTGACTTGTTCAATAAAAATATCGGTTGGTTACTAGGTAAGAAATGTCAGTTCAGAAACATAATTTTATTGAAAAATGACTAACAAACTACATTTATTGACACCTCAGAGGAACGACGAAACTTTAGAGAACTTAACATTTGTTCGCATTTCATCGAGTCAAACAAAGAAACGCTAATTTGTTCAATGTTAGGCAATGTTTTCATACACATTTCATTTATTGAAACATGTATTTTGATAAGTATTTGATATCCTGCAACATTATTATATACTTTTTTTCTCGTTAATTCTCTACGCGAATTTTCGGTTAATAAATATAGACATAATTTATTACGAGCATCGTGGATCAAACGATTGTATAATACAGCACTGATCTGCCTCGTGATCATCAAATATACATATTTATATAGAAAAATACTACGTTCGCACTGAAACACGCCTGTGGTATTATTTCTTGCAAAAAATTACATAATTCCATCTTCCTTAAGACTGTTTCATTCTCAGAGAATATAAACTATATTTGGTCTCTTCGTTAAAGCTATGATTATTAAAGACTGCGAGTAATTAAATTTATCTTAATCTGGTTACAAGTCTCATGCTGCCATCTATTTTTTACTTATGAATCGTTGCTGATCAATTACAATTGTGACGATATTAACCTTTATTTATAGAGATTACAGTATATATTTTCGTTGTATAAAGTTTGGACATTTTTCGCTAGGTAGCATGCCAACTGCTGCAATGAAAGAATGGTATAAAGCGCACCAATCATTTAGTAATAAATGCTCTAAATAAGAGTGATTGCTCGGTACCTTCTTCGCAAACATTAATCTACTGCAAATAATTTTGTTATGAAGCATGTTTAACGTACGCTTTTTTATTTATGACAGGACTCTGATTTTAATAATAAGTAAAATTCATTTTTCAGTAGGTAACAGTGGGTTTGCATTAAACAAATGGTATACAGGATGTTCCAAAAATTTTTTACTTCCTTGAAAGAGATGATTCCTAAGATCATTTGAAGAAACTTTTTCCTTTGCAAATATGTTCTCCGCGGCTTCCTTGAGGAGCTAAAAAGAAAAACATCGACCATCGACAACCGCCAATATCCGCTGATTGGTCCGTGTTTTTCATTAATAACTCGTTAGTGAAGCTGCTGAGAACATTTCCGCAAAGGAAAAAGAAAATTGAAAATGACCTCAGGAATCAACTCCTTCAAAAAAGTTTAAAAAATACTGCATAATTTCGAACGATGTCCAACATAATATCGCTATTTCACAATCGATGATAATCATTTAAAAGAACAAGTTTGGTCGTGTTTGGTTCGACATGAAAACGAGATACGATACATCGTTGCCTGTTGCCGATTCGTTGTTGCCATGCATGAGTAAAGCAACTAATTAAAAAGACATTCTCGGATTACCCGTTAACGGATTACAGCATGAGTCTTATGTTACTGATTAATAACAGTACAACTCATTTTTAAGCGTTCTTTCGCAGAGATTTGACGTCTGTACACTTCAGAATGAGAATAACATTATCGCATATTACCCTATTGATCAAATTGTTTACTACGCTTTACGAACGAGTATAGGGAGTACTTGTAGTTACATACATACATACATACATACGTACATACATACATACATACATGCATACATTCATGCATACATACATACATACATACATACATACATACATACATACATACATACATACATACATGCATGCATACATACATACATACGTATATGAATAAGTCTTCGTTGACCGTTAGACGCTGATTCGAAAATTTTATACATTTTGCTTAATTATCTGCTCGACAGTTTTTAAATAAATATTTAAAAAATATATTTTATCATACTTCCGAGTGTTCTCCAAATTCAAGTTGTCTTCTGATTTTCACTTTGTTATGATAAATTGTTACGAGATACACTGTATCATACATCTTTTTTGAAGACACAAGCGTGATATGTTATTCAATTTCATAGGGCCTTATAATTAAGTAAATGACCTAATTACTGTGTGGGTGCTAGTAACTGTGCCTATATTGTTATATTAAATTTTTTCATTAAAATCAGTTGAGGTTATATATCTCTTTTTTAACATTCATTATGCTTTATACATAAGTATATTGATATAGGCACAATAATTGGCACCCTCACTGTAATTGGATCCCTCACTCTAGTTTTCATTGAAGCCCCGTTTGTTTATGATCGCAGAACATCTATAAGAAAATATGCAAAGATGTACTGTTATCTGTACATCTGTACTGTTATCTGTTATCTGTACAATGATGTATTAATATACAGGGTAAGTGTGCCACGTATATAATTACATGTAATTACATGTAAAGTATTTGATATATGATAATATTGTTAAAACGAAAGTTGCATGGTTTCAAGAATAACATACAATATAATAATTATTTTTTTTCTATTTTGCTTTTTTATCGAAATATAAAGTAGTTCTATGAGTTAATTTTTTGTTGTAATGGGTAAATTAAAAAAAAAACTATAAGGGTACATGGGATAAAAAACTATAAATAAATAATATAATGATGAATAAATATTCTCTATTAATGATTTTTAATGCAAGTAGTGGTCGAAATGTTCTCCATTGCGATTAATACATTTGAATAATCCATCGATAAGTGCAAGCGAAAATAAATTAGAGAAATTCAAGGTGACCTCTATATCTCGATAAAGAAAAGCAAAACAGACAGAAATTAATTATTACATTATACTCGACTACCATACAACTTCCGTTTCAACCATATTTTCACGTGCCAAATAGTTTACATATAAAGGTGGCATACTTGGCCCATCGTTGCTGTACAGGGTGTACCAAAATTATGTGTAAAGACTATCGCAGCTGGATTCTGTACCTTTGTGTCGGTGGACCGTTTTGGGACAGCCTGTAGACATGTAGCAAAAGATAGTTTACAACAATTCAAAGTCGTTGTTTAAAAGAACGGTTGACTTGAGACCCATGGTTCCTTCGAGACTTTTTATTCTCTGGATGAGTAGCTTACGATGCGACGATAAAAAAATTTGACCTTGGAAAAACCGGTCTAGCCCAATTTTGCAGATAATTTTTCAAACGGATCTCCACCGATCCAAAGATACAGAATCCAGCTGTGATAGTCTTTAATTTTGGTACACCCTGTATACATCTATTTAACATTTTTAGTTGTTGGTTTTGCATGCTTTTATTCTTGGCGATTGTATAATTCAAGGGACATTTAAGAATCAGGTATTTGACAGTAATAGGTTGTCGCAATGGTGTACGATTACAATCGTATGCGCACAAATTCTCCGTCGAGCAGACAATTAAACTAGCGAACGAACTGTCTCTTGTTTTCGTTATGATACAAGATACAATAACGTTGAAGAGATTGTTCGCGGTCTGATTTAATAGTGTCGTAACGCATTGATCATGAATATTTATACAAATGTTCAAGAAGGAACGTACACGAGTATCGAGACTCGCGCCACATCAATGAGAATGCACGAGAATCATAGTGATCGTAAAAGCTAAGGTTACATTATCGATTTTCATTCGTAGATACTACTATGTGTTCTCTATAGATACGTACGCCATGTGCTAGTCATATACTTAGGTCCGATTAATACGTGCGACAGTATTCGTAGGTAGACTTGCAACCGAGCAATTCAGAGAGTCTTCCCGAAAATCCGCGACCTTAAGGGAGTGCGAGTGTTCCAATAAGAAATCTGTCTAATATAGAATTGAAATGACGATTCTGAACGTGAAGTGGAAGTAAGACGAACAGTGATTTCTCTATATATGTCGCAAATGTCTCGGCTGATAAACGTCGCGGAATTATTCCCACTACCTGGGGGGGGGGGGGGGATACCCCGTGATGGCCAGGAAGCTCGAGAGACCTCGGATGCCGAAGAGTGTAAACATAATATTATATTGGTCGAACATATAAGTGTGAAAGTAGGAGACCACTACTAATCCAATAACAAAATTTCTTTATTTTTCATTATTTTTTTATGGGACTTTCACCAACGTTTATGGCACTTTTCTAATGAACATGATACCAAGTATGATATGATTTCGATGATATTTGCTAAAGGATACTACAATCTTCTAGACGGGATTTGTCGCTGCCAGGGCCGTGTTTTTGACATGCATCGTGTAGGATAGGTTTGTTTACGCTCCTCGGCGGCGGAGATTCGCTGTCCTTTTCTACGTTCGGGGTGGATTAAAGAATAGTGTCTCTTGGACGATACACGTCGCCGTGTTGTTGACATATATCGAGAATTCACTGTATTTCAAATTAATTATACGCTCGTCTGTTCTATGCAGAATTGTGTGACTAATTTTTTTTTGCGCTCGAATTGTTGCTTCTATTTATCCTTTCTGGGGTCGTTTCTCACATTTTCGAGGGTTATTAAATAGTAACCTCCGTACTTGTTATCTTATCTTATCGTACCCTATTGGTCTATAACAAATTATTAATTACAATATCATACATTGTTCGTTAATAAAATATTTTCAGTGATTTTAACAATTCAGAAATTTATGGTTATATTTGCATCTTCCCCTATTTCCACTTTACGATACATGTGCATAAACTAAGTGTCTTATCACTAGAAAGGGGGTCAAAACGACCCATTCGAGAGTCTTTAATTTATGACGAATTCAATGATAGAGATGCTGTCGTACGAAGTTATGAAATAAATTTATCGATTCATATGATACATTTTACGATGAAAATCTCGCGAAATCTCGATAAAAACGCACTTGTACGCGATTGCAGCTTGTACAAGACGTTAGAAATCAGTTGCTTTTCGTGCGAAATATTTCAACGTAAACGTTTTCGCGAATGCTTGTAAATACGGTACTGGGGTATCCACTTAACTCGGGAAACGTGTCTGCGAGAACAAACGCTTCCCAGATGCACCGCGACGCGTATTACTGTATTCATGCAACGCCATTTTTCTCGTACTCGTCGAGTTCCAGAGATAAAGAAATCCATTTTTGGCGACGAACCTTGCCTCTAGGGGAGTCTGAAACATCTTGTGCCCGATGAATGCCGTGTATACAAAGTATGTAGCACATACAATGCGTCACGTTGTTGACATTTGTGCATGTTCCTCCCACGCATCGGATCCCGTATTAAGTGCATAATCCCGTCTTACGATCTCGCGTTGTTCTTCCGGAAATGTACTACGACCAACACGAACTTGCAAAAAATCTGCACGATTTTGCAACTTGAATCACACTTACAATATTCGAGGGAGCAACTTCTCGTTTAATCGGACGTTCTTATCGATGCAATGCAATGTGCAGGGTAAGGCATAAATGTTTCGAGATCAGCGGTCTCGATTCTTCAATTACAGAGATTGAGATAGTTTCGTTTAAATATACATATTTACGGTCGAGCAATTTATGCCATACACTGTAGGGTAAGGATCCCAATTACTGTGGAGGTACCAGCGAGTAAGCAAAATGCCGGCGAATTGGACGAACGATTGAACAATACGACCGTGGTTGGTCTACCCATCTGTTTCCGCAAGTTGGTGCAATATTGGAAGCAGAGCCTGCTAGCAGCAGATTTTTATCAGATGCCACCATCTAGCGACGATTTTAGTGACTCGCTAGTCAATCTGCAATTTCTACGATAGAGGGCATGTACAGTAACGAGCAAAACTGAGTCTGCACTATTTGAAGCAACATAACTTTTTAAAAATTAGATCAAATGACTTGAATGTTATTGAGAAGTTAGAAGGATTAGTTTATTAGACGAGGTGTAAAAAATTGTTGAAAAAAATTCGAAATCGTCGGAATCGCAAAAGAAATAGTAAAAGTTGGCTTTTTTAGCTTTTTTATCTGAGCCTGTATTGGAAATTTAAAAAACGTGTTTGATTCGCTTGAATAAATTATATTCATGCTGAAAATTTCATCGATATTGGTTAATTCGTTTACGAGTTATAAACGATTAAAAGTGCGATTTTAAGTCGAAAATCGTAAAATTGGCAATTTTTCCACTTTTAAGCGTTTAGAACTCGTAAACGAATTAACCAATATCGGTGAAATTTTCAGCATGAATATAATTTATTCGGGCGAATCAAATACATTCTTTAAATTTTCAATACAGGCTCAGATAAAAAAGCTGAAAAACCAACTTTTACAATTTCTTTTGCGATTCCGACCAATTCAAACTTTTTTCAAAAATTTTGTTACACCTCGCCTAATAAACTGATCCTTCTAACTTCTTCAAGTCATTTGATCTAATTTTGAAAAAGTTATGTTGCTTCAAATAGTGTAGACTCAGTTTTGCTCGTTACTGTATATAGAATTATACATTTAAACGGAAACAAAAGCGACTATTTTAATAATAATACATTATAATACATTAATTATAATTTAAATACATTTCTGATCTTCTCTTTAAAGTGGTGAAAAATAGTCGCTTTTAGTGCGTGTCCTCTATCGTTGTAATTGAAATGGCAAGAGTTGCACTTATTAAAATCGTCGCTAGATGGAGTAACAGATATTTAATGGTGTGACTTACTGCCTGCATGTCCTAGCAGATGTTGTCATTGTGTGGTTTGGCTGACTGGCCAATTACTGTGCCTATACTAATTATACTTATTTTTAAAGCATAATGAATATTTAAAAAGAGATATATGACTGATAGTAACTGATTTGAATATCTTTTTTTAAATATTAATTATGCTGTAAAAGTAAGTATAATTAACATAGGCTCAGTAATTGGTACCCCTACAGTAATTGGATCTTTTAGCCTATGTAATAGATATTTTCGACATTCTAACATACTTACAAGCATCATCAAGCTGAATTGATAACATTTATTGTCTAGGCAAAATTATGGCAACTATAGTGTATAAGTAAAAATGAAAATTAAAAGATTAATTCATTTTATCAAGCCGACGTTGGGCCTCCGTTGTTTGCATAATAACTTATGAAGCAAAATATTAGAGCTGATTTGTTTAGAGTGGTTCAAAAATATTTAGCGATGGAGCTACTGTTCATTTCCAGCTGTTCTTTTATATTTATTTGGTCCCCGAAATTTGAGTGTATCTGTATCGCTCCTTATCAAATGAAATGAAAGAAGAACTCGGACATTGTCTATCATTGAAAAATTTTCCTATAAATAAGATTTGTGGAAATGTTGTTTAATAAACACTTGAAACATTATTGAAACACTACTGAAAAAGCATAGTTTAAAATAAGGTGTACCTTTTAGTACATACATGTATAGTGAGTTCCACTGAAAACAGACTACCTTAACATTTTACATTGAGTTTATATTATTAAGAAACCATGTTATTATAAACTGAGCAGTTTAAAAGGGACATATTACGTCATGCAACTATTTTTTTACCTGATTAGATTTTTAGACATCATTGTGAGTAGTATTTTTTATAAATATTTCGAGCATTTATTGATTATTAGAGGAGAATATCAATGTATTTATAGTTGTTGCACTCATTCTGACTTCCAATTGTTATAACTAGACTGTAGATTTTTGTAAAAAATAAAAATGTTCTACCTCATTTGCAACATTTTGTATTTAAATAGTTCGTGCTTCTTTTTAATAATTTTAATAGGTTGAGAGTAATTTAAATGTATTTCTATTTCCTTCAAATCCTTTTACTATTTTATTACCTATTACGTTTTGTCATAAATTGCATAAAATCCGTAGTCTAATTGTAATATTGGTAATGTTCTAGTATAATTCCAGTAACAAAAACATTTAATAACATACACTGAATGAAAGGTATTAATGTGGTCTGTTTTGATTCCGACGTAATATATGCATAAACATTTACAGCGAGTCCCAAGTGTAAAGTTGAAATATTTTAAGGGATGATAAGAGAGCTTTCCTCAAACAAAATTAGTATCCCAGTATTACGTTGTTAAAATAATTAAATTTGCACGAGTTAAATATTACCTGTCAAAAATACTTGAAATCGCTTAACTTAAAACACACATAACTTTTGAACCTGTGAACTGCTAACGTTAAAACTTGAATTTTTGGCATTTTCCCGTTAAAATCTACGAGATTGTATTTAAAAAAGCTAAAAATTTCTGGTCCCCTAAGTTAAAGTTTAACAAAAGGTTAACCATTAAAGGTGGTAGGGAAGAGAGATTTCAGTAAATGGTGGAGATAATTCTGTCAATATTTAGTGGAAAAAAGGAATAATGGAATATCGGTTTAGGTAATACCTAATAAAAAACTTGATCGGGATGTTTCAAAGACAGTCATTACTTCTTCGAATAGCTGAAACTGAACTATTTGAACCATCTCTCTTGAATGGATTTGTCGGTCGAAAATCATATCGTAATTTCATCCCACCGATTGCAAAATCAATTTATACAATGGAACATTTCCATCCACTTCATAAACGTTGACGTAACTTGGTTGATTCAATGTGTTTACAAGACCTGCGTGGTAATTGAAACGATCAGGCCACTGATACTACAAAATCGATCATTGATGCTATGAAATAGATAAAAAAGAATGTTACGAGAATTTTGTTAGTTAAGCTCAACTACGACGCCTAAAAATATTTCAACGTACGTCCGGGGCACCCTGTAAATCATATCATAAATAACATGTAAATATTTAGTATACAAACATACTGATATAGTAAAAATTCAATATTGGGACGATGAAGTTGTGGCCCCTGGTTTTTCACACTGGTTGGTCCAGAAACGTGTTACGTGATAAACGGCTTATAATAAAATGCGCAAATCAAATCCGACTACAGAGCTAGTTGACAACCTCTCGATATTCGATGTTCAAGACAACTTGGGGCAAGCACTTGAATCTGTCGCACATATTTCACAATCTATTGTTCCCACGTAATAATGAGTCCCGACAAAATGATAATGGTCTCGCGAATATCCGATTTTTCTCTTCGCTCACGGAATCGAAAATGAAGAAGTCCGAACATTAAATTCGGCGAGAAGTTGAACCGAAACATTGATACTTTTATCTATCGATATCACAATATATGCTTATTACAAGGATTTACATAATAATTAATATATGCACCAGGTGAAACTATTATAATTAGCGCATGCACATACAATCGCGAATGTTTGCAATTTATAACGATATCGATCCAATTTGATAAACGTCTCGACGAATTGTTTCGGTTAATAATATGCGTTTGATTGTTCGCCAACAAATGTTTCAGATTCATTTGTTGAACCGAACAAAAACCGAGAATGTTTAGCAGCTATCGGCACTCGGTAAAAATGATTTCGGTACTTGCATGTTCACTTAAAATTTACGCTCGCGAAACGTACTTTCGTTGAGTCGTTGCTTACAAATTCATTTAACGGAAGGACAAACGATTCGCACAAGAATTTGTTCGAAGTCATTACCATGTCGTGCAACAGGATGTGTAATATTGACTTTGGTCGATTCTTGTGTTTGAGCACTGATAATAACAGTTTTCTTAAACTATTACAACTGCAAATATGGAATGTCATATTTTGCAGGGGACACGTAGAATTAACATATCGTTTTGAATTTCTTTTTTGTATAGCTAGTCGCATAATTGAATGACTCATAGTATCATAGTTGAAAGCGACGTTACTGATCGTAAATACACAAATTACTTTGTTCGAATCGAATCGGTGTTTGTTATTTAATATACAGGGTGTGGTCGGACGGGTGGTACAACCGGGCAGGGGATGATTCTACATGTAAAAATAAGTCGGAAAAAACGAATAACAATTTTTCGTTCGACGTCTCTTTTTCGAGAAAACCGTTTTTGAAAATGCAGAAAATACGCATGTATTAGCCAGGAATCGTCTGACGCGTCCGACCATGGCTAAACAATTCTACTTCCTGCATATACTAAAGCACGCGAAACCGACAGGATCTTTAAACTCGATTTTCTCGAAAACCAGGCGTCAATCGAAAAAATGTTATTCCTTTTTTTCGACTTAGTTTTATATGAAGAATCATCCCCTGCTCGGTTGTACCACCCGTCCGGCCACACTCCGTATATTATTATACAGCGTGAGTCAGCAAGAACAGCTGTTTAAAATAACTCGGTTGCATGAAAACCTTTGTAATAAATAATGATTTTTATCCCATTTTGCAGAGATATCAAGGTGACCTTGAGTTTTTTCAAGGTCAACTCTAGTCATGTTATAAGTCACTGTACCACCGGTAACAACTTAGTTTAAGAAAAAAGGTAAATTGACTTTGAAAAAGCTCAAGGTCACCTTGATGTCTCAGGAAAAAATGTGATAAAAAATCACAGTGTTTTCTTCGATGTTTCCAATGTGATACAACTAATATGTACCGAGTTATTTAGTTCTCACTGACTCACTCTGTATGTGACGAATTTTATTATAATATTTGACTGTCAATTAACCTGCAGAAGAATCGGTTGTTAAACTTTTTGTAAAACGACTTGGTCAAATACACGTATATATTCCGTTTTATCAATATTAAATTTCAGAGAATGAAGCGTGCTTTTTTGACTTCTATTTTCATATAGTTCTTTGAGTAAACTGAAAAATATATTCTTTGGTAATATTACTCTCCCATCAATATGTACATTTCAGCGTTGTTCACGGGCGTTGTTCAATACGGTGTGTATATGGAACTTTTCCGCTGTGGACGTGCAACACGATCTCACTATACTCGCAGTGTTCGTGAACTATCAAAATTTCTGTGTCTCTGACAAACCAGTTTACGCTTCACACTCATTTTAGTTGTTTTGGAACGGTGCTGTCACCAGAGTCGCCAGATCAAGACTTGTTCCCCCACTCTAATTTCCCCTTCTACCGCGCTATACACTCATACGTCCGCCATGGCCTGGTCACGTGACGCGTTTCGTCTCTGTCGAGCTACTCCGGTACAGACAGAGAGAGAGAGAGTAACTTTTTCCCCTCGATTTGTGCTCCCTCCCCTCATCTGGCGACACTGGCTGTCAGTACGATACACGATCGCACCACCATCATAATAAACTGCAAATTTTTTTGTGAAACTTGATTACCATGAACGGAAATTGCAAATCAATTAAAGTAGAATTTAATTTTCTGCATTAATAGTTCAGCAAGTTCTATGAGATTATTTTCGTAAAAATAAATATCGGTTTCAATATGGAAGATAATGATATTCCGTTTAGTGTTCAATTTCTTGGCAAGTTATTAATACATAAAAATCTGCAGTCGAGTAAGTTACGTGATATACGTCATTTGAATCATTTGGGGGAAAATAATTCCAAAAGCTGTTGCAACATGATACAAAATGATACAAAATGATAGAACTCTGTATGTTTAAATATTTCCTATAATTTAAAGAAGCAAATGTAGATTTTACATACCCTGTATGTTGGATGTGTCCACTAAAGTGAACATATTAAATTTCAAGTTTATATGGTATACAAGGGGGATTTTGAAGGAAAAAATCTAAGCATTATCTGATCTTGGTAGAATAAAATGGTGGGACATTCGACATGTTTTCCATTCTTAGGTTTATTCTCAACGATTAGCGGATTTTTATGCAAAATAAAAATGATTTTTTTAATTTTGGAATCGATATTCGAACGAAATATCTGAGTAAATAATGATGAATTATTATTCGATTAAATAGAGAGAATAACTTGTTACATATATAATGAACAATGATTCTCCGAATAAAATATTCGACTGAAAAGAATTTGTTCGAATAATTAGATAAATAAAATTAAATAATAATAACAAATAAAATATGATATTGTAATAATATCTTTAATATTATAATATAAAGATTAAATTAATATTATTCAATTTTATTTTAGATAAATATTTATTCGGAACAACTCGAATAGTGCCCAACTCTGTTGCATACTATAGATCATCCGATACATGAAATTGTGTAAAATACACATTCCCTTCTTTCAATTATACAAAATATTCGGATATGTTAAATGTCTTTGTCTAGTATAAGATGATTCATTCGAATGATTTCGTACAATATGACACCTAAAATCGATTACGTTTTATTGAAGGCTCGCACGAATGACGTCTGTAAATGACAGTATTCTAGTAAGTTGCATTGTAGTCGAATTTCATATTGGTTGTCAGTGAACAATGAAATACGGAAGATTGAACAGGAAAAAAGGGGGGAGACACAGAACATCGTACGGCGACATATACAATCCTTATGTATTCACACAAAAACATCCATTACGTCGTAGAACAGTATAACTTTGAATGAACATCGATTAAACGTACGAATCAACCTTCGGAGTTGCACAGGGTGGGGAGAAGTTTGGAGAGCTCTCGTTAGACTGGAGCAATGTATACTAATTATCTGTGCAATTGACATTATGCGATGAATTCGATCGTACCGCGTTGTTCATTATGTTTTCGATCAGTAACGAGCATACTCGGGTCCAACGCGGGTTCGTATGTGCCATTTGGCAGAAATATGGCTTCTCCTTTTCGGCATTTTTCTCTCTTTACAGAATTTTCTTTGTTTTTTTTTTAAGAATATGAAATGCTGGTCGGAATCGTTTCGCATGAAAAATGGAATCTCTTCTGTAACAGTCAATTCACCGTAAATGTATCAATTGCGTGAAAACATAATAAGTAGTATTAAGGTACGTATTTTTATGCAATAATAAGAAAGCACTTGATTAAACTTCAACTTAGGGGACCACAAATTTTGGACTTTTTAAAATATAATCCTGTAGATTTTTATGAGAAAATACCAAAATTCCAAGTTTTAATGTTAGGAATTTACTGGTTCAAAAGTTATGCGTGTTTAAATTTCAAGCGTTTATCTAATTACCGGAGCCGGTAGATGGCACCGCAAGCATGCCGTGATGTAGATTTGCAAACGTAGACGACCACATGATGTCTTAGTACATATGAATATAGCAGCGCTCTTACCTGTCAAAAACGCTTTAAACCGGCCAACTTTAAACACGCATAACTTTTGAACCAGTGAATTCCTAACGTTAAAATTTGGATTCTTGGTATTTTCACGTCAAAATCTACGGAATTATATAAAAAAGTCCAAAATTTGTGGTCCTCTAAGTTAAAGTTCAGCCCAGCACGTATGCACTTCGTGTAAAGATTATAAATGTTTATGTAGACAGGATAAAAATAAAATATTTTGTTATTTCTCGATATTATTATCATCCTCGAAAGTTCTACATATTCGTTTCTTTTATATTTTACCTGTTCATAAGATATTTTTTATGAAGAAGTAAACATTTAACACATATAGAAAGAAGATATTCTATACGAGCTGAATCACGAGATTCTATTGTAATTAAGCGGCAATGAAAGTGTTGTTCATACGTTTACACATACCAATTTGTCATGTCTTTACAGTTATCGTTAGACTGCGGATGTCACCCATTTACGTCACAAATAATAGGCGGGACACAAAACAGAAGAAACATCAAATAAATTGAATATCATTGGTGAATTACTTTAATTAGACATTATTTATATTATTTAAACCTGTGAAGGGAAGAAATAAAGTTTTAATATAACTCCCCTTTCTTGTAATCGACGCAGACAATTTTTACTTTGCACGAAGATCCGCAGTCTAGTTATCACTGCATTTGACCGGGGATAAGATTAAAAAGAGGAAGCCATAATCGACTGAAGCAACATTATGGATCATTCTTGAGTTTATTGTATGTACAGTGCACACCGGCTTGTAAAAATATTAAAATGCCTCCGAATAAATCGTCGAATGCTCCAAAAAGAAATAGTTACATTATCGATTTGAAAATCATGTTTAATAATACATTTAGGATTTACGTAAATTTAACGAAGAATTTGCTGCATTAACACACTCAAAACATTCGTACGAGTAAAGAGTATTTTTTAAATAATCAAGTTTTCATACTTTATTACTTTTCTCTATTGATTACTTTTTATCTAGAAACCTATCTTTAAAAGTGGACAATAAATTTATTTGTTCTCGGTAAAGTACTAAAGTGAGAAATTTTTTAATATGTAAATTATATAGGGTGACTTGAAACTCTAATTAAACGATTGATAGCAGTATTCCACAGACAAAACTTAAACGAAAATTTATAGAGGAAATCGATGATTCTCAGAGTTAATTTATTGAGTTGTCCGGAAAGTTCGTGCCGTTTTTCTGTAGGTGGCGTTAGGATAGGTCTGAATATGTCAGAATGATCGAAAACAAATGATATGTGTACATAGTCTAAAAAGGTGATCTTTCAGGCATTTTTAGAAAAAAGTTTGATTAGGATACATTAATTTTTGTTAGTTTTATACACTCTTAAATATGTGCTACTCCATTCATCCTATTAACCAGACATTACACCCTCAGAATTTCATCTCTTTAGGTCAATTTAAAATTCCCATAATGACAAAAACATTGAACTCTTTGGTTAACATAAAAAATCATATTTAAAAGTTTTTCGCCGAAAAACGCAACTTGCGTGAAACATGGAGAAAGATTATGGAACAAAGTTGCACTTATAGTAATTCAATAAATGTACATCGAAGTTTAAATGTCCTGCGTTTGAGTTTCTCTTAAAAATCGGCACGAATTTTCCGGACAACCCAATATAACGTCTACTACGAAATCGTAAAATTACCGAGTGTAGTTGTGTCGATGAAGTAAAATGTCCTTAAATATTAATTAGAATTTTTTTTATTTGTAAGAAGTAACATATATTGATAGATTGTTTAACAAAACTGTCAAAATATCATATATGCACATTTTATCGTTCGATTAGAATTAATCGAATCTTGTAAAGAATTCATGCAAACTGGGATCGACTTATATTCAGAAATGTTCAACTAGATTTAATTTTCAACATTGGGAAACAACTGTAGAAGTCTAAGATCTATTCTTTAAAATTCATTTTTGTAAACATTCACAATTTTAGTTTGCTTTCAGCTATCATTTATATAACATAATAATTGCATGTTGATGCTGTAACGTCAGAAATAGAATTATATTATTTTATCTCGTAATTCTATTATCATTAAGAAAATATTTTTATCAACGTGTACAGGTTAATCGAATAGTGTTGTTATCATGTCCGTTGCATTATATGAACGATCGTTTCTTGTAATAGTTTGAAACGAAACCTGTATTAGAAATCGACTGTTCAACTATGAAAAATATGAGATTGACCTTAAGTACCTAATAAAGACAATATAAATCAATACATTTAATTTAACAATATTAAGAAATTGTCATTTTTCAAAGAAATTATCATTTCTTTTCATCCTCAGAACTAATCATATAATAATTAAGAATTACCATTAAATTTTAATTTACTAATTCACTACTTAGTTTTATAACGTACTATTTAGGTTTTCTATTTGTAATAGACTGACTAGAAAATTGCAGTGGTTAAAATACTTTTATGGCGTACGAAGATTTATTGTATTCGGATATTATTTCGTAATGATCCGTGAGGCTTTATATTCTACACATAAGAAAGTCTTTCGGCAATAAAAACACTTCGTCACGTTTATAATGTAACTAAATTCTTTCAAGCACCGAATAGAGTCTCCACTCGATAAATGTCCCAAATGTCTAGCCTATAATTGTCCCAGAACCATCCCTATTACCGCGGGGTATACCCCGTGAGGGGCCCAAAGTTCGTGAGGCCACGATCCAACAAAAAAACTTTTTTATTTTTCATTATTTTTTAATGGGCCTTTCACCAACATATTCGTGGCACTTTTCTAATGAAAATGATTCAAATATGACGTAATTCCGATAATATTTACTTATATAATAAAATAAAGAAATAACGAAATAAAGAAGTTTTTTTATTTTATTAGAAGTGGTCTCACGCGGACATGCTCGATCCTTATAATCTTTACACTTCTCGGTGACCAATGCCCTCGAGCTTCGCTGCCCTTTTCTTCGCTCGGCAGTGTATCAAAGAATAGTATCTTCTAGCCGATAATTGTCTCCGGCCAGACCCGTGCTTTGGACATTTATCGAGTAGACACTGCACTTGAATCGAAGGCTTTCGAATACTTTCGTTAGCGTATTCCCTCGAAACTATTGGTTCGAAGTAGGTAGAATCTCAAACAGAATTGTATGCCATTTTAATTGTCGTGATGTAAACAAGTTTGATTGATTATTACGGAAGAATATTCTCTTTCTCCCTATGCGTTCGACTTTGCTAAGAAGATACGATAATGAGAAGTAAAAATGTTACTGTTTAGCATTTTTTCTTACCGATTAATAGTAAGGAATTTCGCTCTGAGATCGCGCATACGATATGGAATAGTATCGACGACGATCGCAGGTAAAGAATGCACTAATCTGATTCTTATCAACGGTAAATCGTTAGGGCCTCGCGACGAAATCGGTTCCTTGGTTCGATCGATGCACGATCGAGAATGTTACATGTTCGCACGCCACTTCAAACATAAAAAACTGTCTTTAAAATTGACTTGAAATTTCACGTTTAAAACCGTTCGATCGGAACATAAGCGACCATAAAGTGGAGAGCGTCGTTTTGGGCGGAGGGATTCTCCGCTGCAGTTTTTGACAATAAAATCGAAAAATTTCTCTTCGAACTGGTCATTGTACGTCGGAGAGTTTCGCGTACAGTTTGTTCGCCGCACGATCGGGAGGTCTGCGTCGGATTTACCTTGGAACGGAGTATACTCGACGTTTCGGTTCTCGCGAAGTATAGTAGAGTGATCATGCGGGGTCACACGAGGAGCTCCTTCAGGAAGTCCTCGGCAAGCATGTCCTACAAGTACTCGTCCACGCGGTCGTTTTCATCCGGCGGACTTGGTTCGCTGACGCTGAGTATGGGCAGACCGAAATGTTGCACATCGATGCTCGATTCGGGCGTGCTTCTCGCGTAGTCGCAGCTCTTCGAGTGATCGACTCGCCGATGAGAGTGGTGATGACAGGGCGGACGAGCGTCGATGACGCAAGACGGTCGATAATACCTGCGGATTATAACGAAGATTTTGTCATATTGTTAGTCGAATAGCCACGCCCAGTGCGGTTATTGGTTAAACTTCACCTTGACAAACCAGAAATTTTGAATTTTTTAATGCAATTCTGCAGATTTTGGTGAGAAAATGCAAATTTCAATCCTAGAGGATCAGTAGTTCAAAAGTTATGCGTGTTTAAGGGGGCCGGCAGGCATTTGACCTTGACTGTCACGCCAAACCTCGAACGGTCCTCGAACGGTCAGTAGGGAAAACTGATTGTGGAATGTTTACAATTTTTTGTGGAACTACGTCGCGTCAACGACATATCGGTAAAAGAGAATATATGAAATGCCGACTTGAGTAGTAGCGGAAGAGAGAAACGAAAATTGAGAGAGAAAGCTAGCGACTAGACATGGTTGCCACATATCATCCTTCGCCTCACTGTTGCCATGTCATCAAACCCGTAAATGTGCAAGCATTTCGTGAAACTGATTTCTGCATGAGCCCGATTCAGCCGACCAACACATGCTAACACGTACATTGCCACAGGCGCGTAGATATACGCAGGACTCGTTGTCCCATTACCTTTGCAGTTTTTCGCTAATATGTATGTTTCATAATATGTTCACGTGTATGCAAAAGCTAAGGAAATCATTTGATTTTGAGTCGCGTCGTCCTAGTGATGACGATACAACGAAGACCATTCGGCGCGATGTCTCGATTTTGTAACATATCGATACTCGTAACACTATATCTGACAAAGTGACGAAGTCTCTGCCAAAATCAAAGAACTTTCGATAGAAATGAGATAGAACTATGATTTTTTTTAGAAGTTAAAATATTGCAAAATAAGAGAAAAATAGAGAAACTATGGTAGAAACATGTTTTAACTTTGAAAAGAAACTTGGAATATTTAAACAAAATTGTGGTTAGATTTTTCTTGACATTCTGTACATCTTTTCTCGTATTTTATCACGTTGACTTCAAATCCGATCACAAAATTTGTCTGTTACCTCAGGATTTTGGAAAAAATCGATTTATGCGAAAAGAATTTCTTAAACTGCCCATTGAAGAATCAATTTGTCAAGATTTTGACCCTTGCAAGTTCGTATCCGTATATGGATTTCATGTATGTGTGTCGTTACACCGAGTCGACCTGCCGGCCCCTTTAAGATTGAACGATTGTAAACGTTTTTGACAAGTGAGGCCGCCGCACAGTGGGCAATTTGGACGAAATCGGACTCAAAATCAAAGAACTTTCGATAGAAATGAGGTAGAGCGATGAATTTTTTTTTAATTAAAGCTGAAACTTTGTAGAGTATGGGAAAAATAAGGAGATTATGGTACGAACGTTTTTTAACCTTGAGAAAATTCGTTAAACTTGCACAATTTCAAGAAAATTGTGGTTTTTATAATACCACGCGTGGAAATTTTTTTTAACATGCCATACATCATTTCCCATATTTTTTCACATTGATTTCATATCTGGTTTCAAAATTTGTCTACGACTTCCTTTGTCTACGATAGACTTTGTCGATTACTTCCTCTGCAAATGAAAATAAAATTAGGGACAATAGATATCTAATTCTAATCTAATAGACAATAGATATTGTCAAGTGATGACGAGATGCGAAGTGCTTCGTGTTTCGTAAGTAACTCAAAACGTTCAAATACTTCATTATTATTATTTTTATTGTGTTTTATATATGAGAGTACGATATACTTTCGAACTAGTGTGTTATCAAGTCATTTCAACGAAAAAATGAGTTGATTAGTTTTTGTCACAAAAATCTATTTTTTGCAAAATCCTGAGGTCGTAGACAAATTTTGAGACCACATTTTAAATCAGCGTAAAAAAATCTATGGGTAATGATGTATAGCATGTTAAAAAAAATTTTCGTACCATAATTTCCCTATTTTTCCCATATTCTACAAAGTTTCAGCTTTAATTTAAAAAATATTTCATCGCTCTATCTCATTTCTATCGAAAGTTCTTTGATTTTTAATCCGATTTTGTCCAAATTGCCCACTGTGCGCCGCCATGTGGGCATGAGTATGGGTGAGTAGAATATCTTCATATGCAAAAATAGAAGTTAGATTTGCACCATTTTTAGGAGTGTGCGAGAACCCGAAATATCGGGAACCCGATAGTCAGGACGAGTCAGGAAGAGATTGGGTTGGGTCGGGTTCCCGAAAATTTTAAGATTCCCAAAAAAATTGGGATTCCCGAAAATTTCGAGATTCCTGAAAGAATCGGGATTCCCGAAAATTTCGAGAATATAACATATGACACTCTTGAAAATAATTCGTGATGGACAGCATTCTTTCAATTTACAATAAATAATTATACTTATTATTTATTTGTGCCTAATTCCTATTCCATATAATTAATTAATCAGTAAAAAGTAAAATAACATATTTTGCCGAAAACACCTACAATAAAAAAATTCCAAAATCATGAATGTATTCATTATAACGAATATACACTAACGAGCAAAACTGAGTCTGCACTATTTGAAGCAAAATAACTTTTTAAAAATTAGATCAAATGACTTGAATGTTATTGAGAAGTTAGAAGGATTAGTTTATTAGACGAGGTGTAAAAAATTTTTGAAAAAAGTTTGAACTGGTCGGAATCGCAAAATAAATAGTAAAAGTTGGTTTTTTTAGCTTTTTTATGCGAGCCTGTATTGAAAATTTAAAAAATATGTTTGATTCGCATGAATAGATTATATCCATGCTGAAAATTGCATCGATATTGGTTAATTCGTTTACGAGTTATAAACGATTAAAATTGCGATTTTAAGTCGAAAAACGTGAAAAATGGCAATTTTTCCTCATTTAATCGTTTATAACTCATAAACGAATTAACCAATATGGGTGAAATTTTCAGCATGGATATAATTTATTCGAGTGAATCAAATACATTCTTTCAATTTTCAATACAGGCTCAGATAAAAAAGCTGAAAAAACCAACTTTTACTATTTCTTTTGCGATTCCGGACAATTCAAATTTTTTTCAAAAATTTTTTACACCTCGTTTAATAAACTAATCCTTCTAACTTCTCAATAACATTCAAGTCATTTGATCTAATTTTTAAGAAGTTATGTTGCTTCAAGTAGTGTAGACTCAGTTTTGCTCGTTAGTGTAAATGGTTAGTCGGTCATCGGAATTTTCGGAAATCATGATTCTTTAGGGAAACCCGATTATTTCGAGAATCCCGACATTTTCGAGAATCTCGAAATTTTCGGGTACCCGTCCCGAACCGATATTTCGGGTTCCCGCACACCATTAACCATTTTATTGGGCTTACAGGGTTACACATACCCTTAAATATGCTCTCTGTATTATGAAACAGCTTGTACTTCGTGCCATGAGTCAGCGTTAGAAACTGGCACGTACAAGATCCGACTCTACCATGCATATACTATGAACTGCGGGTGGTATCCCCGAATACCATTGTAGGTATATTGTCGACTGAATATTTAGCAGTTGTATAAAAATTCTTTGAAAGGCTCGAATTTAAAGGAACTCGGATATGTTAGGCGATGCAAATACCTTGGACTGTTGAAATTCAGGCTGAATATATTTTATGCAGTGCTTATGTGAAAAGGGTATCGTTACTTTCCACTTCCTATCCAACAACCAACGAATAAATTGTTAAGCTTACGTAAACTGAAATATTACTTACAAGTTACTTAATTAATCAGCACGCGTCCATTTTGTTACGTATTTAGTATAATGTCAATGAGGGAACTCATTCAACAGTTTGGGACATATTTCTATAAACGTTAAAACACGTTGATTGCAATAAATGTTTTAATTAATACTTATACCCCCTCCAGTGATTCTCAGTACTTAGGTTGTCATTATCAATATTATAAATTAATTAAATATTAGAATTAGTTGAAATTTATGATACTATTGTTTAATATTTTATCAATTTTTCTCTAGCAATTTTTTGTATTGTAGTTATAATATTCTACTATTGTCTCTATTTGCGTAGTAGAAGTAGAAATTACGGATCATAGTCAGACACATTAGTCAGTTGTATTGAAAAATATGAGTTCAAGAACTTTCAGTCTTTTACGAACTGAAAGTCCCTACAAAAAGGGATAATATTCAATCATTACACTTGCAAAAGAGTTGTATAAGAAATTGTGCGAAAGTTGCACATAATAGTACCCTTTATTTGCAGACAAGAAATTCTATTGAAATGCTCGAACAGCAAAGTTTTGCGCACATGAAGGGTGCTCTATGGTATCTGTTCTTATATCATAAAAGATTTAGTTACTGTATTTCTGACTTCAATGTCGTGAAACCTATTGATGATGGTACTTTAAATGAAAGAGTAGAAATCGATATGTACAGTGTGCGCTTGGATAACGAAACGTTCACCATACATAATTGTTGGGATAATATTTTCAACACAAATGAAACATTTCGAAGTTATATTTTCATTTTAGATTTATTTCGTATTTTAATCGTTTGTGTAATATAAACTGTACGTATCTCTATCGTCATTTATAGTTTACAGTCAAATCTTCCAAATCCCATATTGCAAACATGATCAGTAACTTTCTTAGAATATTTGTATTGCATATTATTCGTAGCGTGTAGTAAAAATTTAAAAAACTTTTCATTCGTCATGAAGAAACTGCATATTTTGTAATATAATTGTCGTTTGATTTATTGTACTCTACAAAGCATAATCATGTAAGCATGTTTTGTATGTATTTATATAAATTATGTGTGTAAAACAAAAGAAGATAATGAAATCATTGTAACAATATAAACATTGAATAAATGCCTGTATGTAATGCTTTCCGTTCAATTTTTTAATTTTTTCCTTCTATAGTCCACACAATAAGAAATTGAATGATATTCGTGTGTTTTGCCGAAGTTTGCGAATATTGAGCAGACTGAACTCCATATTTTAAATTTGATTATATTTTCCCCGGTTGCATTATAAACGGGAAATATTCGGAATCCGTCATAAAAATAGTTTCTTACCGTTCGTCCATGGAAGCAGGTTGTCGTACAGGAGCGTATTCATGACTTCCGCTGGCTCTCCATCCTCCGAAGCGTCGACCAACAAATGATGACGACGATGCAATCGGAGAATCTCTGAAACAATAAAAAGAAGAATATCACATAATATTAAATTAAATTCGTTCACATTTCTTTATACAAAAATTAGTTAGGGGACGATAGTCGAACTTCGACCAGTGCTTCCAAATCGCGAAATCGTGGCCAAAATTTCAAAAATTAATTTTTTGTTGGGGATATGGTAAGTACAGTTTTCTTTCGATGTAAGACGACGATGTTTCTTTTGCAACAAGAACCACTATAGGACACATAAACTCTCGAATGGCACCCTCACCCGCAATACGTCCTATATCGAAGGAAAACGGTACAGTGTTTTTTCGATATGTGTATATGTGTCTATGTCCACAACACAGGTATAGCCAGAGACATATATCGTCCAGGAGATACTATTATTTGATCCATGCCGAACATAGAAGAGCACAGCGAAGCTCTGGATACATGTCTACACGATGCATGTCCAAAACACGGGTCTGGTAGGGCCAATTATCGTCATTATATTGTACTTAGTGTTCCTTCTCGAGAATTTCTCGAGAAATTTTATAATTGATTATTTCTCATTTCTCGAGAAATTTAAATCTAGGAAAATTTTTATTTAAAACTTTAGAAAAACTGAATACTGAATTGAGTAATGAGTTTCTTGTCATTACAGAAGAAATATCTAAAAGAAGAGAAGATTGTTGTATCCTTTATAAAATATCTGCATAATCCAGAATCTCTGCAAAATGATTCAGAAGATACATTTTTTTTTATTTAACATCCAAGGCAGATATGTATAAAATTGCAGAACAAATTTTAAGTAGACTTTTTGGAAAATATAACAATGATTCTTATGAAAATAGTGAAAAACGTTCAGATTCTCAGAATGAGGAAGTATCGCTGGAAAAACAGATAGAATTAAAAATTGCAGATAGCCTTCAAGAATTTAGTGTCAAGAGTTTAGCGGCAGAAGAAAATAAACTCCGGACTCTGACAAAGGAATTCCAAATTTTTGAGTCCACTGAAAAAAGGACACAAAATCTTCAGCAACTTTTGGATGTTTTGTATACGATAAAGCCAACATCCACACAAAATGAAAGAAATTTTGCTACGGCTAGAGATTTTGTTACAAAAGAAAGGAAGTAGATTGTTTGATTCTATATTAGACGCATTATGCTTCTTAAAAAGTAATTTCAAAACAAAAGCATAATGTTTCACTTTATAAAAGTTTGGTAAAAGTTTCCCAATATTTTTTAATATATTAAAAATTCTCGAGAATTCTCGAGAAATATAGTCTTATTTCTCATTTCTCGAGAAATGGAAAATGTTGAGAAATCAGGAACACTAATTGTATTCTTTGATACACTGCCGAATATAGAAAAGGATAGCGACCGAGGTTTCTTGAGCTTCGTGGCCCCCCACAGGGTATACTCCGTGGCAGTGGGGATAGTTCTGGGACTTTTATCAGCTAGATAATTGGGACGTATATCGAGAAAACACTGTACTACTTTAAATCCTTTAATAGCGTGCCTATGGAAAACCGAGGTACGAAGGATTGACAGCTCGAAGTTTTCCTTTATTTGTCGTGCAGTAATCGTGTTCTGGAGAACAATGTGAGAGCGTAATGTTAAAACTGCATAATTATAAAACGACTCATTTAATTTCAATTTTATAAAACGTTGTTCCTGGAGCTAAGGGC
Organism: Halictus ligatus; assembly: GCA_028454255.1. Taxonomy (NCBI): domain Eukaryota; kingdom Metazoa; phylum Arthropoda; class Insecta; order Hymenoptera; family Halictidae; genus Halictus; species Halictus ligatus. The sequence goes on along the minus strand of CM052136.1, from coordinate 2,325,708 downwards.
TATATTTGTAACAGTTAATGGTCACGTTGCGCAATTATAAAATTTATTATAGGACGCGAACAGAAAAGTTTTAATCAGAGATATTGAACATGTAGGGCAAAAGTTGTGTATTTTACAATAGCATGCTAAAATTCTCGTTGGAAATTATTCTGATTTAAAGGGCGTCCGAATAATTTCGCGAGTCACTATATATGTTAGGAGTCTTATATCCTTGTTCTTCATGCCACACGCAAGCAATACGTAAGACTCTACGTTATCTAGCATCATGCTAGCCAGGGATAAAAATTATATAAGAAAAATTAATACAATGCAATGGGTTTACGTAATATTCATTGCCTGCGTAAGTATAATCGCTAGACAAACTGTACAACACATTTTTCAACAAAAATCGCATATTAATTACAATTTATATTCAAATATTAATTATTGAAAGCAATAAAAACATGTATATTTGACAATCTTTTCGCCGTGTTTCCGTTATTTATTAAGTTCAATTCGTTTATCCATAAAAGTGTTATCTAAATAATTTTAATTCGTATATGACACCTGGTATATGCCATTGTATTTATTGCATAATTTAATGTTTTCTATCAATGATTATAGAGATATTAATATTCGTGATAGAACATTAAGAAACCAGTGTTACCAATTAGTCTGTTTGAAGCAACCCAATTTATTTTGAACTGAGTTATTTGATTTTGATGTAACATAAAATCATTTTCTCTCAATTATTTTTATTTTTAACATGAGAATGACAAAATAATTTAACCGGTCCGTTACTTTTAATGCATTTTACTATTTTAAGTCTCCGCAGCTATTCATATTTATAGAGAAGCTCGTATTCATATCCAACGCAGAACTGAGAAACTGCGATAAAATTTCTAATTCGCAGTATAATAAATGGGACCAATAAAATTGTCGAAGAAGCACGGAAATGCACGGTAAGTTTCACATACCACTGTGCAGGTTTATTGAGTTCATCGGGACCATAAAATATTTATGCATATCACTGTCGATTGATATGTAGTGAATAGTGAATATGCGTTGAATATGCAAATTCGGAATATTGGAGATTATAAAGATAAACGAGTTGCCATATATTTACACAAGGAAACAGTAAATAATTTTACTATTCCAACGATACATGTACTACTGTGAAATGACAAATGTTGTTGTAGAATTAATATTCATGTTATGAGACAGTCGATTTATTAGTACACACATTGCTTTTACTATGCGTATTTTCAATGGAGGTACTATCAAACTTTCGAATGACTATACAAGGTGTCCCAGTATTGATGGTACAATCATGGAGGAGGTGATTCTACATGAGAAAATAAGTTGGAAAAAAAGGAATAACATTTCTTCGTTTGGGGATTCACGTGGTTTCGTACAGGTCTGGGCAACCTGCGGCTCGCGAGCCACGGAGGATTTCGCTCCCTCCTTCTGGATCCCCCCATCAAACTGCTGTGGAATGTAGATGTACACGTATACAGGGTGCGGCCGAATAACATGTACAAGCGGGCACCTTCTGAGAAAATAAGAAAAAAATATAGAATAGAATTTTTTCATCCAAAGTTTTGTTTTCGAGAAAATCCAGATTGAAAACGCAGCGAATACTCATACTATTCGATATTCATCGTCTGACGTGTATGATCATGACCAGCCAATTCTACTTTCTACATATAGTGAAGCACACGAACCCGACGGATCTTTAAATTCAATTTTGTCAAAAACGAGGCGTCAAATGAAAAACATGTTATTCCTTTGTTCCGGTTTGTATTTACATGTATAATCACCCCCTGCTCCCTGCCCGCTTGTACACGTTATTCGCCCGCACCCTATATATTCGCAGTCACGTTGTCGCGCGAGGCAAAGCACGAAATAGTTGATATATACGGCCTGGCGGGAAGAGAACAAGACGTGGATTCAAGGGGAGCTTAGATAACGTATAATTTAAACAATTCATAGACGTTTACAGAAAATACAGAGTAATAAACAAATAACAAAAAATATATATATATATAATAATATTTACGCGACGGAGCGGAGTCGCTTTGCAAAACTAAAAGTCGCGTCTCCTTTCTGGGGGCTCCGGGAGATAATAAATTACTATAAAACGCGACCCGAGGGTCGGCCTCGCTGGCAGAATAAAAATGGGGGACTGTCCTGGTGGGGAGGATAACACGAACGAGGTTCCAGGTGGGCAGGGAGAGTGACTCCTTCGTCGTGGCGGGAGGTGGATCCTCGGCCCAGGTAACGGAAGCAGTTTCCTTGACTTCCTTGGGCCCGAACCGTTTCCTGAGCTGGCTCATTTGGTAGCGTCTTCCTCCTCGTCGGGTCTTCTTCCTCCGTGGCTTCCCTGCCTGTCTCTTGTGGTCCGTAGGAGGGGTGGTTCTCATCAGTGCCTCTCGTCCGCAGGTGTGGTTTTTCTCCCAGGTAGGAGAATAACTGTGAGCCTCAGCAATGCGAGGCAGTAGCCGCACCGTGCGTGAGCGGGTTGTAACAGCGGTTCGGAGTTCGCTATGTGCAAGTTGGCAAGCACCAAAGGTCGCTCTGAATCGCCGAGGAAATTGTGTGAAAAGCTTAAAGCTTGTTGAGACCTTTTCCAAATTCTGGATGCTTCGCCAGGGTATTTATTGGTGGTACGGTACATTTTTCTTGTGAGAAAGTCAGGTCAAGGGAAAAGTCATCTGGTGGGTGCTGGGTGAACTGCGGGATTTTTTAGGAGGTGGGGTACCGATGGTCCCGTGTGTCGGACAGAGAAGGCTGCCGAGTTGGGCTATGTGTAAGAGAAGGGGCGCATCGCTTAAGTAATAAGTAATAAGTAAGTACAGTTAAGTAATAAGTTTAATTACAATCGCTTAAGTAATAAAAATGTACTGGTGTAAACATCTGTTTCACTAATAAAAATTTATTTGTTTAAACAATTGTTTAAATAGTAGAAATTTATTTCTGTAAACAATCGCTTAAGTAATAAAAATGTACTGGTGTAAACATCTGTTTCACTAATAAAAATTTATTTGTTTAAACAATTGTTTAAATAATAAAAATTTATTTCTGTAAACAATCGCTTAAATAATAAAAATGTACTGGTGTAAACATCTGTTTCACTAATAAAAATTTATTTGTTTAAACAATTGTTTAAATAATAAAAATTTATTTATTTAAACAGGTGTTTAAACTTTAAACAATAAAAACTTTTCGATTGTTAATGGTAGTCACTATACCGTGGTACATATTTACGTATTACGACTTGACAACGTAGGATAGAAAAATTAGTTATCCGAACTTCGAATACAATTTCGAATAAAAGATACATTTGATGTTCATCTCTGCCAAATAAATCATGACGAAGAATCCTCAAATAAATCGTCTGGCCAAATCGAGCTTCAGTTACGAATAAAAGTTACAGATACATTTCGCCGCGACATCTGCGTTCGAATAAATTCTCGAATAAATTTTTATTCGGCGCCTAAAATCGTTCAGATACTTTTCGAAGCCGAGTATCTTCAAATAAATCCGTCGAATAAATGGTGGCGTTGTATCCGACCATCCGAATAAATCCTGAACGTAGCCAGAAAATCATCCGAGAGGCAGTCGGATACAAATCTCGAAACCAGACGCTCGACGAATAAAGATACAAATAACTTCTCGCGATTCATCCGACTTCGAATAAAAACAAAAGACAGAGAGTATCTGTATCTGAAAGCTATTCGAATAACTTTTCATCGGATACTGCCCAACTCTGACTGGAGCACTCATCTGTACGCCATCTTTTAGGAAAAAGAATATTTTTCAATGTTATACGTTTCGTCTGTCTGTGACCTTGAGTGACCCTGAGTGACCTTGAATAATTATAGTCAGTAAATTCCTAATGAAAGGGTTTATCATCGTAGGTGTTAAAAAGGGAGTGGTCCTGTTTAAAAGAATGAAGGTGGCCTTGAGATTTATAAAAATAAAAATTACAAAAATTCACCTTCTACTTAAGACATTTGGCATAACTTTAAAAAGAACAAAGATATTTGAGGTGTAAACCTTAGATAATTCACCCTTTATAGCTATATAATTCATAATTATTGGATCGTGATGTAGTACTAATTTCGCTTGAAGTAAGACACAATAGACATTTCTTCATAGGTTGAAAATAACGACTAGGAAAGGTACACTTTTATCTGTATCAAATCTGATTTCACTTTGGGAAGTTGGAATATATAATTTTATCACGGTATCGCAAATCATACTAATGTCCCTTAAGAGAATTTCACCTTAAAGTTCTTATTCCCCTGTTCCCTTATCCCGTTAAAACTGCGATGTTCTAGTTAGTCAAGTTACGTGTAGCACGAATCCTGGCTGAACTTTTCATTCTGTTATTTACGATTCGAATTTCCTGATTCAATAATAATTAATATTATCTTAGGCAGTGAGTGTGTTTTCGAAACAAATAGATTTTTAGAAACATAGTTGTATTCCATTGTGTGAAATGGAATTGTTTTTATGAAGTGATAAATGTTTAAATGAAACGTAAACTCTTTAATTTTACATTAGTTTTTCGTGGGAAAAATGTCGAAAAAGTGGTTTTTGTTTTGTTTGACCACGGTGCACTTCACTAAAAAATTTGAAAAAATTCATGAACATTACTTACACCTATACACTGATACTATAAAAATATAAATGATATCGCTCGTAAACCTCAATGCAAACTCTGCATTTTTTCAATATTTTTTTTATGTTTTTAACCTTTTACAACCAGAGTGTTCTACTTCAAAATCTAAATTAATTACAATACATGTATTTGGGTATTCGAAATTCGTTAGATTCTGTCAAAATTTTAGAATCTGACTAAATAGGAAAAATAGTTCAAAAACTAATCTTTTCCATTTTACCTCATAACTACCCTGCAGGTCGAGATATAGGGTTAACATTTTACACATCATGTAATATTTAATATTTATGTAATTGAGTTACTATAAATGGTTATGTCGATACTTTGTTCTTATCGCAACAATAAGTTGAAACTATTCGAGAAAAATAGATCTTCATCCAGAGTGTAAAAATTTCAATTACAAAAAATTGAATTTGAAAATGAATTGAAGAAACTAGATATGAGAATGCTTTAGTAACGAGATACAGGAGCACTTGTATTTATATTTGCGAAATCATTATCAACTTTTATGTATTTAACGTTATTTATATGCACACCCCTATGGAAATATTTCCTTGTATTTAGAATACTTTTGTATAAAAAGTGTTTCCTTTGATGATAAATTAGATTTAAATACTCAGATTGAAATATTATTATTGTAAACCTGGCACGTATTTAAAAAAAAGTAACATATCTTTGTCGTTAAGTCCCGTACAAAATCTACAGGAAAAATCCTATGATTTTATTTATGTTAACTAAGGTAACATTGGTTGGGCTATGTAAACAAAGTATGTAAGTATGTAAGTATTTTTGGAATTTTTTGATCATCATTTGTAGAGTACGGTACAAAATATTTTCTATTATATAGTCACGAATGGCCGAAAAATAGCGAGTCGCGTTACCTAGACACCCTGTATACGTAGAAAGTATAAAGTAAAATGTTTGTTATGAATCAACTGTACAAAATTTATTGTACAGAGATTTTCTGTACTCTAAGGGTGCGTGTCCATTTGAGAGTAAAACTGTTGCAAGTTACTCTCCAGAGTCAAATACGTGCAAAATAAATGTGCAATACGTGCAATAATGTTTGTTCGTCTAGTGAGAACGATGGAGGAACCAATAACGGAAGTAATAGGAGTAAACCAGAACCCACTCTACAATCATTACGAACACATACATGTGCAAGCAACCTAATTACCATGTTATTAGCTAAAGAACAGCAAATAGGCGAGGCCGATGTACAGAGAACCGACCACAGATTTCTCTTCAAAACCAATATTCAACACAGAGCTCTAACCAGCACCAATACTAACAAAGTACAGTCAAGGACAAAACGATGCGATGGGATCCCACATTTCTTTATGTTTTGATATCGAAGCTGAAGAAGTACGTTGCAAGCTGCATTTCAATAAGTTTACTAGATTCTATATATTCGTAGCTGTATATACAAGGTGTCCTAAAACTGTTGTACTTCTTTAAAAGGGGCAATTCTTCAGGTCTTTTGAAGTAACTTTCTCCTTTGCGAAAATGTACTCTGCGGCTTTGTTAAAGAGTTATTAACGAAGAACATGGACCAATCAGAGCGAGGCTACGGCACATGGATTTCAGCTCGACCAATGCCAAGCCAAGCTCACCGCCGCCGTGCCAAAATTCGTCCGCTGTAGCCGCGTTCTGATTGGTCCGTGTTTTTCGTTAATAACTCTTTAACCAGTTAAGTGCGTTCGACGTGTATACAGGTCAATCCGAAACTCTATTGCGGTGCGGTTAACGTTAATGAATTGTTAATTTCTTCTCGAATGAAAACGTAATTCTTTCTCATTTTGTTTCACTGTTTTTCGTAAAATATACAGGTTATCCCAGTTTTTTCGGCCAAACGATGCCAGCGTGTTCTACACGCAAAAGTAGGAAAAAATTTTTATATGAGCATACGCTCTTAAATGTTTTATTAAGGAGTTATAACTAATAAAAGTTTATAACTATTATAATTAAGTAATAAAAGTTTATGAAGCACAGATTAATACTCTTGAGCAGTTAGTACAGAGGATTACAGACGCATTTGCTGCGATTAGAGAAAATGAAGAAGAAATTATTAACACGATAAAGTCAATTTTTGTTAGATGCCAATCCTGTATTCGTAATAAGGGACGCCATTTTGAAATGTTAACTCGTTAATAAAAAGTTAATAAAAAATGTCGATATCAACTACTTCAGCATGTAAACATAAGAGTTTATGTAAACATAAATAGAGATATTCATAATACGTTCGTACGCTGTGTCATTCGTACGAGGGATTTTTCAAATTAAACTCCACAGTTAAGTGGTTAACAAAGGAAACTTGCAAAGGAAAAAGTTGCTTCGAATGATCTCAGGAATCAACCCTTTTAAAGAAGTGCAACATTTTTGGAACACCCTGTATACCGAAAAATATATAGAATGAGGCAGCTTTTTTAACACTGTGCAACTGTTCATTTTTTTTCATATTTGAATATTCGTATGTTGAATTCGCAATTTTGTAAACTTCTTTTCACTCTCATGTGTAACTGTCAAATAGCGTTGCACTTCCAACTTGAATAGTATTATTCTGTGATCTCTTCCAAATAAAGTAATAAAGTTTGACTTTTGAGCGTGAGAAAGTTTGTTCAAAAATTAGTTAAATTAAAAACATATGCTTAAAATGTATTTATTTTTACGAATATTTTTTAAATTATGTAAAAATTTAAATGAATCGAAGAAAATTTAATTACTTCGTACAATAAAAAAAAACTTTCAATTTACAGATAGTATTGGTAGAATTACAAATCACGTTTTGTTTAAAGAATACAAACCTGATCGGGTCAGCTTTTAAGTTCTCTAAAATGTACCAAATTTTTCCATGTTACTTAACACCTACATTTGCTATAATATAAATTATTATTTCATTGGGTTTATCTATTGTTTACACATGTAAAAACCAATTCTCTTCTCCTCACAGTTGATTATCTCTTTCATCTTTTTAACCTCAGCAGATAACCTGCACAATGGATTCTTTAATATTCATAACATCATCAATTATAGAGTTTCTCAAACTAAATCTTGAACATGTGGAAATTGTTCATCAGGAAACGAAACTATTATTCTTCAACATATTATTCTCGTACACAATCGATCCGAAAATTGCTATTTCGTTTTTTGAATAACGTGCTATTTCGGGCACAAAAGACGTGATCCTCAAGTGTAGACAGAAACGATAGATGGACCTAAAGTTCCTACAGAAGAAGAAACGAAAGAAAATGATCTGCCATCAAAGAGGGGATGAAGATCCTCGCAATAACGACGGTGGTGACGATAATGTACTTTTTGTGGTCATTCATTAGACAGTACTCTGAATCCACAGAGGGATGAATTAGGTGACCAGAATTTGAAGATTAATTAACACACGTAAAAGGTGAGGTACCTAACTTGATCACTTCGAATAACTTCTAAATTATGCGTTGTACAAAAAAATTATTTCTACAGGTAGTACATGGTGCTAAAGGGGGCATATTATATGGTATACATGAGTGTTTCATAAGTGTGTGCGTTTAGCAGATTTAAAAGTTAATTTTGTATTTTTTAAATGGGGTATCGTATCTCTTTTACGTCAATTCGGAAGAGCACTAATTTAAAAGTAAAAGAGTATTGAACATTGCTTGCCCCAAAGCTAATAATGAATGAAATATTAATGAAAATTTGACGGACACCAATCAGAGTGCAGCTGCAGCGGCTCCCGCTGAGCGTGACGTTGGCATTGGAACAGTTGGTATCCGTTCGCTGTAGCCGCGCTCTGATTGATCCGTGTTTTTCGTTAACAAAATCTTTAACAAAACCGCCGAGAACATTTTCACCAAGCAAAGGGTTACTTCAAATGACTTCAGGGATCACCCCATTCAAGGAAGGATAACATTTTTGGGACGCCCTGTATACAGACAGAGCTTGTAAGAAGGAATCTGGAAGATTCGTCGGTGTAAAGCTGAAACAGCAGTCAGATATTATGCTCCGATAATAATACCAACAGTACCAATAACAGACCATTCGATAGCTTAATAATTATGAGATAAGATGATTCGTGTCATGTTTCAACCTATCATGTTGCTCGGAAACTTTATTTCATTTTCTCTAACAAATTGTGTACAGAAGTTCTGAAAGAATCGAACATCTTCCAATTAAAAATTTACGGATTTTGTTCCAAATTTTTTTTGTTAAAATTAGTAATAGTGTTACGGGGTTATTGATCGATATTTTTTGATCTCACATTTTTAAAATGTGTAGAGAAATAAGATTTTTTAAGGAACATTTATTTTGAATAAGATGTGTGCAATAAAGGAGAGAGAAGTGAAAGAATTTTTTCCCAATTAAAAAGGCCCTTTCTCTGTATCATGTTATGAACCAGCCTACGAAATGATCAATTTCGATAGACATTGTAATCGTGAGATCGGTCAAAGATCATGTTTAAGAATTCATTAGAATTACGGCTTTAATCGCCAATTTCTCGCGAGTTTGGCGAAGACAGAAAGCGCGTAGTCACAGTTATGAATATTCCAAGCACCTAAAAATTCCAGGTCATAGAATAATAAATCGACTTCAGGGTAGTTGATTCATGTGCAAACGATTTCCATATGCAAGAGGATTGCAGGAGTGTCGGGAGTCGAGATTCTTTCGACATAGTCGACAGTCCCTTTCGCTAGTACATCGCCGATGGAACGACTCCAAACAGATAATTGAAAAATTTAAGTGTAAATTACATTAATTAATTTAATTATTAATTTGTATGCAACTTACGATGACCATTTATTAATATTTTTACAGGTACAAATGATCTTGTTAGAGATGAGTTCAATAATTATGAAACACACAAGTCTGTTTGTAACTAGTTTAATAACAATAATGTAAATGATATATAAATGCAACACTTGATGAAAAAAATCGATTTTCAATAAAAAAATTAAGGTCGTTATCATATCTTTGAATGGAACTGGGTATTTTTAACTTCATAATATTGTAGGCGACGTCGAAACGAATTTAACGTCCTGCTATACAATGACTTTCAGATGAACTTGAAAGATAATACCGCCATGAATCAATTGGCAGAATATTTGAAATATTTCGACGATATGTAATAGCAACGTCTCGCATTTAGAGATAAACAAATGAACGTAAACATTGTTTCAGAACTTAACTCACAAAAAAGCAAATTTATACGGAGACACATTGAAAACACAAATGTTAAACGTGTACATGTAATTATTAATAATTAAATTAAATTTTCGAACTGCATCCCATCTTGTGTAACGCACTGTTCTGCTCTTTGTAACAAAGTCTTGTGTGTCGCTTCCATTAGAGAATTTCTTTTTACATTTCTACACGCTTGAATTATGCGTTTTTTAAGATTTTCCATATTATCCACAGGTCTTTCTAAAATCTAAAGGGGACATATCCGGCGAGCGAGCTGGCCATCGAATTAGACCATTTGTTCCGATTCATTGATCCCCAAAAACTGTAGTTAAGTATGTTTTTACAATTGCAGGGTTATGAGTTGGGTAGCCATCGTGTTGGAAATACATATCTTCCTTGATGTTTTCCAGGATTTCTTGTAACAATGTTGGAAGTTCATATCGCAAAAAATCTTTGTAGCGATATGCTGTTAATACTCCATCGTAAAAATACGATCCGATTAGGCAGCCGTTTATTTGTTTACCTCTAAATGGGAGTCGCTATTACGTACCGTCGAAATATTTAAAATATTTTGCTAATTGATTCATGGCGATATTATCTTTCAAGGTCATCTGAAAGTCATTGTATAGTAGGTCGTTGTCTTCGTTTCGACGTCGCCTAAAATATCATATTTAATACTACGTTAAAGACTGATTAACTTTGGTACGAAACATTTTTCTGTCCGACCATCCGAGGGGGTAGACTCAAGCATACCAACTCATTCGTACCAAAAACCGATACAAGCAACCCAACAGATCTGTTATCCTACTAATATGTGAGGAAGACAGTGTTAGAAATTATTATTATTAAGATTATGGCACATTTTACTTTCAGACAAGTACCAGTTCATTTATTGCAGATTTGTTAATACAGTGCTGCGAACAATTGTAGGCTGAAGGTAATTTAACACGTTCACGGACAGTAAAAATTTCAGTGAACTGCAAAAACAGACAGGCAATTTTTCTTGAAACTAGTTGTACTATCCGAAACTGATTAGCCATAAACAATAATAATAAGTTAACTGTCATTAGTAATGACGGTTGGTCATTATTTTGAAATGTATATTAATTACAAAAACTTAAGGTTGTATAAAATTAAATGAATAAAAATTGGCTTTAAAATTTGAATGCTCTAGCGTTCATGTCATTTTGCATCATATGAAAATGAATGCCATAGCATTCACGTCCGCAAACGTGTTAATAATTCTTCTAAGTAAAATTTAATAATTCTTCTCGTATGCATATAGTGCGTACAATACTAATACTTTGAAGTATGTGATAAAGCATTACCCCTGTACATCCATTTGTAATTATTATTACTTAACTACGAATCTTCTCGCATTGTGATTTTGATTTGAACAAGCTTTCTATGAAAATGCGAATTTATGTATGTATGTATGTGTATGATGATCTGCACTCTCGTGATTATAAATTCTCGTTACATTTAACGAGATGGTGTTTATTTTTCTGGTACATGCAAGATTAAAAATACAAGGTCTGACAGAAGGCATTGTTTTATTTAACGTGTGATAATCGACTTAATAATTTAAATACGAAGATTAAAAAGACATATATTTACTTTATAGAATAATGCAGTTTTCGAATGTGCTTATTTTTCAAAAGATTATATTAGGTAAATGTATGTAATATAAATATTGCATTTGCACGAACGAAAATCAGTCACTTAGCAAATTAGGAATGTTACATTCGTGTCAAAAATGGCATTGATAATCCAAGAAATCATAGCTGAAGAACTGCATTACATGTCGAATATCGTTTATTATATTATTTTATTATGATGTCATTCTGTATTATATTTAATTTATTTGAAAAATTGAAAATAAGGAATTTTGCTTTTTGAGGTTAAAAGGCTGAGCTCGCACGAGTCCTTTAACGTTTGCCGAACGCCTCGAACCTACTTCCCTTCGTTTTTCAATCGGTATCCTTCTCTATGTTCGAAATGCTACAAGGAATGTAATTATACCTCTTCTATAACTGTGACTCTGCAGTTTTCACAGTTACGGAGAGAATACTGTAACGCATCTACGGTTGTGGTATCCGTATATGGATGAGGAAAATACTTGATGAAAAAATTTTGTTAGTATCTACGAGGTGCACAACGGTTGAAAAAAATAATTACCATAACAAATTTTAACTTTTCATTCTTTTCTCTTATTAGATAAGACTTCGATTTTGTATGATTTAGAACAAAATCTGCTAAATATATTACTAATTCCCTTTAATCCGAAATTCTTTTTCGTTGTGGTCGATATACAGGGTGTCGCGATTGAAGTGAACCACTCAACTATCTCTGAAATTATGAATGATATCGACAAATGTTTCAAACAGAGGTTACATGGTTTCAAGATAGACATAATTCTATGTTAATAGTGTTTAATAGGTGGAGGAATTAAGGGCATATGAAGGTCACATTCAATTTTTTTGAACGGATCCATCTATTTTTTAATACACTAATCGATGGAGATCGTTATTCCCCATAAAAAATTATTAAACTTCTTATCTGGAAAAGCCATTTAAGACGAAAGCTCATAAGACAACCTGTATACTCGTTGGAGAATGTACAGGATGAGGCATTTAAAACAAACCACCAGAATAACTCGGTTGCTATTGCTGCTAGAAAAAAATGTATCAGACGAAACCTGCTTGATTGCGAGGGTGGCCTAATCTCACGTTAACAGTTTTTTTCTGTAAGTGGACGCGTAGAGGACATGTGAAGGTCAACTCCGTTTTTTTCATTGGAATGATATATTTCTGTGTGTAATATCTAATAGAGAGTTTTAAGACGCGTACAGTGATCTGCGACTCAAGGTCATTCAAGGTTATGGAATATCAACTACGATGGAAAATATCTGACAGATTTTTTTCAATCACCAATAGCAACCGAGTTATTCAGGTGGCCTGTTTTAAATATCTTACCCTGTATAGGTATAAAATAGACATAAACTTTGTTCTTCTTCTAGCTGATTATGCACGACAAGAAAAGTTCGAATCACTGTAACCGTAAAGTGAATCGTAATGCAGGGAGTGAAATAAATAAATCACGTATTTCTGGTGCACTTACCTTGAAGACTGTTGCTGATGATTTTCCTTCGGACCGCCTTTACAAGTGGTCTGCCTCTTCAGTTTGGAATCTTCGGATTTTTCTTCTGGAGTTGGCTTTAGAAAGGACTCTTTGTCACCATCGATGCCATCTTCTTTCGAATTACGCTGATCTGGTCGATTCGTCGTTGCGAGCGGTAAATTGTCTGCACTGCGAACTTTCCGACACAATTTCGAAGTTGAACCGTGCCTTCGTAAAAATTCCTGGAAATTGAAACGGAACTGCAATATAGCCGAATAAAGCAGACTACATCGCATAAGCTGTTGCGTTTTTTATTCGCTGGAAATGGTTTGCCTCCTCCACGAAAAATTGCCATCTATATTTCGTCGTTTCTATGCGTGTTTGCTTGCAGGTACACTTACAAAAGCAATAATATAATGTATATATGTATGTGTTGAATGACTGCAAAATAAATATAGAAAAGTAACGAATGAAGAAGAAATACTTGATAAAATTATGATATACGTTTACCGATACGATAACATACATATATTTTGCTCATTTTTGGGAGACGTAACTTTTTCACGCTGCGGTTGATTATCTTAAATAGTGCATTGTTCAAAAGTACTCTGTACGCAGTTTGTTCTCCATTATACATTCGGTAACTCACAGTAATATTCCAACGACTTAAACTTTTTGAGAAGTTGGAAAAATTAGTTTACGTTTACTGATGTGAATAAAGATTGCAATTGGTTGGAATCGCGAAGAAAATTTTAAAGGTTTTTTACAACTTTCTCATTCGAGCCTGTATTGTAAAATTTAAAAACTGCATTTGGTAGGTATGTGTTACATATATATATTCTGAAAAACTGTGATTTTCACTATCCTTAACACTATACCTACCAAGCATTAAAAGATTCTGGAGAATGTTTTTCACAATTCCGACCAATTAAGTAATTTCACGTCATGTAGCAAACTAATTGTTCTAACTTTTAAAAAAATCCAAATCGTTTGGTTCACTTTAAAAAAATTATTCTTATTTACATTCTGCACGAATATGCGCGTTACTGTATGCAAGTAAGTGATGGCTTTTGAATTACAATAGCCAGTATTTTATAAACGAAGTTGAACCAAATAATTGATAATTATTGTAGTAAACATACGTATATTTATGAGCATCGATATTCTTAATGTTTCATTGTATACTACTTTTCAATGAAAATAGATTACTTGTTTCCGCTGTACTCATAAATAACGCAATCAATTTTCCACGTTCACTTATCACATCATTTAAATATTATTCTTGTATTATTATTTTCTTTTAATTAAAAAATTACTCTTTAACGTAAGTGGTTCAAATTGTTGTCCTGTGCAATCCATGAAAGCGTATAACATACATTCAAGCGTTTTTTTCATTAAAGAGTACCTTGATAATTATTAATTTTTGTACCAAATAATAATTTCGTATTTCTAATCTCTTTTTTAATTATTATATTATATCAAACCACTTTCGTATGATTCCCCTTTTTATGCAATAAAAAGTATAAAGTAAATAGGTTGTACAACAACCAGTTTACGAGTGAAGGTAGGTAATATAGTTTTTTTTTGCACAGAATCGCCCTGTGTAATAATAAAATAAACTCGAAATTAGAAGAACAAGAAAATTGTAACATAATTCAGTGTTTTTGTATTCATCGGAATTACAAAGAATCAAATTTTGAATTTTGAATTAGCTGCTCCTTAAATCTATTGTGTTGTATAATGGTGTCACAGGGCAGTATTCCTTTTTCTCTGTAGTATATGGACTTTTTATGAAACAGAGAAAGCCTCTTAGAAAATGACCAGGAAGTGGTCGATCGAATACCGGATGCCGAATCGTATTTGTGATCCTTCGTTCGCTGGTCGTTTGTTTTTGCTCGTTAACAATAGCCCACCGTATCGTTACTGCTCCTCCACATTCGTAAGCCGAACAATAAACATGGCTTCCATTTCTATAGCGTGTAAGCTAAACATTTTCATGTTTAGTAATGTGATGAATATATGAACGTGTATATATGTATATGTATATACTATAATAATGTACTCAATAGAAGAAACTATAGTAAAACTCAAAAAGTTAACAGGCAGGAACTATATTTTTTTAACGATGTATATTTTAAATTATTTAAGAGATTCTGTTATTTTAAAATAATTTTTAGATATAGAGAGTGAGCCAGTAACAAGTAATGGATCATGAAAAATTTTAAGATGCGCATCGAATGAGCACGATTTGATTTTTTTATATCTAATTTCTGTATGATTTTGTTATCATTTTTATATGATGGTTTTCATTTGACCTTGAGAACAGTTTTTAGAATACTCATGGTCACCTTGATATCTTAGAAAAAATGTCATATAAAAAATGAAATTGTACTCGTTCAACGTGTCCCTTAAAATGCTACGTAATTCATAAAAAATTTTGTTGATACAATCAATAGATACTAAGTTATTTTACATAGTAGTTTTACGTAGAAGACTGCATAATAAAACTCATTGTTAGATGAACTAAAAACTAATGGAAATAAAGACTAATGGAAATAATACAATTTTTGTTAATATTCTTCAATTCTATGTGAGAATATTATGCTTATATTACGTCATTATTTATCACAAACAAAAAAATCAATAATCTGAGAGTATCCGTAATAATCTGAGATGAATACAATACTCATTACTCATCTTCCTATGTTAACATATGTACAATAATAAAACCATAATAATAACGGTATCTTTAAACGAAGTATGAGAGTGTAATGACGTAAAATTGTAATGTATATTTGTCACCCATATTTGAGATACGTCTACCTCCATTTTGTTGTAAAAAATTATTTTCGTGCAACCATACAATCATATCAAGGACATTGTACATTGTACATATTTATAAATTACTTGTAGAATCACATACCAGTTAAACTATGTTTTTATCATTTAAAAATGATGAGATTGTTATTTAATACTGCTACATTTTGTTATAGGCTACCTAGAAAATAAATAAAGATAGAAGTTATGCTATATTTCAGCTGTTTCTCCTGCACGTAATTCAGATAACATGCAGGTAATTAAATTTTTCTCAGGTATTGTTCGGTACTTCAGATATTTAATGTCATTATATGGATATAAATTTTTTTCTTAGCATACATGTTTTAACAAAAGAAAAAGTACCTACACGTGTGCTACTGTCAAGTTTTGATGCGAATGTTTACAATTTTTCAAATCTTTAGAACTAGTTATGAACACCGTATCTTATTGCATTTTGGAGGGATTTTTTTACCATTGTGTATTTTATGAGCAGATTTGTTTATAATATTTATTTGTATATTATACGCATTCGTTTGCTCGATATGATATAATATACGTAAACCCAAAAGAAACACTGCTTTCCTATTTTTTTTTTTTGTATTTATCGACAAAATTAAAAAATTTAGATGGCAAGATGATAGTACGCGAGGACTTTCATTTCATTTTCTTTAGCATCTACACCATTTTAAGATTAGAAGTACAGTGTTTACTCGATATATATCCAAAACTGGGGTCTTGTCAGGGACATATGTACATCGGCTGGAAGATACTATTCGTTGATACACTGCCGAACGTAGAAAAAGACAGTGAAGATCGGGTGTATCGGTATGAGACCACTACTAATCCAATAACAAAACTTCTTTATTTTTCGATATTTGTTTATGATTTTCACCTACACATTCGTGGCACTTTTGTAATGAAAGTGATGCCAAATATGATCGTGTTTGACATCATTTGAATCAGAAAAATGCTACAAACATATTGGTGAAAGTCCCATAAAAAATAATGAAAAATAAAGAAATTTTGTTATTGGATTAGTAGTGGTGTCCTGGTCTTACACCGACGTACCCGACCCGCATTATGTTCACGTTCACACTCCTCGGCGACCGAGGTGACTCGAGCTTTGTGGGCTCTCACGAAATAGGATTCGTGAAAAACTAATACAAGTATTAGGACGTAATAGACGTTATAATATTATGAAACTATTTAAATTAATCTGGATTTAAGAAAATATAAGTATGTATCTGTTACGAAGATTGCAAGGTGTATGAAGAGAAAGGTTATTTGTAATTTACTTAAAGACGAAATTGAAAAAAGTAAACAATATTAAAGTATTAATTAAAAATATTAATCGAAATTATAACAAAAATAAAAGTATGTAATGAACGTTCTTCTGCGGTCTCTGCTTGTTTGAATTTAAAACGTGCTATTACAGTTTTCTTTCGATATAAGACGATGGCACTGGGCAGCTTTCGGCGTATTGCGGATGCGGGTACACCTGTTCGGATTGACATTGTCCTTGAGTGGACCGTGAGATTATGGGTCCGATAAAGTTGTTCGAGAGACCAGAAAATGTCGGCCAAGCATCGACATCTTTTGTCGAGAAAGGATAGAGGGGGGAAGTAGAACAGGGGATAGAGATTTTCTTGTTGCGAAAACAACATCGTCGTCTTATGTCGAATGAAAACTGTATACAGGCTTGATCGAAATCATGGCTATATTAAACTAATTCTAACAACGTTATACTCCAGATGCAGTTACAATTTAAATGGTAAACGATATTAACATGAAATAAAAACCAACATAGACTAAACTTTGCCAAAGAATATGTTCAATAAAATGAAAAATAACGGTAGTGTAACATTTATAGATAGGAAAGGATTTAATTATTGTTCCGATGGTTCCCATTCTTCTTTTTATTATTATCAAAGCGCGTTGTCAAATGGTTAACGGAAGCGTAATGATTTGGGCAGGCATTGGCTGCAATGGACCGATTGATATCGAAATCATCGAAGACCGAATGAATAGCACAACTTACCTTGATAGAACACAAGAAGAAATTAGCAAGTTTGCCCTGTCTATTGCTGGGAATATCTTTATTTGCCGGCATAACAATAGCAAAAATGTATTTGAATTGCAAAAATGTAAACTATTTCTCACGCGAGATTATTCTACTTTTAAACTGGCCAGCACACTTACCAGGTTTAAATATTATTGACAACTGTTGGGGACACCATGTTCGGGCTGTTTATAAAGACAATAAACAAGTTCAAAGCGTTATTAAACTAAAACAATCCCTGAAAAAAAGGTGGGATAATACATCACAAGATTATATTCAACTATTGCATAATTTTCTATCAAAACGGATGCGAAAGGCGATAAAAAATAAAGGAAGGTCTGTTTTTTATTGAAAAGTGTAACACGTCGTAATTTTTTTTTAATTTATAAAGATAAATTTTAAATCTAGAAATGTGCTATCATTTCACTTTTCCCATTTTTATAGGTAGATGAATACAAACCAGAGTGATAAAATTAAAAGTTGAAAATAGAAATTGTGTTAGAAGAAAGTATCGTTTATAAAACATTTAGAAAATTTAGAAAATTTTGGGCATATACAGTGAGTGTCATGTATATGTACATACATCTGAAATACATCTTAATACATGCAAGATTTTTGTTTATTGAATATTTTTGTTATGGAATTTTAGCTAAATTAATTTACCAAAAGTTGTATTTGTAGATTCCCTTTTGCATATGAAGCTGTATAATATATGATTATAAATAATAAATAGTAAATATAGTTTATTTTAATTTAAATCGTGTATGTACTTTTTAAAACAAGATACATTATTTGTAAGAAAATATTTTGAAAGTACTATTTTATTTGGAAACATTGAAAATACCGAAGTTTATGTACTTGAAATATAAATGTTGCTTCGAAGGGCTTTATTTATAGAATAATTAATTAATAAAATGTTCCATAAAACCGCCGCTTAACGTTTACAATGTACAATTACAAATATGTCGATTTTAGCGTTATGTCATAATATTATTATTCGCTGAAAGAAGTTTTATCGACGAAAAACCAAAAGTCAGCCATTTTTTATTTTGAAGTTAAAAGGCTGAACTCGCACGAGTCCTTTAACGTTTGCTGTTAGCACCTGCGAGTTGCGCAACGGTTATAAGAATAATCACTATGACTAATTTTAGTTTTTCACTTTTTTCTTTTATTAGATAAGACTTCGATTTTTTAGATTATTTATGGTCAGCTAGTCGATATGTTCAAGTACAATGTAAAATAAAGTATAGAAAAAATGCTACTTTTTTCAGACAATTTTATATTTGATGTCGACAAAAATTTTAATGCTAAATGTAATAACGTTGTGCGGAAATAACAGTAAAGAACTTTCTTATAAACGGAATGGCATAATATGTACAAAGAGTTTTGTAAAGTTGTCAAATTGAATCCGTGTCATTTGTCAACAAAAATAATTGCAATTAATGTAAACTTTAAATATTATTAATATCGTTATATTGTTAATATTATTATTATTTTTTAAAATTTTGTTAATATTTCATGAAAAATATTATAACTTCATTTATGCGTTCATCTGCCACCTACATTATTTGTAACTAAATACGCACGATTATGGATGGCTACTAATTTTGAAGAGTTTTTTCAATGAGTCTAATTAACGTTTTTAGAAATAAGTTATAGTTTGAAATTGTCACACATTAAATGCAATTGCAAATAACGCATCTATGCGTATGTAAATTTTTTAAACTTCAACTATAAAAAGGAAGCAATTTTTGCAGAAAAATCTCGCAAGTATTAGAACGTATGAATTTAAGCTTACTGCACACGAGAACGTAACGATAGCACGCGTGTGCCATTTCTTGCTCCGGATTATCAGACATTGTAGAAATCACAGTGAAAGGAACAACGTACATTTATGATTGTTCGACACTGATTGAAAAATGCCTGTACCTGTAAAAACTGTGTAGTTAAAACACTCTGAGTGCTAGGTGATTACCGCTGACGGTCCATATGTCCTCCAGTGAGCTTAACAATTTCCTTACTAGTAAACTACTGAACTTATTGATCAGCCTGTAAACTACACTTCACCTCTAACTGCCTTGAACTTTACCGTTCGACGTATCTATTTTGTATGGTATCTTTGGCGTTCGTTATTTATTTAAATATCCATTCTCGAAATTGTACTTGTATGCAAAGAAATCGCTTCGCTTCGGTACGTTACAAAGAAATAGTATAAATTCCTGCCTAAATAGTATAATTTCCACTACGCAAAATGAAATTATGCGGAAGATGTTATCATGAACGGTCGGTAACCGTAACCAGAGTTGGGCATCATTTAAGTATTTTTATCTAAAAAATTTAACTAAAAGGCAAAAACAATTATTTATTATTTATATAGATCTGAATAAACTATTTAAATAATAACTGTATTTCTTCTTTATAAGTACAATTTCAATTCTTACTTATTAATTACCATTCAATTTCTTATTATTTATTATTTATAATTTATTCGAATAGCCATAGTCACGAAGTCAATGTCTTCAATCGCTCTATGCGATATCATTGAGTTTACAACGAAGCAATTGAAAAATCGACAGTGACACCATAAAATAACTTAAATAACACGAGGAAATCTCAGTTTTTTCTGACAAAACACAAAAATTGTTCGACGACATCGAGCAATTATCGATATCTCTACCACCACACTGATTTCGATGATTTTCTAATATGCTATACAAGCCAACATTTTGAACAAATAATTACAAAAATTTGTTTATGTATCTAGTATACAAATTATTATTTATTACCATTTATTATCTAAATAATTTTTTGAATAATAAAAATTCATTTTGTATTTGGGCAATTGTTTCAATAATAAAGGTGTATTTATTTATTTAATCAATTGTTTCAATAATAAAAATTTATTTATTTAGTTCTTCATTCATTGTTGAGGCGTACGTTTATAAACGAACGCAGTCCCCTACCCCATGAATTCAGAATTCATAGAGCACTATGCCAAATTATTTATTATTTAGCTTTTCCTAAAATACGAATGAGGAATAACATTTATTTACAAACAAAAAATAGTAATAAATTATATGTGGAACTATTTAAATGATTACTTAATTAAATAAAAATTTAATTTTTATTTATAAGTGATATATTAATTTAATTTGTAATTTGTTATTTATTACTTAAAATAAAATTTACCCAACTCTGACCGTAACCATTAAACGGCTCATTATTTTCACCTTTTAACTACGGATGAATTGTCACTGATGATGCTATCATTTGTCAACAATTTTCCTCTTAATTTAACAAATAATTCTATCATATTGTGTCATAATATTCACATATAAACTACATCGTGTTTATGTCGACTGTACCAAAATATTTGTTAAGTCAGTTTTAATTGTCTTACATCCGGTGTCTTTAAATATTTATTATTGATAAGTCACTCAGTTAAAACGTTAAAATCCCTGATAATTCGTTTCGACGATGTTCCAGTAACATTTTCAAAAATTTCCTTCAAATCCTATACTATTCGCTAACGCTACTTTCAAAATTAAAGATATTAACGTTAGTATTTTACACAATGAAAATAAATAGAGAAATACAGTTTGCATTCTAAAGACTCATTTCATGTATGGAAATACCCTACTTGTTTTGAGTATGCAAAATAAATAAAAATAAAAATGAAATGAATCGTTCGATTACAGTGTTAATGTTGTTTATAGAGACAAGAAATGTAAGATATAGTAATCAAATACTGCGCTTTATTTTATTTGATTTCTGTCGTAGCACTTGTTTAGTTACTTTTTCAATTTCGTAGTTCAATAAAACTTCAGCTTTCATATATTCGAGCGTAAATTATTAACAACAAAACTTACTTCACAGATGTGAGGAAGAACATTACGTACGAAGTACTAATCACTGTAAGGTTTGTTTTGGTCGACAAATAAACAACATACTCTATATTACAGTAACTTACAACGATTATATACATTATTGTACATATTGATACAATGTGTGCTCTAGTGAGAAAGTGTGGAGCTTTTTTGTACATGCAAGCTTATTAGTCTGTACACAAGGTCAGCAATGAGCGTGGGCGATAGTCTGTTATTAGGGACAAATAGTAACAAGGAAAATGGTCCTCCTAGAATGGAAAGCTATTATCAAGAGTATACTGTTTCACTTTATTTTTCTCGTTAAGGCAATTAATTACTAAAATAAAGTTGACAAAACAATATTCGAAGAAAAAAATTACTTCTAGATTTTATGCGTCTATGCAAGAAGGAAGTGACACACTGCCGAAGTTGATGTCCTATCTTCATTTATTTATACGAATCTTTTTTTCATAACAATCAATTTCTTTCGCATTGTAAATCGAGAACTAAAACGTATTTGAACACTACATTTTTGCGAAAAAAGCGTAGACACTTAAACTATGATAATTTCGTTACAAAAGATAGTAGAACAATAAACTTGTTCCCATTTTAAATCTTGAGACTTTTCCTTTCATAGACTGTTATTGATTTTTACCTAAGACATTTTTGTGTACGATGTAACGGCTGCAAAGTTGAAAAGACGTTTTCCATTAAAAATGCCACCAACTAAAGGATCTTTAAAAACATTAAACAATTTTTTTTGGTGAACGTATCAATAATCGGTTTGAAGATTTAAGGCACCCCCTCCCCCCACATTCTTTGCAACGACGTAAAAAACTTCACGTAAGTTTTCTCGGGGCCATTTTGTTAAGCATCGAATGAAAGATGTCCTGACAACGATCGAATTTGTTCCTATGCGGCACCCAGTTTGAGAACCCCGGAAATGTATAATCTATTGTATGCCTATATGTTCTTCGATGGTTGTACAGGGTGTTAAGAAATTATGTGTAAAAACCGTTACAGCGTGATTTTACGCCTTAGGACCGGCGAAGATCAGTTAAAAAAAAAATCTGGTGCAAAATTGACCTTGACCGACTTCTTCAAGGTCAAATTTTGTTATGATCGCAACCTGTTATACTCATTGTGGAAAACAAGCTCCTCAAAGGAACCATCGGTAACAAATGAACCGTTCCCTTGGGAAACGACTTCAAAGTTTCGTAAACTATTTTATCCCATACGTCTAAGCGAGTCCAAATTGATTTCTGTACCGGTGTTGTCTACGAAATTACCATAGGTTAAATGTCGCGAATTTTGTCCCCAGTCGGAGACTTAGGGTTCAACTGGAACGTTTCAAATTACGAGAAGAATTTGTTGAATATGAAACGTCGGAGGAGATGAAACGGTTTCTGCCGCTAAATCGATTTCCGGAGAAAATATTCGTCGAGCATTTCCCAGTCGCGTCGCGACCGGGAAGTGATTTCGGGTAGACAAATCCCCGATGAGTGCTGGAAATTTTGACGGGCGTTCAAATTCTCACCATGTTCAAACCGAGCGATTGGTTTCTCTGCTTTTTCCGATTGCGAATCTCGACGGGACGCGAGGGGCCGATAGAGGTTCGACGCCGGGGCTCGATCGAATGTTTCAAGGTCGGCGATCAACGGAACAGCGGAATGGTCAATTCGGGGGCTTTTGCTTCACGGGGGCGAAATTGGTCGCGGTGGCAGTAGCTTTCTCGTTTGATACGATTACGTACCTGGGATAGAAAGCCGGCCACATCGATGGCGCTGTTCACTCGCGGCCTCGAGGTCCGCGACCAGCCGAGTCCGGGCCCGCTATCCAAGGAGTCCATGTGATGGTTCGACCAGTGCAGATGCTGGAAATTGCAGCAACGCGATTAGATCCTCTTACCGATTATACACCCAGCTCGTATGGAAATTGCTTTTCAATGCGATCTTTCTCAAGCGTGATTTCTGACAATGCAGACACGGACAAAGAAGAACTCGTGTACCCACCAACAATAGGATCAGCTTGTACAATGCTTTCTTTACGGGGAGATTCCAGTCTAGGACATTAACGAAATGATTCGGAACTTTTTACCTAACAAAATAAATAAAATCACAATCCATGGTTTTCGGAATTTTTTGTATATTGTATATCAACTTAATTCGGCGAGTAACTGTTTCACCTCAATGTGTTATAATGTCCATATTGCTGTATAGGGTGTCCCAAAAATGTTATACTTCCTTGAAAGGAAGGTGACTCCTGAAGTCATTCGAAGCAACTTGTTCCTTTGCGAAAATGTTCACCGTGGCTCCGTTAAGCAGTTATTAACAAAAAAAAAAAAAAAACACGGACATGGTCAGAGTCCGGTAAGGTGGAGGGTCTCGCTAAGCGTGGCGTTGGCATTGGCCGAGCCGAAACGCGTTCATTGTAGCCGCGCTCTGATTGGTCCGTCGTTTTTCGTTAATAACTCCTTAACAAAGCCGGGGAGAAAATGTTCGCAAAGGTAAAAGTTTCTTCAGAAATTTTGACCTCAGGAGTACCCGTTTCAAGGGAGTACAGCATTTTTGTAGCAGCTCTCGAAACATTCTCTTTGGACAGTGGAACGTCTAACTCCTCAGCTCTAAATTTTAAATAAAAGACCAAATATATTCATAAACTGCATGAAATTTCCGGGGAAGTGAACCTATGATTCTACTTTCTCGAAAAATTAGTACATTTGAACAATCTCCAAATATTGGAGGTTCACTCACTTCAAAAAAGTATATTCTATAATTTCAGAAAAGAGTTGTCCAAATTGAATAACCGGTTTTTGAAATATTTGTCCCACCAGTTCGAAAAGTGATGTTTCTGACTGTGGGCCTTGGTAATTCTTAAAATTTCAAAGTTTCGCTTTATTAACATATTCTTTTAACATCTAAGAAGTGAAAAACGTAAAAAAATCAGTTTTTTCAAAGATATAGTCCGGAACCTCCCCTTAAAGCGAACGATGGCAGTACTTTCGGGAAAAGTTCGTTTCCCAAATATCAATGAGTTCCTTGCTACGCTCGAGCCTCGATTATGCAAATTGTTCTAGTGCTAATTACACTACGGTGCTGAAGTCCTCAGTGCAACTGAAGGAATGTGTACATTAGTAACAATTTTGGAATACCTTTTTCAAATATAAAACCATTTTTGAGAATTTAATCTTAACCCCTTAACGCACTATTGTTTTTAACTAGCGTATAACACGATCAAGAAATTGTTTAAAAACACTGTATATGTATATATTTTTTTATCTGACAGTAAACGTACAGTATACATATACATATATAAATAATTGTTTAAAAGGTCTTACTACCACAGGAGATACATGTATACAGTTTTTTAAACAATTTTTGAGATTTAAATTAAAATTAAAATTGTTTCCATTTTATTCTTATGAGCATTAAGGGGTTGATAGTGTTAAATAAACGAAAATATGTTTAGGTTAAAAAAAGTACCGAAGACACATCAGGATTTAGATCATCGATATTTCCCGATAAATTGAACTCTGGAGTAATAATGAAAGGCTTACCGAAAACAGCAAGAAGTGCTTAATTATTACCGGTCCATAAACCTTTAATTCTTAATGTGTTAAATAAGCAGAAATAGTTTAAATAAGCAGTTTAAATAATATGTTTAATAAGCAGAAAAGTCTATTGGCAAGTATATTCGTTTAAGAAAATGATTTCAGATTTTTCAAACAGAAAGAAGAAACACTAACAATCAGAATATACCGGAATTTATGTTACTTAATAGTAATAAAAAAATTGCATAAGTTAATAATGTAGTGCATTTTCAAATTAAACAGAAATATGTGACAGAACTTTATTGAGATAAAATTATAAGACACAGTCGTTGAAAGTGGTGTCTCAGACGTCGTAATTAAACAGAACTATTGAAAATATTTGATATTAGCAGTAGATTAATCCTGATAAATTTTGATAAGGCAGACTTTTGTACAATTTTTTATGCAATTCTAGATCAAATCAATACATTCAAAATTGCTCCTTTGAATTCATTAACGTTGGCACTAACGTATTGCATTGAAAGTATTTTCAATAATTTGACTAGATGTACCTTGGTATGCTGAAATATGAACTTCTATTCAGTAATTGTACCAGTATAGCTCTGAATTGTTTCTCTAATGAAATATAAGGGGCTGATACTTTTCATAAACCGTTTATGAACTTTCATATTGTTACGGAATCTTCACTACGGTTAAACTTTACCCTAGGAAACCAGAAATTTTGAACTCTGAAGATGTTATCCTGTAGATTTAGGCGAGAAAATGCTAAATATCCAAATTTCAATTTTAGGAATTTACTGATTGAAATGTTATGCGTGCTTAAAGTTGGTCGATTTCAAGCGATTTTGACAGTTAAGCCTCACCAACCTTCTCGTGGCTCCACTCGTTGGATATCTGAGTACATACAAATATGATGGCGCCTTCACCTGTCAAAACGCTAACAATCGCACATCTTTACATACATCTTTACATAAATTTTGAACTACTGATCTCCTAGGATTAAAATGTAAATTTTCGGCATTTTTTCGCCCAAATGAACAGGATTACATAAAAAAAGGTTACACATTTCTGGTTTCCTGAAGTATAGTTTAGTCCTTCACTGCACTAACTGCAGTAACGAATTCTTAAAATATTCTCAATTTCTCCGAGATCGTAGAAGTAGTACTCGTAGTGCCTGCACACTATAAATTCAACCTCTCTTCCTCAATAAAGTGTACTTATACTGAAAATCGTTACTGCTAATTAATTAAAATAGGGTGGTTAGTTACAGTGTAGCAGAAACTCTGTAATGATAACAATAGTAGCAATCGTCTCATAGCGACCATCTATTTTTCGAAATTAATTTAAAAATAAATTTAGAACTATGCGAATAGAAAAGTTGAAGAGAATTTCATATTTCAGATTGAGGACGCAGTTGTTCGCATAAGAAGAATATTAAAAAAAGATTTTAATACTTAAAACATACCGAGTTGAGTTGTCCAACTCGTTTTAAAGACATTATTAATGTTATAGAAAATGTGTGGGTTAAAAAAATTACAATTTCATTTTGACTTCTTCATATTTGTTAAAATCTGTTTCGATAATCATATTTTCTGTCATGAAAGTTTAACTACAGTTTCCACAGTCGAGGTTCTAACGCGAAACAAACTTCTGTAGAACAGTGCTTTAATTTTGTTTTCATGAACAGTAAAACTAAATGTGCTGCTTAATTACGAATTACAACAATCTTTGTATATATTTTAGTCGTTTCATTTGTGAAGTTATACAATGGATTTGTATTCTCTTAGTTCTTTGATACTATGCATTGCATTAATACACATTGTTGCTCGATTTACAAATATGTAATAGTTACATTTGAGTGGAATATAATCACTCGGAAAATGGTAGAAATTAAATCTTTTTTATCATTCAATGTAGGATGATATAAATTGTCGAAATTCCCAGTTTTACTTCATAAATCAAAGTAGCTTTGAGATTTTTTTAAATGTAACAATTCTTAATACCCAACTTGATCATTTAAAATTTTATCTTATCATAAATGTAATTAGCAGGTAATTAGCAGTTACGACACTGGTAGGGATATACAAAATAATAAGCAGTCGATTTTCTGCTACTACTACTTTAATGAAATTTTTTGAAACCTAAATACACCGCCTTACTAGATGAAAACAATTATTAGTGTTGTAAGTGTATTGGAACAAATATTATTACCGGCTTAAAAGACACCATTACTGCGCCTATATTAATTATACTTATTTTTTAAGCATAATGAATATGAAAAAAGAGTTATTAAATGTGTTTCATTCAAATCGGTTAATATATATATACAGTCGGGGACAAAAATAAGTGGACAGTTAGTTGAAATAGGTAAAAGTGAAGCTTAGTCGAATTAACATGACTGTTACAAACTTAAGTTATATTTATTATATATCCTTATAGTGTATAGATTATTTTGCGAATAATTGAAGTTCGTATTTACAAAAATAAGTGGACACTTGGTTATAATGATATTGTAAGGTAAGAAATGTATACAAACATTAGGCACAGGTCACGCTTAAATGCAGTGATCATCATCAAACTTATTAGTACCAATTCAAGCTTCGTACAAGTAAGAACATTATACAAAAATTTGGTCGTGGACACAAACGCTGCATGTACCACCATACAAGAAGACCGTTGGATTTTTCGTACAAGTCGAGAAGATCAAACGATTGTAGCAAGAAGTATTGCAGAAATAGTGGAAGTGAATGTTTCAACAAAATAATAAAACGAAAACTGCACGAAGCTGGTTTAAGATGCTGCAAGGCTAGACGTAAGCCTTACTACAATTACTAAAAGAAATATGAGAAAATGTTTAGCGTTTGCAAAAAAATATGTCAATATGCCACTAGCATTCTGGAAAAATATAATTCGGAGCGACGAAAGTAAAGAGTTGCGGCATTTAAAAAAGAAGCACAAAGTCTGGAGAAAAGAAAAGCGTATAAGAGAGCATTTATTACACCCACTGTTGAATTTGACAGCGGATTATTAATGGTGTGGGGGTGATTCTCGCGAAACGGAATTGGTACGTTAGTACAAATTGACGGAATTATGAATGCAGATGAGTATATTAATATACTAAATGAAAATTTAGAAGAAGCGGTGGTATAAATGTGTTGCGACGACGAATTTGTCTTTCAATAAGACAATGACCCTAAGCACTCTACTAAGAAAACTACAAAATTTTTTAAGGATTTCAGTATTAAATTGCTTGAATGGCTGTCATTTTCGTTATGGTACGGCGTTTTCACAGAGATGTAAATACGAACTTCAATTATTCACTAAATAATCTATACACTATAAGGCCATATAATAAATAAAACTTAAATTTATAACAGTCATGTTAGTTCGATAAACTTCATTTTTACCTGTTTCCACTAACTGTCCACTTATTTTTGTCCTCGACTGTATATATTGTATATATACTGTGTATATATATAGTATATATTGTATATTAAGTCCTGTACTCTATGTGGAACAGTTCAATAAGTTACGGTTTATTTTAGCTTTTTATATTGTGTTCGTTTAATTGGAATAGAGATGCCTGTAATTACATTCCGTATTCAATGGTGGTATGGAGATCAATGCTCCGTTTGCAACCCCGACGAAGTCTGACCCCTGCTTCCCAAGGGTGTGGTAAGGATGAAAAATAGTTCGATCTACGAGGGTCGATGTACGATGCCCCTCAAAATTAAATTGGGACAGTTGAGAAATATTGTATTATTTATCAAACTACCCCTCTGTACGGGGAGATCTTGAAAAAATGTAGGAAATTACGGAAACGTGTTAGAGATGGCCGTTTAAAGTCAAATCACAGTTGTCATGTCTTTCAGTTGTTCCATGAAAATTGTAATGTGAATCTATCTTCCACTTTAGAGCAAAATTATTGCGTTTTATTGATCAATAATTAAGCAAAATGAACGGTTTGATATTGAAAATAACGTAATGCTGACTTCAAATACTGTTTTTGAATTCAGTTTTTAAATAAGACTTATGAGATTTATTTAAATTGTGTTTAAACTCTTCTTTCTGTCAAAACCTACTTGGTATATTTTGTTGTAAAGCTATTAGTGAAAAAGCACTTGATCAAATGTGTGTAATATGGAAGAGAAAGTCTGGTAAATATGGTGTTAACAATGGGTGTTTGAAACAAGTCTCATCATCATGTTAACATCATCACAAGACTCGTAATAGTTAAGTTACAAAATTACAAGTATTGAAACTTTCTGGTTGTTTATTGCACGAAAAATGAGTTTGAGTGAAATTTGTTGAAATTTTATATCTGACCAATGGAGCATTTTATAGTTTCTTGTTCTTCATATACGTAATACAGGATGTCCCAAAAATGTTGTACTTCCTTAAAGAGGGTGATTCCCGAGGTCATTTGAAATAACTTTTTCCCTTCAGAAAATGTTCTCTGTGGCTTCCCACTGAGCGTAGTGTTGGCATTGGCTGAGCCACAAGCCGTCCGTTGTAACCGCGCTATGATTGGTCTGCGCTTTTCGTTACTAACTCCTTAACAAAACTGCGGAAAAGATTTTTGCAAAGGAGAAAAGTACTTCAAATGACCTTAG
Organism: Halictus ligatus; assembly: GCA_028454255.1. NCBI lineage: Eukaryota > Metazoa > Arthropoda > Insecta > Hymenoptera > Halictidae > Halictus > Halictus ligatus. The sequence goes on along the minus strand of CM052136.1, from coordinate 2,295,848 downwards.
GAATCGTCCCTTTAAAGGAAGTACAACATTTTTGGGACACCCTGTGTACAGAGTGAGACACCTAAGACTTTCATCGAAAATATCTCTGTTGTTTTTAGAAATACGAAAAAATGTTTCAGGAAGGAAATGTTTGGTTCAGTGGGACAATTATTGTAATGAAGAAGTTTGTTTTCTCTAGGTTGTATTTTCCGATATTTCAAGGTCATCGTCATTTTTTTTTTTAATGGTACGACGTATTTTAACGAGTGCACCATTATAGCTAATAAAAAGATAAAAACTACGTATAATATGTTGAGCTTCAAATGATCTTCGAAGGAGTTATTCTTCAAGAAGCATAGCTTAACATACGAAGACCATATTCATGCTTACCATACACTACTAGGGTTCCGTTGATGTAACACTGAAAAGTTGTCGAAAGACATCTCCTGTTTACAAACTGCCGTACTAAAAACAATGGAGATATTGTATTTTCGGTGAAAGTCTTAGGTACCACAGTCTGTATAATAAAGTTTTGCCAACAATTACCTTATTAAATAGTAATTGTCCATACATTTGTAGGACCTTACCACTAGCATATATCGTACGATTTAATTCAAAATTAAAAAGTTTTTAAATTTCTTTCTGGGAAAAATGATAAAATATTCCGGAAATATATCAAAGAGTACGATAACCACTTTAGGGCGTGGTAACAAATGTAAAGTAATTATAGATAATATTCGAATCATACGGTTAATTGTTTCCGTGTTATTAAAAAATTTGTCTCTGTTAATTGCACAAAATAGCTAAATGCGAGAAATAATTCTTCATAGAAACGAATGTACCATTCATTCCGAATTAATAATAAATGATAAAAAGTAATCATCCGCCAATACATTTATATTTTCTGATAAACAAATGTAAAACACTAGGGAAATAGGAAGGGGTATTAACATAGAGCAGGCCTGAGCAACTAGTGCTCCGAGAGCCGATGACGTAGAATTGGCTGCCCCCACTATCGCCCGACCGATCTGCCGCAATAGGCCGACTCGCACCAGCGCAAGAGGGGAATATGAACTCGCCTTACTTGCCTTATGCCAGTTCAACTTCTTCCCCTTTACGATCCTACGCCTAGTCCTGCGGTTCCCCCACTAATTGATACATTAGCCGCAACCGGGCGAGAGAAAGAGAGAGAACCAGCTACTTCACTATCTCTTCCCTAGGCAACGTCTTTCCCGCCATCACACAACTAACTTGCCATTTCTCTGACTACTAACGTTCAAAGTATGCGGACATGGTTCCAATGTCGCCAGATCAAGACTTGTTTCCCCACTCTACTTTTCCCTTCTACCTCACGATTCGTCTCCATCGTGCATACTCCGATTCTAGCGGAGACAAAGTAACTTTTTCCCCTCAATTCGTACTCCCTCCCCTCATCTGGCGACACTGCACGGTTCTGCTGTGTGAACGAGAGTGAGACAAGCGGAGTGGGGGACATGTCCTTCGTTACTCCCACTCATACCCGCCACCAGTAGAGCATGGTACTAATCGCTAGTGGGGATAGAAAAGTAACGGGGGAAATTGCCTTTGGCCCGCGGGCCACATGTTGCCCAGCTCCGCCTTATGGTGGAGAGCGCGTTCCCCTCTCTCGCTGCGCTGATGATGGTGGGGGTAGCCGATTCTACGTCGTCGCTTCCCGGAGCACTAGTTGCCCAAGCCAGCCAAAGAGGAAATATCGAGGTGGAAGGGGTCAGGGGAGGGGATAAGATGGCTGAGGAAGCTAGGAGGAAAAGGAAAAAAATAGTAGGGAGATAGATAACCGAAGAGGATAGTTAGGAAAGCGATGCAATTTTCTGTGACAGAAGTACAATGTCCATAGTACAAAACAAAGGGTGTGAAACACGAATCTTTCTATTTCGGGAGTCTAAAAAGAAATAATTTCTATTCTATTCTAGTAAATCCTCCTATTAATTACAATGTTAATTTATATTATTGAAGCATATATATCCTATTGTGTCAGTGTCAATATTAATAACTACGAACGCAAACAAAAGTAGTTGGTCAATTATTATGCCCCCCCCGCCCCAAATTATTTCACCACTTTTGTCATCCTGTGTGTTCTCAATTTCATTTAAATTATTACCCCTTGAGTTGTTCGCGTGTCTAATGAGTGCATTAGGTATTTCAGTGACGGTTCTCTAATCGATGGATCGAACGTGACGAAGAAGTTTTGTGTCCGGCACGTTCCCTGGACTTAATACCACTTATCTTCTTCGGAGGAAATGAGAAAATGATGCTTATCGTGACTGGGCAACGACTCGGCTGGAGACAATCGAACCGTACCGGTTCCTATTATCGTAAACCTGAGACAAACCTCGCTGCTATTAAAGTTGTAATGCTTGTATATATATATATATATATATATATATATATATATATATATATATATATCGAAACATTAAGTAAACATTGCAAATAAATCTGAATATTTTATGAACGAAAGAATTCCAAATGAAAACTCAATGAAAATTAAATGTCATCGTTCAGTAGTTAAGTAATTTCATTATTTCTACTTTTGAGTTCTTTAGAAAAATTACTGTTATATCTTGATTGAAATGCTCATCGAAAATAAATTTACATATTTTATGTAGCAAATAGTTTTGTTAAATGATATCTATTTAAGTAATTTAATTACTTATACTTCTGTACCAATGTAGTGCGTACCTTTTTTATTGTTTAATAGAGATCTGAAAGATTCCCGGCCTGGAAGAATATTCTTCTAATTTGTTGAGATTGTGTGTCGATTGTGATCATGTAGAAAAATCATTTCGATCTTTGGCTATCGCTACAGTTGAATTTATTATGGAACTATATAATAGACTTTCTGATTAAAATGCAAATAAAAATTGTATTTGTGTGCTGCATAAACACAAAGTTACTATGGAATATAAATAATAAAATGTTCGAAGCTATTTAGTATTTCGTATTTCAAGTGAACCGTGCCTATCACTAATCTAATATTACTGCAGCGTTTCTATGTGCTGCATATTAAACGCTAAATATTTTTTGCACTTCGATAATACACTTTGTTTAAAGGATATGTTGCAGCTTATTTGTCGAATAGTTTATAGAGTAAATCTTGTAATAAATTCAGTTATAAAGTAGGTGCATTCTTCCCGACAAAGGTGAAAGATGTGAATAAGTTAAACTGCAACTGTTCCGAAACGCTTTTCACCGAGTAATAGAGTTTCGTATCTTTCATTAGATGAGCAAATTGGGCGTGCGGCCGATCATTAAAGCGTCGAGGCTCGCTCCTACGGCTTTACATGTTGGGTGTGATCCATTACGCCACCGGAAGTGGCACCCGGAGCTATTAGCTTCTGTGAAATCGGGGGTTTAAGTGAAGAAGACTTTTTCTCTGGGCACTGCTTAGCTAAACGAATTATTTAAACCCATCACTGGGATTTGCTCGTGAATGATAGGTGTTGGTAGGAACTGTACATGCAATCAAGATGGAGTAGGATACCGAAGAGTACGAATGGCTCTAATTGTTCTACTTAGAATAACGTAGATAAATTATCGTATAAACATCATAGTAAACTCTTCACAAAAGATCTAAAATTATATCCAGATCGTTTGATACTTCTCTCAAGTAATGTCATATTTTATTAAAAATGTCAAAGAATAGTTATGAAAATGATCTAGCAACAGATTCAATTCTGGACGGTTGAGGAATAATTCAATAAATAAAGTGATCTTTATGCACGATTATCTAGAAGCAAAAGCCGCAGTGGCAAGGGTGCAGCGTGGCCATCATGCTGCATTAGTGAAGATTTCGTGGATGGACTTATCCATCGTCCATCGAATATGAAATTAACATTCGTGTGATACAAAAATCGATTCAAAACCGACGCCAAAAGCTATAAAAGCGAGTGCCAGAAGAAGTAACGAAACTTCTGGCTACGATCCTCCTTTAAGAAGAAAGGTGAGACTTCTAGCATAGTTTTGAATAAAGTTACAAAACGCTATCCACTTAAACATGACTACGAAACGTCCTGGCATCCATTCTCCGGTTAAACTTCACCTTGGCAAGCCAGAAATTTTCAACGTTTATTTAGGTACTCTTGTAGATCTTGACGAGAAAATTCCAAAAATCCAAGTTTTAATGCGAGAAATTCACTGGTTCAAAAGTTATGCGCATGCAAAGTTGAGCGATTTCAAACGTTTTTGACAGGTAAGGGGCCGCCATATTGGTATGGTACTCAGCATCGTCCTCAAGTGCGGTCATTAGACGACGCGCTACGCTGAGCATATACCAACATGGCGGCGTCCTTTAAAAAATGTTTAAAATCGTTCAACTTTAAACACGCATAACTTTGATATCACTGAATTGATACAGTTAAAACTTGGATCATTGGCATTTTCCCGCCAAGATCTACAGGATTATATTTGAAAAAAGTTAAAAATTTTTTAGTTGTCCAGGTGAAATTAAGCGTAATGGTCTGTGTGTACTATTGAATTAAAATCAATTTGTACCTAAGCATTTTTTAATCATTTCAATTGAATAAATTTAAACAGAGTGTTACTATTTTCGTATTTTTAATGTTTTCTTACAGATCGTTATGTGTTACCTTGTGTTCATTATCGAATTAATAATTTTTCTAAGCCCGTTTCGATTAAACAATTATATACAAACGATGGTTGTTATTTTCGTACTTTTAATGTCTTCCCACACATTATTTCGAGAGTTGAACAAGAGAATTTAGATATTGTTAATAAAAACTGAAAATTATTTAGAAAATTGGATTTTATTATATTTCCGTAGTATATCCCTTTCAGTGTCATATAATTTTGATTTAAATATTTTTTGGACATAGAATTGATTTAAGTAGACTGTTTAAGATCAAGTTAGGTGACTGACCGTATAGATTTTAGTAGCATGATTGCTCAGCTCCATTCTGCAGTTGCATCCTCGGGATGATCGTTTATCAGATGCGTTCGGACCGTAGGGGATGCTTACCTTCAAGAATTATTTCCGGCGAACGTCTATTAATAACCTACTTCGTATCGAATCTGTAGAAACTATTGAACGTAGAAAAATAATTGTAGTTACTAGGCTAGTTCAAACGTGCACAACCACTTTACAAATATTTACACTTTTCGTAGAGTTTTTAAATTATACACCCACGTTTCTATTAACTTATTCCAGTGTTCTTACTACTCTTTTATGCTTTACGACGCTATGTATTGTAAAATAACGATGATCCCTTTTAAAAAATCTCGACGATGCTTTGATTTACTAGTAAGCGCGGGAATTTCCGATGTATTTACTTTTGTACATTAATTAACGTTGTGAGCAAATAAATATAGATAATAATATTATGGTTTGTACTATTTACAAAATTGTATTTAAACTATATCATATTATAGTGAAAAAACGAATATTTGCTTTTTATCGTCTTGTGACGTAGCTAACTTTTTCATTTGAGCTTCGTTAGTCCAATCTGCAATCAATATGTAGTCGTTTACACTTCAATTACAACATTTTCTGTCGTTTCTCTTAACTTTATTTAACTTTAAGTTGTGGAACTCGTGACTCAATATATTGATATTATATTTCCTTATGGAAATTATAGTTGCGATTGTACATTTGATTTATATATTAATACTTACACAGCAGCAGATTTCGTAATAATAATAATAATAATAATAATAATAATAATAATAATAATAATAATAATGTATATACAAATATTAAGCTCGGATGAAAATTCAACGGAATATCGATATTCAGAAACCAGATTCTCCATTTATTATTTCTGTTAGGTAATAAAAATTAAAATAAATATTATCAAGGGATAAAAGCTAAAATTAATAAAATGGTTATTATCAGAGTTTTGACATTATATATGTGAAGAACAATGAAACTCAAAAATAATCAGACGAAAGGTTCGATATGTTTGAATCAGCATAAGTTTCATCCGAGCCTTTTGTTGTTTCTAATACGCCATCTAGGCATGTGGAGGAAACGGTAGTGTTGGTGACAGTACAACCGATTCTTCTAATTCTAATAATTTCAAAAGCGTTTCAGGTGAGACAATAATAAACATCTGTTGTTTCTATATTGGTGATATTACAATAATCGTGGCGTAAAAGCGTCAGTGGTTGCTGTGCATCATCATTGTTCCAATTGGTGTCGATACTCTGATCACAACTGTGCTACAATTCCCGTGAACAAGAATTTTGTGCCAATGTTATGCGGAAGACGTGCGTGTCACTGACAGAAAGACAGACTGACATTAGGCCGAACTCAAACGAGTTGAAGCGAACGACCTGACGTTTCGGTGTGAAATGAAGATAACTATGAACCTTTATACAGATTAATGTCTGTGAAGTGTGAAATGAACGATTTGCATTCTTAAAAATACATTTCACTTCCGTTTCTGATTATAGTGCTTACTCGATATATGACCAAACCACGGGTCTAACCAGAGACATATATCCGCCAGGAGAACGCAGAAGAGGACAGCGAAGCTTTATAGGCGACCAAGAGCTCTCGAGCTACTTAGCAGTGAGGATAGTTCTGGGACTTTTATCGGTTAGGCATTTGGGACATATATAGAGTAAACACTGTACAAACAATCACTCGTATAAATAATCATACACTATTTAAATGAAAATAACTTTTCTGAAGGCAGACCAGACAACTGGATTTTATTGAGAAAAGGATTAGTTCACAAAATGGCGTGAAAAGAATCACAGAAAAATTACTAAAGGGTTTTCACAACTTATTTATGCGGGCCTGTATAAAAAATTTAAGAAATACGTTTTCTAGATTTGTATTATTGTTAATATGTTTCAAAACGGGGCGACACAGAAGTAAAGTATCAGAAGATGTAAAAATCGTCAAAATTACAAATTACAAAATTCAAGTAGACGTTTATATCTCGATAGAAAAGCAAAACAGAAGAAACTAATTATTAACTTTCGTTTCAACCATTTTTTCATACAGCAAATAGTATACATGTGATTTAGGTGGTACACTTATAATCGCCGTGTATAATTAACATGATTACAAAAATGTAGTTTTTAAATTTTCAATGCGGGGAAAAATAGAAAATGTATAAAAAGCATTTTCTCCGTGATTTGACCTGCTACTATTTTTTCAAAATTTCTTTTACGCATCATCTAGTAAACTAATTCTTCTGATTTCTAACAAAAAACTTAGTCTAGAAAAAATTTAGTCTCATTTTGAAAGTTATTCTATTGTAAACAATGTACGAGTATTTATGCAAGTCACCGTACATACTGTTCGGATTGATGATAAAGTGTTCTAAGTTAGTGCAAACTCATTATATGGGAAAATACTTGATAAGCTCCCATAAAAGACTAGATAAGAGATTTTCAGGTTTCCATGGCCCGACATCAGATCGTCGTCGTTGTTGAAACTTTCTTGTGTAAGTTGTGTTCTTTTAAAAAGATTGTCCATTTGTTTCGTTAATGTTACAGAGATGTAGATACCATATATCGTGTGTCATATATCATCGTAGATAAATCTTAACCCATTAACTTCTAATAGCGTCCACATGAAGTACTGGGCAATTTTTATATCAAACAGTATTGTACTCAAAACAGAGCCATTTAATAGTATCCAATGTTTCAATGAATTACATCAATAATATAAGAAATTTTCAGTTTAAACAAAAATAATGGTATAAAATTATAATTCACTATTGCTGACATTAGAGTTCTAGACCAGGTCTGGGCAACTGGTGGCTCGCGAGCCACATACGAGGCCAGTGTCGCTAGACGAGGGGAGGGAGCACAAATCGTTCCCCTCTCTCTGCCAGTACCGGAGTATTCACGACAGAGATAAAACGCGTCACGTGACCGGGCCGCGACAGAAGTGTTGGGAATAGTGAGGGTAGAAGGGGAAGTTAGAGTGGGGACATAAGTCTTGATCTGTGCTAGTCCTCTTCCCACTCCTGAGATCCACATCACGCTCCTATGTTAGGATAATATAAAGTAGCCAGTGGTGGGGGAACCTGTATATTAGTAGTGGGGGTTGTGGGACAACGGTAGGGAGGAAGTTGCCCAGGCCTCTCCTAGACGATATAATTAAGCAGAAGTACTAAAAATACTTAATACTGGCAATGGGTAAACCCGTCTTAATTTTGTACTACCCCGATCATTTAATAAAATAGATTTTTATATAATCTTTTTATGTAGATTTCGATCATGTTTATGCTTGTGCATGCTGACTGCTTGTGCGTCATACTTAATATTAATGTCTTGAAAACCATGCTGAACAATTGAAAATCGATATATTTCAAACTTGAAAATATTTTTTAATAGTTTTCCTGTATGACCGACAATTTTGGTATACTGAAATATGCAGCTCTTTACGGTAAATCTATTAGCATAAGTTTGCATTTGATTTTGCATGAAATTTAAAGAACATTAAAGGAAATTTAAGGTTCCTTATTAACTATTGATGGCCTTGATATTGTATTATTATTATTATTATTATTATTATTATTATTATATTTATAGAATATAATAATAAACTTTAACTTTACAGAGATTCTAGAAATAGTACTTCCATCCATTAGATAATGCAAATTCATTTTCTTCGTTAACAAGGAGTACTTTCCACTGAAAATCATTATTACTTCATAATTAGAATAGTATGGTTGGTTACAGTAGAAGTCCTGTGACGATAATAGCAGCGTCATTTACTGCGAATGTTCTACAGAGAATGCCGACTTCTTGAAATTAATTAGAAAATAAATTGAAAACTATATCAGTAGAATAGTTAAAGGAGACTTCCAATTTTTAGCATGAGAATAAAGTTGTTTGCTCAGCAAAGAATATTGACATCTATTTTAAAATTGCATTGACTTTAGATTCTCGTTAAAGACATTAATATTATAAAATACATATGAAGTAAACATCAGTAAATTGTTATACGAAGTTGGTAAGTAGAATAATAATATTGTTAACTTACAAAGTGCAATTTGACATGGCACACTCGAGCCAGGATTGTACGAATCTGTATTATCGAATAACTAAGGTAGTGAAAAATAAAGAAAGATTTATCTGGTGGTAGTATTAAATATTTTTAACAGTTATGTTTAATTATGTTGTGTGCCCAATTCTTTCCGCAATAGTGTTTCCTAATGAGCTTTCTCGAATAAAATAAATTTTATTTGAACCTTTTTTTGATAAAGTTAATAAATAATGAGTTATATGAGGTGGTCTTTATTGACTCACCCTATATATGAAGGGATAATTTTAGAAATGGATACAGTAGTTTATTCGACTCCTGAATAACAGTATGGGAAAAATATTTTCATAATTTCTAAAATCATAAATAACAATCAGCGAATACAGTTAGAAAAGATTTGTAAACTTCCAATGAAGGAAGAAATTAAATATCGGTAACTGAATCTGAATAACCTTGCAGAACCAATACAATATAATTTATTTAAGAATGGATGCTGTAAGTAGATAATTAAAAATATATAATTTTGTTAAAAAATAAAGTTACTTTGAATCATAAATTGATTTTTTAAATGATAATTAAGTTTAACTTCAACTAGTCCCGTAAATATCAAAAGAAGATATTTAGATTAGGTAGCATATATAATATATTAGGTAGCATATGCACTTAACGTGTACACCTCAAATATCTTTGTTGTTTTTAAAAATACGTTAAATGTCTTAAGAACAACGTTGAATGATTCAATGGTGCTCACACGATGCTACAAAAATATTTGTTTCACTACAAATGTGTTGATGCTACAAAAAATGTTTGTTTATAATAAAAGGGACTATCCTGAGATTTAATGCTTTACTATTATATTATATTTAATCTATGTAAATTTTTTAATAATAAAAAAATTATATTTATTATAATTTAATCCTTGAGATGTAGCCTTGACATTTCTAAAAAGAAAAACAACAAAAACAAATTTTTTATGCCATCGTCTGAGCCTCACTAAATCGATCACCTCGTTTTTGAGACATTCGACGTATCATTAAAAACAACAAAGTAAACTATTAATATTAACTTATACGTACAGAATACGTCAGATTTCATGATAACGATTTTTCCTCAGAATTTGCCCCAGTTGAAGTAAATAAATGATTAATTGAACGATTCAAAATTTCCTTGTTATTTCTTCCATTAGGTTGGTTGATGGTAATTAATCTTGTTTAATGCTTAATTTGTGACTATTAACTGGAAGCAATGATAGAAATTTGAAACAATGCAAAAATTATTTTCAAGAATAAGCGCGAAGTAAAAATGATTTTACTTCAATCGGCGAGCATTATAATCCTGAACCAATCGGAAGATCGTTTTAAAGTACAATTGCTAACAATGACTCCTTTTGTTAAGTTTAAGCTACTATTCTCGAAAATTGTATGAAAAGGGTATATTGATGACGTACACAAGAACTTTTCCACTGCATTGCTTTGTACACATTTTTCCCGGAACTTATTTGATCAGTCTTTCATAGTAGTTTACAACGTGGAATTTAATTAGAGTTTACCGACTGAGGGACGACGGCTCAATCGAATTTAATACGTCTATATCCCGATGCTAACGTACGGATTTCCTGTCTCTAGCAGATTCGTGATCTCGTTGAGATTTGGGTCAGGAAGCTATTACTCCGGGAACTTTGAGACAAGATATATTTAGCCGGAGCATCGTTCTCCGAAGGCAATACTCTTCCTATAAAAGTCAAATTACAAGTCACGTACAGGTTTATGGTGTTCCTAATGTCGACTTTACGGCCGGGTAATACCTTACATGTGAACAGTATAACAGATTACTTCTTTATTACCACCAGTTACTATATCTTATGACATCTTATACGAGAACTGTGTGTTCCTTCATCGAAACTGTTAATAAACCTACTACGTCGGTATACTATCGACAGAAGGTTACGACCATAAAAAACAATTCTTACCGCATTCTAGATTTGAAGGAAGTGGCAAAAACAGCACAATACAGTGAATTCCCGATATATGTCAACAACACGGGTTTTGCCAGCGTCATGTAACATTCAAGAAATGAATTGTTGAAGTTTTGTTATAGGATTAGGTTATAGGTTAGGTTTCTTGGTCTCATACCGATATACCCAGATCTAGGTCCGAGGCCTGTAGAGCTTCATGGTCTCTCACGGGGTATACTCCGCGGTAGTGGGGATAGTTCCGCGATGTTTATCAGGCAGTCCTTTGTGACATATATAGAGAAATCACAGTATATTGAAATTAACGAAATCTACAGTATCTACAATAAACAAAAAATGGTTACACATTCTTTCTGTAGAAAAGTAAGTAAATATATTTTATCAATTAGTTAATTAGTTAATTTATTATTGCGTGGGAAATATCCCCCTGGACATTTTTCGAAACGTTCGAAACATCATTTTAAATCTCTCCTTCGAAATCAGACTTCGAAATAATTATGTAGCTAGTTTACAGATAATATAAAAAGACTTTAAAGTAGAGGAATATTTTGTAAACTTAATGGGATAACAATTATGTTGTCAATATTCTGCTATAATAATGTAGTACGTTATTAAAAACCCAATGATTGGTCGGATATTCCCTGTTTATCTTTGTAATTACAATATTCCACACAGAAATGAGAGCAATTTCAATGACTTTTAACTCTCAATTATAGTGTTTTATAAAATATGACAACCGAGTTAATTCTGTTGCTTCGTCCACAGGTTAATTACGTTTTATTTTAAATTATACAAGAAATAATCATTGGGAATATTTCATTTGTTAAATACTTTTTTAGTTTCGTATTTAATTCAAATATAAATAAATTTTTGTTTCAGTTATTTCACTTGAATGAAATAAAAAATAAATCGATGTCAGATGTTAAGGAAATACAATTAATTATTAAATTTACAATAAGAGAATTTTTGTAGTTTAGTCGTATTGAAAATTATTCTAATTTTCAATAGTTAGTCTAAAAGTATTTCTAAAGTAATTGACGAAGAAATAATTTGAGTAACTATTTGATCACAAATAAGTTAATATATGATTATTTGAAATAACATATGTAACCACACAAATAATATATTAGCTTAAAGATTATTTTTCGAATAGTTTATTTGGCTAATGTGCAAGTGTGTATGTTTTGAATAAATAAATGTTTTGAATAATTGTCATTGTTTTGGAGAAATGCAATGGTATGGTTTTAACGATAATATTTAAACAATTACTCCATGTTCTATGGATGTTAGTTAAAAATTAAGACTTGTTAGTTAAGACTTGTTTTAGGTTTGTGTAGGGTAACGAATCTTTCGTAACAGCGTACAAGTTCAGTAGTACTATCGCTATGCAATCCAGCTTAAGTAGTCGAGAGTTGAAACGACCATAGTCGCGTCAGATCCGCTGACAGATTTATGGTATCGTAAACTAAAGTTCTTGGGTAGTTGGACATTGTGTGCGAACGGATTTAGTCGAACAGATTCATTACAAATCTTCAAGTCTTTATGCCGATTTTCATTTTCATGAATTATTTATGGAACGATTTTGGAATCGAAAGACCGAAACTAGATTGTTAAAGATTTGTCGGTGGCGATGCCATGGCTTCTTTCTATAAATATTTGTAAAATTGAAAATGTATTTTATAAAATTTAGAATATTTTATAATATTTATAAAATTTGAAAAGTAATTTAAAAAGTGAGATTGTAATGTATGCAGATATATATCTTCTTTAAAATTGTTAAACGCTAACGCTTCAAGGTGAAGTTTATAAAATAAATATATGTTTATAATGATATGTACTCGCTTCGGCAGTATACATACATAATATATAATATACATATGTATACTAAACATATGTATAGTAAGATACACATATGTATATTGATTAGTACAGATATCTTAAGATATGTTCATAATTTTCAATACTATAAAATTTATATCTTGAATAAAAGAAAAATGTTAATAATAATCCAATCTTTTCTCATTACAATAAGAAAAGTGGATTTGATCATATAAACAGACATCGAGACAAAAATTCATAATCGTAGCTTGTTTTAAAAAAATAGGCAAAAATTACACAGTCAAAACCTGCGTATTTTATAAACAAATTCGAAACCAGTTATTGTTCGGTTTGTATTTACTTGCACAAGAACATTTTCCATGTTCAATGTTCGATGAATATAGGTTTTGTTATTGCAAAATCTAAATCAGTATCACATCAATTGTTATGTGTAAAAGCCTTGTTTTCAAATTAATTAACTGACGATAAAAGTAATTATTCAATGAGTGGCATGTGACATGATTGAAACCATATGCCAGTGAAGTGGAAAATATGAAACAGATCTATATCTCGAAAATTAAATTGCGTATGTAATATGGAATATGCGATCATCGTGATCCATAAATAATTTGTTTGCAACGAGATTACACGTATCGGATATACGTACATTGCCATGCAAACAATCATATTTTAAAGGGTTCGGACAATTGCGCGCGATAATCGGATCTCATAAATGTTTAGAGCGACACTATTTCGTGGTTACAACTTGTAGAATCACTTGCATCCATTACATTCATTTGTTTGTTATCTGAACTGAAGGTTATAGAGGGTGTCCTATTTTTGATTCTCAGGGCAAGTATCTGGAAAAATATGAATATGAAAAATGATTTATTCGACCTCGAGATGACCTTAAAAAGGCCTGTAGAGGTCAACTATGAATTTTTATAAATTTTTCATTGTACATTATTATTGCTGGCATCAAGACGTTCTCTAAACATTCTTAACGTAATTTTAACATAAGCAGCTTCCGAGATTAGAAGTCTTAAAGTTGAAGTTCGAATTCCCGATCGTTTACTTCATTCGCATAAGTTTATTCACGTTCTAATAAACCTAACAATCAACGGCGACCCGTCAACTTTGAAAGTTGATATCTCTGGAACTGGTTACGCTAACGTTACATTAAGGTAATGTTTAGCAATAATAATGTACAATAAAAAATATATATTCGAATTAAAAAACTCAATGTTGATCTTTATAGACGTTTTCAAGGTCATCTCAAGGTCGAATAAATAACAGCCTGACGTATTCTCCGTGAAATCATGTAACTTTTGTCTGAAACGTTTTTTCATATTCATATTTTTCGAGATATTTGCCCTGGGAATTTAAAATGAGACACCAAGCTTAATTAGCTTAGGGGCTGATAGCAAAAAAAAAAAATACAAAAATGTAGACATTGAAAGTTTTAGCGAATTGCCAAGCAAGCGGATACCAGCAGATAAGAAAAGCGTTTTGAAAAGTGTTACTTGCAACATTCAAGTGGAACTCATCGAGGCACGTGAACACTTGAAGTAATTGAAGCACTAGTGCTAGGTGAACATTTTTTTAATGCCATTCCTTTTTAAAGTACCGACCGCTTCCACTTTTTAAAACGGCTTGACGCACTGCACATTTCGCTTCACCGCTTTATTTCCGACGCGTTCATATTATAAACGCCCCCCCCCTTTTTTTTACGAAAAACGAAAACGTGACAGGTATTGTAAGTTGTTGTGTGTTTATACCGTTCTTAGTCACTTTGATGTAATATCCTCTTTATAACAATTTATGGACATTGGTACATTTTCGAGTATGAATTAGACACATAAACGCTGTAGAAAATGTTTAATCGAATGTCCGACATACTTGACTTTGTTCAAATTCAGTTTGAATAACACATTTATTGAATTTTGTTCTCAAATGAACATGAAGTGCACGCTTCATTGGCACTGCTAATAAATTCTGTCAAAAGCAAATAATTAATCATAAACTAAAATGTAAAATTGGATTGGTTAATTATATTGAGTTTTCTCCAATTCTAAACATAAAATTGTCTTAGAACAGTAGAATCTGGCAAAAGATGGGAAAAATGACATAGACATTAAACTGTCCATTTTTTGTAGAAGAATGATTGAGCGTTTTTATGTTTATTAAATGTCGAAAGCGCAAAACAAAATAGAAAGCAACCAGCATCAGACGAGGTGTACGCGAGAATGTTCTGCGATCGTATTCTAATGTTATACAGGGTGTCCCCGATAAATGGGACTACACGGAACATGCATACTTCCCCAGCAAATTCGGAAAGCTTTGCCACTTTGCAAGTTGTGGATTCGTTTCCAAGATAGTAATAGTTAAAACTGGATAATTCAGTTTCCAGAGGGCACTGTTGTCCACACGTACAAGTATATACACCAAAAAAAAAAAAAAATCGGGAACGGTAGCGTTTAGTGTTTACAAGCGTTGCGAAAGCGTTTAATTGAAAGCATACTTCCTTTGTAGTGCCGCAAATGAATCAAATGTAAGCAACTCCGAAGCCCATCGAAGCTCCAATTAATTAATGAAAAAATCTATACAGGAACTAATGTGTTTATATTTCATTAATTTTGGTGAGAAAATTTCTTAGTCACAACAATTCCTTCGAATTAACAACCCTACGGCTAAACTTTTCCTTATGGGATCACAAATTTTAAACATTTTTTTTCATATGCCCCGCAGATTTTGACAAGAAAATGCCAAAACTCGAAGTTTTAACGATAGGAATTAACTGACTCAAACGTTATACGTATGCAAAGTTGAGCGATTTCATTCGTTTTTGACAGACAATGGCGCCGCGACGCTGAGCTCATATCAACAAAGCGGCGCACTTATCTATCAAAAGATGTTTAAAATCGTTCAACTTTAAACACGCATAACTTTGAAACCACTGAATTCCTACAGTTAAAACTGGGATCTTGGGCATTTTCTCGTAAAAATCTCCAGGATTGTGTTAAAAAAGAAATAAAAAATTTGTGGTCCCGTAAGGAAAAGTTTATCGGAATCTACTTTTGGCATAGTACGTTCGCAGAATACAAGCTTGACGTCATTTCGGATGGATTTTAATAGCTTACGCATAGTGTACTTGTTATTATACAAATTTACTAGGAAATATAGATTGCCATGTCATTGAAAGATTCAATCTACTCGTAAATGCGATTTATAGGTTAAAAAGGGTCACCCTATGTACAAGTTTCCACCCTAACTGTACCACAATTTTCTACTGATGATTTAACTTTTACTTGAATGTAACTCACACGTGTACAATAATAGTAATGATGATGATCGAACCACGAATAAAAGTGATTCGAAATGTTTGATTTTTCAAAATGGACTGGGTTGCTTGCTATTTGTTTTACTCTTTCGAAGGTTTACTTTATAATGCTTCAAAATATTTTCCGCTGAACCAGTTAAAATGTCTGGTTGAAATGTCGTTGTGATAATGAAGTTTGTGAAAAGCAATTTCGTGATGTTAAAATATTCTTCAAGGTAAAATATTTGCACAAGTTTTCCCAAACACGCAAATAGTGATTAAAAGTATAAATTCTGATCGTCGACGAACGCTTTTAATTGTTTTAAATGCAGAGCATTCATGTGTATTTACATGAATTTTAGGGATCTAATATGGTTTCTTGGTTATATTTACTTATTATTCAGAAATTTTACAAAGTATTTCTAAAACGTGGTACAATCGGGACAGGAGTGATTTTACATTAAAAACAAAAATAAGCAAGGAACGTAGAATAGCTTTTTCACGGAAGATATTGCTTCAGGGTTAATGGATTTTAAAAGTTTCACGCGTTTGTCGCAAAGTGTCACTTAACGCAATTTATAACGAACAGAATCACTTTCTTCCAGATTGTATCACAATTTTCTCGCCGATTTCATTGACCTTGAAATATGTTATCATTAGACTGCGGATGTTTATGCAATTTGCGATTCTTGTAGGAGAATTTGAATAAAGTTGAATCAAATCAAATATTATTTTCCGTGATAGTAGCCTTTTTAGATCTGAAATAATTTCATTTTTTGAAAATTTTCAGCAGCCGCAATTGCACAAAGATCCGTATTCTAATTATCATAGCGTATTTTTCTCTTATTGTTTCCAATATATTCAATTTGCTTGCGAATATTTGTTTCCAACTTATAGTGAAAGTATCTTCAGTACCGTGAATCATACTAAGTTTCTCCAGTGAATAATAAGATCATAAGTAAACTATACCGGATGATTCACGAGAACAGAACACCTAAATATCTCTGTTAGGCTTGAAGATAAAAAGAAAATGTTAAATGTATTTTTAACTTCATAGTGTTGTAGCCGATGTCAAGACGAGTTCAATTATATGGTACACTATTACTTTCAAATGACCTTGGACTCATAAATAGGTATAGTTTGAATACTCCGTTTGATAAACGCAATTTCTCAAGCCATTGGGTCTCGGAACACGTATACTGTTAACGGAAAGTGATCTCTAAGCGTGCACAAACAAGATTATCAACAAACTACAGGTATGTATGCCTAGTCAGTTATTGTCATCGAATTATTGCGACTGTATCAGTTTGTCGATAGCTGTTTAACGATGCGTTACTCAAACACTATGAAGTAAAGATATATGGTGCCAATGAAATACATCGATGAACTTCAAAAGATCTTGAAACCGACAACAATCAGAACGTTTTTTTATATCACCATATTTTCCTCCGTAGACGGTACAACTTTTCTCTGTAACATTTTCTTCTACCTTCAAGCCTAACGGAGATATCTAGATGTTCTGTTTCTCGTAAATCACCCGGTATAATAAACTTTATAATGCTTCATTATCACTGTATAATTATCATGAAATAATTAACGTAATTCCTGCTGACTTATAAATGACAATATCACATTTCTGTACTATGATTGTGGACAATAGCATATTTTTGAAACTGAAACTGACCAGTAGTTACACGTATTACACAAATACAGAAATAGTTCATTCACTTCGACATCACTGAAAAATCAATAAGTTAAATCTCAGTATATACATGGTGGGTCGGAAGTCGGAATACAAGCGGGGAGTGATTCAACATGTAAAAATAAATCGAAGAAAAAAAGAATAAAATTTTTTTGTTTGACGCCTTGTTTTCAGAAAAAAGTATGTGCGGGAAGTAGAATTGGTTGGTCATGGTCAGACGCGTCAGACGATTCCTATCTAATAGCACGCGTATTCGCTGCATTTTAAAAATAAATTTTCTCGAAAAAGAAACATTTATATCGACATTTTTTCTTATTTTCTATATGTAGACTCATCCCCTGCCCGGTGATACTACGATTTCCGGTCCACCCTGTATAGTATTAGGCGATTGCAAAAATTCGCACCCGATTTGAAAATAAAATACAAGTGGTTACATGTTAAAATAACAATTTTATTTAGTTACCACGGTTTTATAAAACTGTGTCCCAATGGGTTTTACGAGCTGATGGACTTCTATTTTGCACAAAACTGTATTGTTTTTTATTTTTTGCTTCTTTAAAGAAGTTCTTGAAGGCCTTGAAGATCGGACACGACATTTTGCACTCATCCAATAATTACCTATCATTTTTCAAAACTTTCTTCTTGCGGCTGAAGTACTTTCAACTAGAACAACTACCGCGACGTTCTTAATTTGTGTACGATCGACGTGTCAACAAAATACAGTAAGTGACTTAAAGTGAGATTAACGTAGAGTAGAGTGGAATTAAAAGTCAAAATCTTCATTCTCAAAGAACTGATTGAATATTCTTTGGTACTTTCTAGATGGTGCTTTGTGACAGGTGAAGACACAAAGTTCTTTCGCTTCCAAGCGTTCATACAATGTCTGTTATTGTTTATATAAAACAGTGGAATAAATACATCATTTTTGTGCGATTCGATGTAAACCACAGCTTGACAGCAATCGTATGGAGCTTTAATAATGTACGCACAACATTGTTTATTTCTGAATGATAATATTTTTAATTAATATAGAATGATCAGTAACTGGTGGTACAGCTGAAAAGAGGGATGTACATAAAAAAATAAGTTGAACATGTTGATACAGATTTTTTCATATGAGGCTTCGTCTTCGAAAAAATTGAGTTTGAAAATTCAAGTTTGCTAGCTTAACATTTGTAAAAACTAGAATCAGTAGGTCATGAACAGACGCGTCAGACAAGTTCTATTCAATAGTACACGTATTTATAATTATACATATAATTACAAAAAATAATTATATATATAATTATACAAAAATATAACTACTACAACTACAATTACCACAATTACTATTACTACTACCATTACTACTACCGCTACCACTACCACTACTACTACTACTACTACTACTACTACTACTACTCTTATTACTTTTTTACAATTATAAAAAATTATTATAATATGCATTTAATAATAATAGCGCCGAATTTTCAAACTTGACTTTCCGAAACAAATTTTATTCTATATTTTCGACTTATTTCTTTTATGTAGAATCATTTCCTTCTCGATTGTACCATCAGTTACCAATCACCTTGTATATCGACGAAACTACACCTGTATCGTTGGGACAAAAAGTTCCTTATTGTATTCTTTATTCACAATCAACTCTTTGACTGGTATTTTTACTTTTTGTTAAAGGGTCCAAAATTATTTTGACAATTTTTGTGCAACCCGAATCTACTTTCATAATCTTATATAAAGTACAAAGTCTTAGTGTTTTTTTTTCAATATCGTATAGCGTGCTGTCCAGTGAATGAACACTTAAGCTTCATGCCTGTGCAAATTATTATTTGCAAATTGTTATTTAATTTCTTAAGTATTATTTCTATAAGAAGACCGTGTAATTGTCAAGGTCATATATTCTAGAACACAATTCTAACAATATTTTACACAGGTACCCAAGTGAATGATACTTATACAAACAAACATATCATAAAACTATTGAACCATCTGAAAATACAAATTGCTGATCTTACGAGAGTAATCTTTATTTTGAACATGTGGAACGTCATCCGAACAACTGCTAAATAAATTAATATAGTGGCGAGTAGGTTATCAAAAAATTAGATCTCTTTAGTAAGAAATCTGTCAATTTACAGTACAATTACTGCATAAATTTCAACATGAAGAGGGCATCATAAATGTTATTTTTTCGTTTAATACAAATTATGTTCATTCACTGGAAGGGTCGAAAAGAATTTGTCTAATAAATATTTTTTAATTTGGAATGAGTTGTTCACTTATTTAGTTTTATGCTATATGAAAATCCGTTTATAAAGTATTCGGGAAGTATTTCGATTTGCCAAACAGTTTGTGATATAACTCAATAAAACATAACAGTACCAACCAACAAGCTTTGTAAAAGCAAAGCATAATAGTTACAGTTTATACAAAACAAGAAAATACATCTCTAGATAGTTATTATTAAATTCTATACACTTTTGTATGAAAAACGAAACTTTCGTCCCCACCCTGTCCTATATATGTACAGGGTGTTTCAAAATTATATGTCGCGACCACTATAGCGTGAATGTGCACCTCTGGATAGGTGGAGATCTGTTTAAAAAATGGACCGGAAAATTGACCTTGACCTTCACACCTTGTACATATCCTGAGCAATATCAGGAATCGGTGGAACCTTTAGAAAACCATATGGGACAAGATTCTGCAGTTCTGCATGACTGCTCACGACCTAGACTCGATCATTACCTCATCGATTAGGTGTACAGTGTTTTCTCGATACATGTCAACAACGCGGGTCTTGCCAGCGACGTGTAAACATACCTGTCCTACACGATGTATGTCATAAACAAGAATCTGGCAGCGACAAATACGCTGCTCTTTGCGGCCGAAACTTTCATCGTTCATTACACATGTAAATATCATCGGAATTGCTACGAATATGTTGGTGAAAGTCTCATATAAAAAAATGAGGAATAAAGAAATTTTGTTATCGGATTAGTAGTGGTCTCCTGATCTCACACCGATATACCCGACATGCATTATGTTACGCTCCTCGGTGACCGAGGCCTCTGGAGCTTCGCTGTCCTTTTCTACGTTCGGCAATGTATCAAAGAATAGTGTCTCCTGTCCGATATATGTCCGTCGCCAGACCCGTGTTGTAGACATTTATCGGGTAACCACTGCATCTCGCTCTTGAAACAACGCAAAGTGGAGTCAGTCGGGGCTGTGGTACAGTGTGGACAGATAAACGGGAGGTCACATAAATGTGAAGACGATTGTGATATACAATAGAGATAGAAAGAGAGGTACACATCGTGAGAGCATTGGACAGAGAACGAGACAGAGAAGAGAGCCAGAAAAAGAGAAAAGAGGAGTGTGAGCTCGCGATCAGTGAAGATGCAGTTCACCCACGCCGTTAAAATGAAGAATGGAAAGGCGAAAGGAAAGAATTAGAAGAAGGAAAAGATAAAAACAGATTGTAGATTGTTGGCAAGTACCGATGGTCACGCGATGTCGGCCCTGTGGAGTAGAGCGAATTGGCAGCCACACTCCCGTGGCTCTCGAGTTCTCCTCGGGTACTGAAAGCACTGCTCCAAGACGCAACAGCCCCCGCCCCCGCACTGCATCACCATATCCGACCATGTCATTACCTTTTCAGAGTGTTTTTTATGCAGCCGGCATTTGTACGTTCCCGGTGGACCGTCATTTTTCGATTATTCGTTAGTCAAGGTGAGAAGAGACGATTTCGCGACGGGTCACCAGAGTTTGGAGAGCCACAAAAAAATTCAGACCATTAGAGATCGTCGAACGAATATTGTTCAAACACTGCTCAACATATATTTCGATCAGTAACGTTGACTAAACGTTTTTGGCTGAGTACGAGTCCGAAAAGCGTTTTTCATTCTCACGACTAGTCCCAGTGACAATTAATTTTGAAGATGTCTTGCGCACTAATGGTAACAGTTATACTGCAATATATATCAATTTTCGCAGATATTTTTATCATTTGTCTAAAGAATTCAATATACAGAAGAATACGAATCACTTTTCTTTGATTCTACTCAAAGTAGATCGATCACTTAATACGCGATATAAAATTCGATCACTTTGATTTTAGGCATTTATTAGAAAAACAGGTGGGTGTTATTTCAAGCAGCGGCAAGATTAAGAGAATTTAAGAATATCAATGCACTATCTTCAGTATATCAGAATTATTAATGAAAGAAAGAAATTTTTATTTCGGTCTCTTATTTTGCAATTGACGCAAATAATTTTTGATTTTGCATAAATATCCGTAGTCTATTCTTCACGTTTCAAGAGATAAGAGCTGGTTGGTCAAAACTATATTTTTAGACTTTAATCAGTTGGATTTAAAAAAATCAATACGTTTTGCTCCAAGCTAGACAAATTTGTTAGAACAGAAAACAGAGTTATTAAAGAACGGGATTTTAATAATAATTTTACAAAATTTTACAACCTGAAAAATCAACACATCACAAAAATCAAATCAAATTAATAAAATCAAAAACCGAAATTTAATTAAACGATTGAAAAATATCACAATTTGTGTAATTCGATTAATTTTTACTGAAACCTAACTACAGTGAATTCTCGATATATGTCAACAACACCGGTCTTGCCAGATTCGTCGAGGCCTCTCGAGATTTTATCGCGACGTTTATCATCCAGGCCTTGGCGACATATGTAGAGAAATCACTGTATAACTTCACCTCAACTTCCCGAAACATCGCCTTAATATCGGAACAAAACTATATTACTATGAATGCGCAAGAAGTCACATTAGAAATTTTCGTTTTCTTTAAAAATGATCTTCCTTGAAAGCTACGCATGAGATTGAACAAAAAATACAGATTAGTATTCAGTTCACGTGTATAGTTAAATTCTTACAGTTCAGTCCTAGTTACAAATCCAAATATGCATTGAACAGTGTAAACTAATGCTATTGATACTATCAATGAATTGTTAAACATTTAAGTGTCTTTTCTATTATTGATGATCACAACAGAAAATCGAAATCCTTATATTACATTATATGAGCTTTCTTGAATTGATCATACTATTTGTGTCGCGTATGATCATAAAATTTTTAGGAGAATCCATTCAATAGTTTAGTATTTCTCATACAAGATGCAGTTCACTTCTTATAGTAACCCCTTAAGGTATAACGTTTTCTTTGTAGCTGTAACATTCAGGAACTTTGAGTCTATTTTCAGTGTTTATACCAGGCAATTACCATGTTAACACGTTCCGTGCAGAGCCATTATAGCTCGACTTTTCATGCAGGCTATTTGATATTTAGATTAAAAATTAGCTTGTACATACTAGTACTCACATCACTTATTTTTTGTGCTAATGTATTCTTCATCTTAAAAGATGCAGCCGGATAAGGAGGTCAAAAGCAAAGGAGGCCAAACCAAATTGAATTTGCAATAGGCCATTTGATAGCTTAACCAAAGAAAATTCTTTATGTCAACGTTCTACGTGTCCCCACTTCGAAAAATCTGAAAAAATTATCTGTTAACAACCATAACGAGATGCTAAAACTGTAAAAATATAAACTTAGTATTTCATAACTTCTACAAGAAATCGGCATTTAACAATTTTTTATTTTTTAAAATTCGGTTTCGATGCTACAAATTCTGAAAAAATTCATAGATGTGCATTCTAATAGCTAAAATATGCCTGATTTTTTTCAGAATTTTCAATTGATGGGGATAAGAGAAATTACGGAAAACCATGATTTTCTTTGTCACCCCCCCCCCCCCATATCGACATACAGGGTTCAAAATTGGCACAAAGTATTTTCTTTGGATAAGCTGCCGAATGGCCTATTGCAAATTCAATTTGGTTTGGACACTTTTGACCTTCTTTGATCCGGCTACACCATTTACTATAGCACAGATCGTGTTAAAATTTATAGAACCTTATCCTTCGTTTTTTAAGTTCTTTTTGACGTAAACTTACTATGAGATTAGTACGGCAAAGTTGTTTTCAGACGACTGTAATACATTTATAAAATGTTCCTTTCTAATTTTCGGTACAGGCTCAGACAAAAAAGTTACAAAAAGCGAAGTTTATCTACCATTTTCTTCGTAATTCCGATCAATTGCAATTTTAGTATTAGCCCGAATATACTAGAAAAACCCAAATATTTGATCCAATTTTCAAAAGGTCATACAGCTTTGAAGAGTCCACGGAGACTTTTTTGACCGACTGTACCGTGCACAGTAACTGCTGACCTTTCTGCAGATTTTTATGGGCTAGTTTATAGGGATTAAAGTCGGACAAAAGATTCTTCCATCATGGGATTCTATTAACCTGTTACTGGGAGAGCACGAGATAACTATAACTGTTATTCGTGTTCCCTATCACCTTTCCCTATTACCATATATCGATATTGATATAACTTATATTGTATTTATGTGATTACGCAAAAATGTCTTGTTACGTCTATCTCATTTGTCCAATGTTACATCTCTGTAAGTGTATAACATTGAAAAATTATCCAGCTAACAGGTTAAATTGCACATAAACTTGCAATTACTATATTATTACATTTTAGTGGTTAGGTGTGTTGTAGTACTTCCTTTAAAATGATACCCAAGAATGTTGCTACCAATATATAGTATTTTTATTGGGTTAAACTTGACCTTAGCAACCCAGAAATATTTAACTTTGTTTATACAATTCTGTAGATTTTGATGACAAAATGCCAAAAATCTACGTTTTAAAGAGAAGAAGTCACTGGTTAAAAAGCTATGCGCGTTTAAAGTTAAGCGATTTTAAGTGTTTTTGACAGGTAAGAGATCCGCCATATATAAAAAATTTATATAATAAAAAGTTAAAGATTTCTGGGTTGTTAAGGTAAAGTTAAGCCATAAATAAGATATGACGATGGTATTATTTAATTGGATGTATAAAAAGTATTGTTTAAATATCAAATGTGCATAACGCCTTTATGATTATGAAAAATGAGCCATCAACCACTGTATTCAGAGACATAGTACGAATAAGAAACCTATTGGGATTGAATCGGTACTGAACGAGATGGTTTGTAATTCTGTTCATGCATTACACATTTATTCATATTTCATGTAGGTATTGCAGATCTGATAAGATGGAGAGCAAAACGAATTTGTGTGTGATGCATTATTGATAGAACAAGATCGAGGGAGAATGTTAAGCTCAAAATACAATTCATGTAGTCATATCATTATAACTTTTTTACACAAATCGTTCAAAATGCGTGTAGTTTTCAGTTTAAGTTCCATAGTATGAACGATAACATTTTCCTAAAATTATTACACATTTCGTTTTCCACAGAAATAATTTCTGTTTACGAAAGTTGCGTATAATTTTCAAGTCCAAATTAATAATTCTATTTGCCTCAAATAATAATAAATATCAAATAAAACGTACACATTCAGATAGCTCTGTCTATTGCGTTGGATCAACAAATGTACGGTGAAAATTCTTATAAATTGAGAAATTTATTTTATTTATTTAATTGTTTTAATTAATTCCATATGTATATTGATAGCCCTGTGAGGGCATAAATATACGCATTTAGCATTCAAAGGGACTAAAACGTATAAATGTCAAAAATATAATAACACGTATAACATAATTGTGGGATTGTTAGTTGATAATTGTTAATTGATAGTTAGTATCATTAGTTGGATTTTATGCATTTGTAACAAAAATGTGTAGGTAAAATTTAAATGAATTAATAATACTTACAATTTTCATCTTATCAAAACTATTACAAAATCAATGAAATTTCAATTGGCCCCTATTTCTTACAAAATTGATACAGGAAATTTATATTTTGCATAAAAATCCGCAGTCTTGTTATTACTCTTAAATTGTATTCCGTTTTTATGACATCATTAATGTGTAGAATATGAAGAGCTCATTCTTTGTGCTTCAACTATCAATATTATTAAATAGTAACTATAATAACAACCAGATTCCTAATTCTTTATTTTGTCATTTGATCATTTCAACGGTAGATTTCACATTGTCGCTGTATTATAATTTCGGAAAATCAGTTCTGGACGAGCATTGTTTGCAAATAACCTTGATACAGACCATGTGGTAGAGTTGGGCAGTAATTAATTACATGAGTATTTAATTACATCTTCAATTGTATGAGCAAAAGTGAACTATAATTTCAATAAGAAAACGGTTAAATCGTGCAAAACATAAAATTTAGTGGTTTGAAAGAACAATTAAACTGAAGTAATTGTTAGAATCAATTACAATTACTGTAATCGTGTTAAGTAATTTCAATTACTCCTTTCAATTACTGTACTTGTAATTGAGACTCTCAATTACAATCACTTCTTGAAGCTAAGTAATTGCAAGTACTTGTAATTTAAATTTTTGTAATTTTTTTTTGTAATTTAAGTATTTGCAATTAAAATTACATTGTAACTGCAGTAATTGTATTACAAATACCAAAAAAATTTGAGTAATTGAACCAAAGTCAACCCAGCCGCATTTCCACTCAACAATCTCTTTGGTTAAATACATAGGTATAAAGATAAATAAGGTATGTAATTACTATTTTTAGTACCATCTTGAGGTCAAGTAATTGGAACTACCAATTACAATTACTTGTAATTGCAATATAATTGTAATTGGTAATTGCAATTAATTTGGCTCAACCATTAGTTGTAATTGCGGACCACAATTAAAATTACGGCGATGCATCAAGTAATTGCAATTACCAATTACAGTTACATGTAATTGTACTTTTATTTCTGCAATTTCAAATTACCGTAATTGGTAAGTAATTGTAATTGTAATTGAAATTACGTTTTGCCGAACTCTGCCATGTGGAAGGTATTTTACTTGGTAACGAAACAGATATCAATAGTACAAAGAATAGGTAAAAAGTAACGTAACAGTCATCCAGAGAGACAATACTCCCATGCTCCCCATCATAGTGGATACCAAAATTAGTTGGCCAACAAAGTCTTTGAAGCTGGTATATCTACCAAATACCCATACCATTGTTGAATCTTTTGTATCGTTTCGTTCATTTTAGTAAAGTAAATGTCTGTAGAATTTAAGTGAAACAATAAGTATAACGAAGAAAAGTAAACGTAAAATATGTTCATCTGGATCTTTGGTAACAAATACAATTTTACATGCTAAAAATTGGTCTCAAGAAACCAGAAATGTTTAACTTTTCTTATATAATCCTGTAGATATTGGCGAGAAAATGCTGAAAACCCAAGCTTCAATGTCAGGAATTCACTGGTCAAAAGTTATGCGTGCCTAACCTATATGTTATTTGGCCGAGCCGGGATCTGTTCACTGCAGCGGCGCTCTGATTGGTCCGTTAACTTCAAACGACCTCAGGAATCACATCTTTCAAGGAAATACAACATTTTTGAAACACTCTGTATATCGATAATAAAAAGCTCTAAAACGAAAATTCTGTAATAATAAAAAATAATTATAATTGAGATACAGATGAATGGAAATTGTGAGTGGTCCAAAGTACTTAAGGGTTAGTTAATGAATGTATGGAGCGAGGATTAACTAGGGAAGTGTAGAAAAAGATTATTCCCTCCGACGTTAAGTTTTGGAGAAAATGGATTTTGAGTGAAATGAATTTATATAATAGTTTATAGTCTTCAAGGAATCGTATCGCGTTTCTACGTATACAATGCGTATACAACTTTCTCCGGTGTCTTATTTTGCTTTTCTCGGGTGTCCATTGTCTTCGGTAGTCGGTAGTTGCACATAGCTTGTGCAAAACTTTCTTTCTGAGAAGCAAAAGTTATTCCCTTTACAATAAAAACTTGTGTTTCGAACTTCATCGAAATTAGATCCGCGTATCTTCACAGATCCCCTCGCAGCAAAGTAATGTTGGCAGGATCATTTTTGAAAAGTACGCAGCTTATCGCACCGAAACCGTTGAATTTTAGCTTGAAATTTCATGCACACGATTTCAGGTTATTTTATAAAAGTTTCAGTTCTTTAGAGTGTCTATTTTGGAGAAGTGTCGAATGCACATTAAATGGTATAGCCGGATAAGATGGTCAAAAGCGAAAAATCTGGAAAAAATACACATCAATAACATAATAATATAAATGTGGTATTCTGGAAACTTCAATATAAAATCGGCGATTTCGTGCTTCCGGATTTTTTTCAAAATCGATTTTGCAACCAAGAATTCTAAAATAATCCACAGTCGTGTTTGCTATTAGGTAGAATGTTCATGAATTTTTTCGTAATTTTTTGTTGAGCAGGACAGAAGAAATAAAGCATAATTCATGAAATCGTGCTGACGCTATAATTACCCTTGTGGTAGGGGTGCCGACTTTAAATTTGTTACAGAGGGTTTTCTTTGAGAGCTCGATCGAATGATGTGACGAAAAATCAATTTTTCTTTGGAGGCATATTCGATCCATCATTTTCCGGCTATACTCTTTCATAAACAAGTACTTTCAAATTGAGTGGGTTTGTCGTGAAACGTTTTGACTTAAACGGCAATTCATCTTCAACAAGTTCAAGAAGCATTGCAACACACCTAGTATTAGACTAACAATTTTGTTAGCTATATGTGTCCGAAGGACATTGAGTGCTCAAATAATTAGAGCAGTTGAGATTAACTGTTTAATTTTACACTAAATCAATGTACTCTTAAATGAAAACCTAGTCAATGTAAATTCTTTTTATTATTTTTATGCATGATTCTGCACCTTGCCATAAAGGCAAAAAGGTTTCTAAATTTCTTAAAGAAAAGTCTAGGTTCTCGATTGGTCTGAGAATTCCGGAGATATCAATCCAATCGAGAACATTTTGCAAATAAGCAGAAAAAAGCATTCAATCACGCTTACACTCAACTTTAAACACGCATAACTTTTGAACCAGAGAATTCCTAACGTTAAAACTTGGATTTTTAGCAGTTTCTTGTCAAAATCTATGGGTTTATATAAAAAAAAGTTAAAAATTCTGGGTTTCTAAGGTGCAGTTTAACCAACTATCAAATAAATATATTTCTCCTTCGTCTTTCTTTTACGGGTATGCATGTATAAAATATGTACATAGGGAATTGGGTAATAAGGTAATATGTGTATAGGGAATTGTTCTAAACGAACGAAGAACGTGAGCCCTATGATTTGTTCAGAAACTCAACGTTTCTTCTACGAAAGAACTATATGTTCTGCGTGAGCACCCGATGTGCAGTCTTGAGGAATTGGCGAACTACGAGAATCTTTGACGAAGCACGATTGTGAATTGGGCCCACTTCTCTT
The DNA here is from genome assembly GCA_028454255.1 of Halictus ligatus. Taxonomy (NCBI): domain Eukaryota; kingdom Metazoa; phylum Arthropoda; class Insecta; order Hymenoptera; family Halictidae; genus Halictus; species Halictus ligatus. Next base: position 2,266,757 of record CM052136.1, on the reverse strand, counting down.
TTCCTGGAACCCTTATTTCGTGAGGGTGGAAGAGCAAACTCCCTCTTTTCGACTTGCAGTGGGCGACAAATTGGCAAACGTGCCAAGTGACTCCAGGTCCGGAAGTCTGAGTCGCTGTCCGAGAGCCCTTATCCTCTTCCTGGAAATCACCCTTCGAAGCTATGGTTTATGACACGCCGAAAGAAATCTCCATTCGTCGATACCAAATCTGCGCATCTGAGCATCAAATGTCGACCGTTTCGACAGTCATAAAAATGAAAGTGTCGTGTCATAAACCGTGTCCGAGCGCTCGCTTCTACAGCGATCCTGTGACATGTACATAACAAAATTTCTCAATATTTATATTTATTTTTCTCTGCACGTTCATAGAAGTTGTGCAAGAAGGTACTGCCGACAATCCATTTGGTCGACACACTAAAGTGTTATAAGCATGGTTGCAATAAACAGATTTATACAGTGCCGAACAAAATGATAGGACGATCGATGTATTCGTATATTTCATATAACACAATAAGATATATGAATATTTTACATACCCTGTACATTAGACACATCCTCCAATGTATCCATATAGAATTACAAGATTGTATCTTGTACACAACAGAAGTTGAAAAAAGAAATGTAAACATGGACTGACGTTACTCGGTCAAAATGATAGGACTCGTGTAATATTTTCCATTATTATGTACTGTGGCAGTAGTCTATGAGCAGTGAGTAGAAGTAGACGTGTAAATTTTTCATTTATCTAGAACATTTGTGGCATTAATGTTAAAATGGGTCCAGAAAACAATTGTATAAAAGCGAAATCGACCGAATCTTGTTATTGCGGTCACAAAATCAAACTATCAGAAAAATTGCAAAGTTATTAAACAAAAGCCGCCTTGTTGCGTATAACTTTCTGAAAAATTCCAAACTCCGCGGAAAAAGGAAAAGTATTGGCAGACCTCGTGCTACAACAGAACGCGAAAGACGGATTATATTACGCGTAGTTTCCAATTATAAGGGAACTGCAAGCAGAATCTCTGAAAAAGCAGGTGTTCTAGCTAACGCAAGAACTATCCTCCAAAGAAGTACACAAATTAAACGAAAAAAATATGAAAAAGAAAACATTTAAAGTTTGCACGCGATCAAGTTTTATAGAAAAAGAAGTGGAGAAATGTGATATTTCGAAAAGAAATTTGATTTGGATGGTCCTGACGGCTGGAATTACTATTTTCACGATCTCAGGAAAGAAAAACAATATTTAAGTCGTTGACAAATGGGTGGCGGTAATGTTATGGTGTGGACCATAACATTAGTATTGGATATCAGGGAAAAACTGACATAAATTTTTTATCCGGCCGTATAAACAGCGAAAAATATATTAAATTAATAAACGATCAGTTAAGTAAGCACGCGACTCGTGTTGCAGGAAGTACGTTTATTTTTCAGCAGACTAATGCTGCAATACATACCGCAAAGTGTGTTACGGCTTATTTTAGTTCTAAAAATTTGATGTGTCTCATGTGGCCGGTCCGATCATCCAATCTTAATATTATTGCAAATGTATGGGCAGAGCTATCAAGAAACGTTTATGAGAATGAAAAACAATGCAAAAATGTCATGGAATTAAAAAAAAGTATTGTTACAAATTGGAGTCTTTTCAAACAAAAACGTATTAAAAAATTGTTTAAATTAATTCCTAATTGCTTATCCGATGTTATACAGGGGAAAGGTGGTTTCACTAAATATTAATTTAAAATTAAAAAAGATATTTCTGTTCAAATAATTGTTTTGATAATGTTCTATCCTTTTGTCCAACTAAAATCAATACATATTTATATTATTTAGCAATTCTATATGCATATTTTGTAGGACATATTTAATATGTAGGTTGAATAAATTGTATACATATCCTATTATGTTATATGAAATATACAAATATATCGAACGTCCTATCATTTTGTTGGGCACTGTACTATTCGCGATCATTTTGAATTACTCTTTTTCTTCAAATCAGTAATGATAAGATGTGAATTTTTTTACTAATATAGTAATAATAGGTAGTACAATAGCTCACTGCAAATGAATGCCTGTTTTCACTCCTTAAATATGCACTGCAAATTAAAATAATATTTCTAATTTTAGTATTTACTCTTAAATAGTTTTGTTTACAACTATACGATCCTCCACAACTTTTATTAATCGAATATATAAATATCCGGTAACACGGAAATAAATGCTTTCGAAGGAGCGATGAATAATTTTTATTTGTAAAAGTTAACTATGGTCTTAATAGGTTTTGATCTATTGTTCATAGTCAAGTTGCTAGAACTGTTGATAAGTCCGAGATATCATTCTCAAGTTTGACGAGTTTGAGGTTTACAAACGAGACTAATTTGAGTACACAAGCATAGCATAATCCGAAGGATTGTGCTACATTCAGTTGTTCCGAATGACCCAGAAACCGATTCCCACGCGGCGGCAATGAGAATTGCACGTGGTTTAGGACGAGCTCACTCAGTTCTGAATTACGCGAGAAATTATTATCAAATCCGAACACGTCGATTGCGATGAGACACTTCGCACATAGGTAAAGTATGAGAAAGTAACATATATCTTTTTATAGCTGCTCTGTTTTATGTTTGTAGTGTAAAAATAACCCTGAAGTAAAAAATGAAACCCTGTTTCAAGATACGTCTTGAAAAGCAATGGATATCGAATAAAATGTTATACATAAAAGTTGTTCATCTTTTTTTACGACGAATCATCTAATATAAATAAACGTTTTCAAAATTCACAAGTATCTCTAGTGTAGACCAGATAACAATTTTTTATTATTATCTGTAGAACTTAGTAGATTTTGCTAAGAATTTGTTAACGCAGATTACAAACAAAAGTGATGACCATACTTTTTCAAATGTTTATAAGAATGGAGGCATCCATGATTTCAACAATTTATTATTACATTGTAAATGCTGTTATCCTGAGTGGTGTTGTAAAGGTTTTAGTTGGGTGTCTTCATGTATTAAAAAGTTATTGTTATTATGAAACAAAAGTTGACTCAAAAGTACATAATTTTCTCGACACTATTAGCATTTAGTTACCAGTAGTATATTATTACTTACAATTAAGAACGCATGATTAAGTATTTAATTGATTTCGAAAACGATGTAGTCTAACCTAAACATATGTGAGTTTGGGTTAGGTAAGCTATTTTCGATGTAAGAGTAATAACATTAAAAAATTATTAATATCATGAGTGACTCTGTTTTTATAAATATTCATAAATACTTTTAATTGTGCCAAATTATTTACAAGTGAGAAAACATGTGCTGTCTAACTGTGGTTATTACACGTTGTAATCAAAATGTATGTTGAAGAATTTGAATGTTACATAAACAAGTTACATTGCATACTCAAAAATATGATTTTGAATATTTTAGATGTGCATGAATAAATTAGTAGTTTCGTTTTTTTAAAGAATAATTTTTGGATATAAATTTTCCCCTAATGTTATTTTTAATTGTAATCATAATATAATTATGATCGACAAAACTTGTACACAAGTACTTCACAAGTTTTGTCACTTGATCGACAAGAATATAATTTTTTCGGCCAATAAATTTCTTTCAATTCGCGTCAAATAATAAATTTTCATGCTCGATTTCTTTCCTTACCGACAATGAGCATACTTTGGCTATCCTTGACATAGATATTCGTATGGGATCGTAAAATATGATTATCTTACACCCATAGTTTCCCAAGATATGTGCTGAGAAGGTCTAGGGGGTGTTACACTTTCAACTTTTAGCTATCCCATTCTGCTTATTATCAATCTAACTTTTTAAGATTGAAAAACTTACTCGCACAGCTGCACTTGACAGTCTTATTTCATTCGCACCGTGTTATTTCTGACACAAGTGCGGAACGAATTTACAGTTAGGGTGGCCTGTCCAGTGAATGAACGTGACTCATATCAAACGAAAAAATAACATCCATATTGAAAGGGTCCTGCAGGGTAAGCATGGTTCAGCGGCCGCTCTACCTTACTCTTGCCACGTTGCCACCTAACCTCACTCTTACTATTTTCAAAATATCTGCCTTCTACCCTTCTCTTTTACCCATTTCTTCTTATTCTTTCTACTCCTCCCCACCTACCATTTATGTTTCCTTAACGTTTTACTTTAGTTATTGTCTGCTACTACCTTTATTCCCTTATGAATTCTTCCCACAATCCTAAACAAAGCACGCCCTCTAGCCAAGTTCCCAATTTATGCAGTAATTGTATTGTAAATTCACAGATTTCGCGCTAAAGAGATCTGATTTTTTCATAGCCTATTCGCCACTACATTAATTTATTTAACAGTTGTTCGAACGACGTCCCCCGTATTTCTGGTAAGTATTGTTGTGGTCTGGTAAGTATTGATAATCGTAATCGATTAGCAATTTGTATTTTAAGGTGGTTAAATGATGCTACGCTGTTCGTTTGGATAATTATCATTCACTGGGTTATTTCTCTACGTTCGTTAGAAATTAGTGTTTATTCATTGTTCACTTGTCCCCTTTTTCATTTAACCCAGATTTTGAATACAAGTTGCAACCATCAAATATTATTAGAATTGTGGGTAATTATTTACAATAGCGTCTTCCTCGTCGATTTCAATGACCTTGAAGTATGTTGGTGCAGCCATAGTTCTCAGCAACTTTTTTTGTATACATGTTAACGCCGGACGACCTTCGGTTCCAAAATATTTGCAAAAAACTGTTACTACGGCACACAGTCCGTTTTTAAACTTACAACACGACACGCACACCTCTCGTATACTTGATATTATTCTCTTGCTTGTAATTACATAAAGAAAGAAACATAAGAAATACAATATACTGGTTTAAATAATTACCTACATTTAACTAGAACGATCTAATACCTCGTGCGTCGTAGTTGATACTATTTCGATCATTGCAGGAATTTAATTGATGGTATGGCCTAACCCTAAACCTAACCCAGACCTAACCGAAAGTCTTTTAGCTATAGTAATCTAACTCTCCGTGGTCTTTGGAACTAAAGCTTGTATAGACATTTTGAACGAATTTTGTTTAGGTATGGGTTAGGTTGCGGGGGAGGGGGTGTCAAGGGGACGAGGGGAGCCTTTTTCCATCGGAAGAAGGTAGAGTTTGCTATAGTCATTTAAACAGTATTCCGCAAATATTTCCAAACCTCGGTCATTCAGCGGTAACATGTATAGGAAATAGTTGTTCGGAATAATGACCTCAACATATTTCGAAGTCAATGAAATGATTCCCGGTGGGGAATCCGCTAAATAATTATCGAATTGTGTTCTAAAATGTGAGAACCTAACAATGACACAGCCTTCTTAAAGAAATAGCACTCACGAAATGAAATAACGATTTGCGAATACCAGTTTCAACAGACATGCAGCGTACGTGTTCACTCATTGGACAGGTCACCTACTTCGCGAAATTGCGTTACGTCTGAAGCATCTATTATAACTAGACTGCAGATTTTTAAATTCCTCTACTATCCTTACAGTTTCGTATTTTATTTAGCCACATTGACATCTAGCCGACATTGAATCATTTGTAATGTTTCATGCATGATCAATATCCTGAGCGAATACGTTAATAATAGAGATAGTTTACTCGACGCTAAGCGAAAAAACTTTCAGAAGTATGTTGCGAGTGAAAAAAACATGGAGAACTTGCTGTGCTCTATACAAAGCACGCACTCTCAACTTTTTGAGCTATTTTCATTCTACAAATATAAAACCGGCTGGCTATAAAAAGATATGTATTGAATATTTTTTGCAATACCTAACTTGTGGGGAAAGTTTCTTTACAATCGGCTCGCACGAATAGAATAATGTCTCTTGTTAGCTATAAACTTTCCGAAACTGAGAGGCTACTAGATTTTGGAAGACTATCTGGATGCATATACTGCACAGCAGGACTAGTCACATTGATTAATGATGTTCTATTGGTCTGTGATGGAAACTTCAACCTAATGATCTTGTGTATTTGCTTCAGTTACTATTCTATTGTCTGTGAGAGCCTTCTGACGCTGTAAGGTATACTCTATATTTTTGGCACAGTTGAAATGTCTAGGCCAGATGTGGCCAACTTGCCGTTTGGCTAACAAGAACACGACTATCCTGGTATGCAATGTTTACACGATATATGTCTACAACATGGGTCCACTCAGGGATATAATCGGTTGGAAAATACTTTTATCGACTTTTATCAGCTAGATCTTTGGGACATATATCGAGTAAAGACTGTATTAATAAAACCCAGCAAGGTTAGGTTTATTTTTTAATCATTTTTTGTTGTTGTTGCGCTGTAACTTTGCAAACTTGCACAATCAAAATAAATGGATCAAGTAAATATAATTCAGTTTAACAAGAACTATCACAAAAACAAAATATTAATACTTCGGCCTCGTTGAATAAATTTTGGGAACCTATTTTTTTACATTGCAAGTGTTCCCAAACTAATTTATTTCTTGCTAAAGTATTAGCCCTGTTAACCTGTTAACTTTAATTTAACCAAAGACGAAGTCGATATCGTCATTAGTAGACTGCAGTTTTTATGCAAAATAAAAATTTAATTGCAAAACATTGGGGCTATATAGATATTTATTTCTTTTCTTAATTATTTTGTTGAGTTGAAAATAATGCAGTAGTAGTTATATATTTTTTAATGTTCTTACTGCTTTCCATTGATCTAGTCACTATGATCGCAAATAGATAACTTTTAATACTTTATTTGGCCCACCCTGTATAAGTGACCCAATTACGTGACCTATCCTCAGATAATGATACTAATACACAGCGAAATACAAAGTGACAGGTATAAGTGACACCTTCCAAAAACTGAATTAACACATCCACTATCACGTTGGTCATATGTCGGTGACGCAATTCTTCGTCTATTGTTACAAACTAATTTCGTTCACTGAACTGAACTTTATTCGGATTTATACGATTTAAAATAGTCTCGGAGGTTCATGATCGCCGAGATAGAAGCTTTAATTTGTATTGCAACGATTAAAATACTTTGATTTTATGGGATTTTTGGAGGATGATGTTCGGCAGCCATCATCGTGATAAGGTAGAGTGACTACATTACCATCAAAAAATGATTTTACGAGTCCTTATATGAGAATATTTTGTCGCTGGTAAAGGGCTCATTCGAAACAGGAAGGTTCAATTTAGTGCGCGCTGGTCAACAGCTGCCGAGATTATGCAGATATTTGGTAATATAAGCGTTAGAAGTAGGCTAAAAATTAACGATGCGCGTGCTGTGGAATCCAAGCATTTGTATGCCGTTGGATGAGTTTTCTGGATGAAATCGAGAGCAGCGCGCACTAAAAAATATTTCCGGCTACAAATTGAGCTATATTTTGTCTTGATTCTCTGCGAAATAAAGCCATAAACTTGAAGCACCTTTCTGGCGTCAAAATTCATAATATCGACAATAGAGAGCAAAAAGTGACAAGTTTAGTCACCGTCGGATCAAGACTAAGCCGGATCTTAAGTCTGTGTCTGAAGTCTGTGAATGGACATTATTAAGTAAAAAGTCACATGACTATCCCCGACCCTTAAGATGATTGATAATAGTCATAGAAGCGAAACAAATGATTCTGATCACAATGAATACGGAATTTAAAAAAAACTAGTCAAAGATAGGGCATCTGGTACATAATTTTCGAAGTAGCTACGTAAAGGAGTCGCGGAGTCGCATAATCCATAGTTTAATATAATATGTGACAACTATACTGGGCATCTCTATGCAAATTACATTTTTCATATGTAATTTTAAGAAAATTAGAAAAAAAACATTGGCTAAAACATTCCTTGCCATAAAAATGAAAGAAAAATATTACTTATTCATATCATTGTACATGGGTTTTTGTATTTTATAAATTCGGATGTGTCACGAATGCATAAATGTCCGAAGTATAATGATAACTAAATTAGACAGTCTATTTGCTTGATGGTAATAATGCCCAATTTATACTGAAGAGTGAACATTGTTGTAGACTATGATAAATACAGCAAGTTTGTAAACGAAACACAGAAACCACGAACGGTTTCTCACGGCTCGATCGATTCCAACGAAACTTTTCCCGTGGTTAAGCCACCGAAGACTTCCGTAATTCCTATAGGAAATCTCCAACAATTAATTAGTTTACGTGAAAACGTGTTAGGAGTCCTACGTGACTGAAATTACGTGACGCGAGTAATCAAAAAAGGCACAAATAACGCCCGTTCCAGAAAGCCACACCGAAAAAGTCATTTTCCCAATGTGTAGATCTACAATACGACGATTGCCCAATGGCGATTGCCTCACTCCCAATGGAGGGATATTGCGCGCAATATTTCCAGCCTGTTGATCATTTTCAGCCGCATCCGAAATTTTAATGCGTTAACAATTGGGTAAAATTATTCTCTATAGAATAGACTGGCGTTCTGCACGACTGATGTTCTATGTTCCGTATTAATTCTATACGGTAAAATGACGTCTTAAAAGGTTGTCCTTAATGGATGGTTGAAAACATTTTTCTCTGCGGTTATTAGTAGAAACGACGGTAAATAATATCATTGCAGCATTTTCAAACTAGCAAGCAGTATTTGCGATAAATGCTATGTAAGAACTCCATGTTGTACGAGTTGTTTTCAAGGTTTTACTGTGGAGATAACTGACGCATAATTGCACTGCGGGTTAAACTTCACCTTCTGGGACCAAGATTTTGCGTTTCTTTTTACACAATCTTGTAGATTTTGACGAGATAACTCTAAAAATGCAAGTTTTCAAGCGCGGAGTTCACTCGTTCAAAAGTTATACGCGTGTAAAGTTGATCGATATTAAGCGGTTTTGACAGTTAAGGGCGATGCTATATTAAAAGTGCAAAATTTTTGGTCCCCGAAGGAACATAATAGTCCAGTTTTCAACCGTTAATAAATGATAGGTTCACTTGCTAAAAGAATGATTAAATGATATGTTAAAGTCCAAAAATTCAATAAAAGGTGACAAACTGGCGACTTGTCTCCAAATTTATGGAGACAATTCTCAGTAGGCAATTTGCTATGAATTTAATACTCGGCATTTATTCTCAGTATTTGAGTGCAATGTTTGCAGTCGCAATTCCATGCCAAATTTATGCCAAACCTTACTCTGGCGAAGAGGGCAGATCGTTCGCATTAAGAGCAGACCTAACTTTCCTGAGTAAACCTTGCTGTATATTAAATTATTGAAAATACGTTAAAATTAAATTATTGAAGTTCGAATTAAATTTCGGTTTTCCTCGCGCAGCGACCGACCTAACCTCCTCACAAGGACAAGGTTTGGTATGAATTATGTATAGGTATGGATTTGTACCTGCAAACTTTACACTCGAATACCGATCCATCTGTCTCCGTACTAGGCTCGAAATTTGTTGACAGGGTTTGGTGGCAAATTCATAGGAAATATGGACCAAATTCTGCTCCAGCAATGGTCTTGGCACCAAAATGACCGCTTCTTGCTCGGAAAGTACGATTACAAACATTGATCAAAATTTGCTCGAAGGAAATTTGGCTAACCGGGTTAGTACGTGATGTTTATGGAGATTAGCCAATTCAGTAATGCAAATGTGCCCGTGTTACAAATGAACAGTTCATAGACCCCTTCATGTCAAAGCTAATTAATCTTTTAATTAAAATAGGGGAAGCCTATTAAATTTTCATTTATATAATGTTAATTAAGGATATTAGATTAATATTTTTCTTAAAATGAACCTATAATTTATTAAGAATTTGTTAAATTCGGAAAACAATTTCTGATCTTGTTTCGAAAGACTATTTGCAAATAAAAGTAGCCAGAGAAATTCGTTAGTATAAGTGCCTAGTACCCTGTAATTAAGTAATAAATTGATTATTATAATTGAATAATAAATTGATTATTATAATTAAATAATAAATTGATTATTAAAACTAAACCTATCATTTCTTAATGAACTGTAATCAATTAAGTAATTTTAATGTATGTGTATTGTATGAAGAAAAAATCTCGTAGAATAACTTGGAAAATGTATCACTGTGGCAAATTTCGCAAGCAATTCCAAACTTGTAAAATTCGAGGAAGATATGAGCTCCTTAGTTGACAAGTGAATTAAGCCCACTTTCTTAATATTTATCGAAACTTTTATGTAATAACTTTACCAAAAATTAGGAACAGAATGTAGCTTTATTGTAAGAAAATAAGTTAAAAATATAGTATTTATGATAGTATAGGTAACTTGAAATAAAAATCACATAAGTCCAAAACATTGGATTTTAGCCATTATTCCCGAAATTTTTATATCATTTCATTTACGACGTAAAATTTACTTTTAATTTTTGTAAACAAAAACTCGAAGTATAAGTAAGTTGAGTTGTATCAATAGCAAATAATAGTATGTATACAACAACAACAACAATAATAATAATAGTGTAATTTTATGAAGACAACTTTTCTCGAATTTTTTACTTATGCCAGCTATCAACGAAAGGGCTCATACGATGACTTGCTCAGAGACAGATAAGAAGAAGGATTAGAAGAAGGATGATGAGAAGTTTTTGAACAGCTGATAAAATATTAATCCCTTGCACCCAAAGTCCCAAAGTCATGTTGACTCCAAAATTCGAACATTTCATATCCGATCTAGAATATTCTGGTTACATGTAACCTTTTTGTTTCGTCCACATGAACTTCAACTCGTTCCACACTTAAACGTTTAGAAATTTATTAAAGACAAAGATATTTCTTAGTATTGTAGAAATTGTTTTGAATCATAGTATAATCACTTTCAGTGGTGCCTCGGAGGGAACATTCGAGCGCAAGGGGTTAAAAAAGGTGGCAATCTTGTAAAATTTTAGAATTCCCTGATAAACGAGTTTTCTGTCGTAGAACAAATAATATGGTCCAGCAAGGAGTGTAGTTTCATAACTATTTTTACTTCAGCACAGTATTATCTGAATATGTGATTTACAATTAGTAAAAAAAACAAGGAGAATCTACTGGTTATTATTTAAATATGTAAGCAACTTTAATAACAATTGATAAGCAACTGCTATATTATGTTCGAAACGATTTATTTTAGGAATGAACAAAGATGTGATGCCTCCATCCGTCTTATCTATAACCATTAAATTTGATGGTATGACTCGTAAAATTACTAGACCGACTCATACGACGGTTTTAAGTCGTTAAAACCTGTATGATCGCCTGGTAGTAATTGAGAACGATTACGTGCAAAAAATTTGATCATAAACTGATCATTAACACTAGGTTTACGGAGCACTAAAAGCGACTATTTTGTATTACTTCATAAAAATAACGTGCTACCCACATTTTTAGCAATATTTTTAAAATAATATATACCCAATGAAATAAATTTGCTAAATATTTTCTTATGTATGCATCCTTAGAATCTTAATAGTATTAAGTTAAAAATATTAGAACCCGTCATTTTGACGGGTTCCGTAAATCCAGTGTTAAATCTTCTTGGTACATCTTTTCACATAAGAAATAATGGAAGTGGTACAAACAAGTGTTCAAACAATAATAACGAGCAAACTTAGGGATCCATTAAAAATACATGGAAAACATCGTTAAATGTTCGCTCAAATTTCAGAACTTCGCGTTTTGCATCACGAACATTGTATAAACATGTATTCATACGTTTTATAAATGGACAGAACATATAGTTTCGTTATATGTTAAATTTTACTTTGGCAACCCAGAAATCTTTAACTTTTTTTATATAATCCCGTAGATATTGACGAGAAAATTCCAAAAATAGAAGTTTTAATGTCAGGAATTCACTGGTTCGAAAATTGGCCGATTTTAAACGTTTTGATAGGTAAGGTGTACGTATATTTACAAGCATCTCCACCCCTCCACGCGAACCTAACCCTAACCAATCTCCTCGCAATGCGCTCATTGGACATTGTCTGAATATATACCAATATGGCAGCGCCCTTACCTGTGAAAAACGTTTAAAATCGCTCAAAATATAACTCACGTATAACGTTCATCGTATAACTTTTGGACCAGTGAATTCCTAACATTAACAACTGGATTTTCAACATTTTCTCGTTAAAATATACAGGATTAAGTAGGTAAAAATAAGTTAAACATTTCTGGGTTGCCAAAGTGAAGTTAACCTCCAAATAATATAGTAAATACAAAAGTAATATTCTGATAATATATGTTCTAAGACAAATAATATGAATTCTATTAAAAAATAACAAACAATTTAACCGTATCTTTCCTTCTCTTTCGTTTTTTAAAGTCGCATGAACTTCTTGGTTTTTAACGACTATTTAGTTTGCTATGTTGTTTTTGTCAGTAGTTTTCAGTTTGCACGATGTAAGCGTACTTTATTTTAGTACGTTTCAACAAATTGTCATATGTTCGTCTTCTTTTAGAGACATAAAAATAAATAATGTAAACGTTGCTGAAGAATGCATACATAATACTACAAATTTATAAGTTGAGGAATTTGACACGATAAGAATATTCATGGAGTCGATCGAGGAAATAATAATTTCATAACGGATAAAACAATGATATGGAGATTATTACATACTTGGTTGGCAGATAAAAAGACATCTTCACTGAACGAAAATCTATTACAAAATTTAATTTATTCCTTGAGTGAGTAATGCTCAAAAAGAATCATAAAATATTAAGCTCCTTTTTAAATATTTCTTTATTTATTGTTTATTAAAATTCGTATTTGCCCGTTTTGCTGTCACTTTACCTATCGATGATTAATTAATGCTTTTCTAAAAATCAGTAATTAGGCGCTCAGGATTTCTTAACTTTCTTAAAGATTTTTCAACTAATTTTCCAAAAGTTACAACAATTATAGTAATGAGGCAACGAGTTAATTGCAGTAAGATAGTTTCATTGCTTCTTTTGACATTATTTCAAAGACAATTTTAAAGAACATTATCAAGTTTCAATGTATTGACTTTGGTAAGTAAACTGTTAAAACGATTAAACAAAGATATTATTACTTGCGAAAATGTAGATGTCGCGACCACAGTTGCTTAAGGATCACATTTTCCAAAATTTCATATCCTCTTGGAGCAATTGAAAATGAAACTACGAATTCTGACTAATCTCATTATATACAGGGTGTTCCAAAATTATATGTCGAGACTACTATAGTGTGATTCTGCACCTCTGGATCGGTGGAGATCTGTTAAAACTGTGTACCGCGTAATTGACCTTGACCCCTTTTTCAAGTTCAAATTTTTTGTTGCTACATCGTATAGTACTCATAGTGAGAAACAAAAGTCTCTAAGGAACTATGGCCTCAAAATCAAACCTTCTCTTAAACAACGACTTTAAGTTTTCGTAAACTATTTAATTCCCATTTATTTATTATGTTTATAGCGTGCCCGAAAATGGTACAGACGTGGTTGATTCTACATGAGAAAATAAGTCGAAAATATGGAATAAATTTTTTCATTTGACAAGTTCGCTTGCCCAGCGTTTTTAAGAAGTAGAATTAGCAATAACATACTTATTCGCCGAATGTACAAACTCAAATTGGCCGAAAACGTGACATCAAATGAAGAAATTTTGTATATTTTCGGCTTATTACCTCATGTAGAATAACCCCCTCTACGGTTATACTTTTTTGAAACACCCTGATATGGAATAAAATAATTTACGAAAATTCAACGACGTTTTCTAAGAGAACGGTTGACTTGAAACCCATGGGTCCTTTGAGACTTTTGCGTATCGCAATGAGTAGTATATGATGCAGTAAAAAAAACATGTTTACCTTGAAAATCATGGTCAAGCTCAATTTGATGGTCCATTCTTTTAACACATCTCCATCGATCCAGAGGCGCAAAATCGCACTATAGTGGTCACGACATATAATTTTGAAACGCCTTTTATTTTTATGTTGGTTCTGGTGATTTAATGAGTTATGTCCTTCAAAATTGTTGTATGGGGTCACTTCATCGACCGGTAGCGGTTGAACATTCTACACATTTTTTACCGATTACTCTACCGCAAATACTTCCCTGACACCGGCTCTGCTTTGGTTGCCGTGGCAACCGATGAATAGGCAACCGGTCGGTAAGCGTCGGGGACAAAAAGCCGATTAATAGGCTACCGGTAGGTAAAGTGTTAAGTTTGTTTTATGTAAACCATCACAGCACTGGAAAGATTGATTTTGTCAAAAATATCAATGTAAATGTAAACATTTCCTCCTAGGGTATTGTTTCAATTTTAACATATTCAAATTAGAGGCTCTGACAGGACAATGCGAATATTTCACGGCGACAGCAGATTTACATGAGGGCGTGTTTATCGACATCAACGTGAACAGTTTCTAACAATATGCTACGTGCAGCATTGCATTATTAAGAACATTTGCAAAATGTTCGCTGCCGCCGCAGAATATTGGTGTTGGTCTGCGAAAACCTTAATATAATGATAACCATCCCCGCGAAAAGTATGTTAGTTAAAAGTTGTCCACCTATAAACCTGGTGCTATAAAAGAAAATAGTTATGTGTAAATTCTGTATCAACCTTAAATACGTGTTTAATTGATTAGGTGTTGTATATCCTATGGGAAAGTCATTAAGGATTAGTTCACATTAAATAAGTACTAGAATACAGTTCATTATATCCTTAATATATACTTATAATCAAACAAGTACATATTCAGTTCTCTAATCAATGTTAGTGCGAATTATTCAGTTGAATTATATGAAATCAGATTTCATAAATAGGTATTATCAGAATGAAACAAGTATCTATAGTGTTGTCTTCAGGCTCACGCGAGAACCCGAAATCTCGGGATTCCCGATACTCGGGTCTGGTTGGGAAAGCTCGGGCGGGAATTATGTACCGGGCTCCCGAATGTATGATACGTTTCGGGTTCCCTAAAGTATCCGACTGATTATACTGTCCAGCAAAATGAAACTTTTTTCGAGTTTTGCAAGTTTTGCAGTTTCATTCTATACACTTTGTCATTCTAAAACCAAATCCGAAAGTAGAATTGTCCCATCACACAACGTTCTCGAAAAATATTTTGATAAAAAATTACGTGTTACGCAAAAACTAAAAACGTAGAAAGTGCAAGTTTGAGTCAGGAGATAGAGGGAACTCTCCTCTACATATTCATATAGTCAATTATATTTTTATGTACTTCCTAATAGTTGTTAATGGTTGTTAAAGTTTGAAAATGTGCGGACGCGGGTACTTTGTACGCCCTATTTTTGTATTTATGTGAAAAATCCATTATCTAGGAGGAATTTACTATACAGGAATGAATTCTACAGACATTTCTGGTAAAGAAACCATTCACGAAAAGTATTTGGTTCCCTTAGTATACGGGAAGATTAGGAAAATAGACATTGACATTATGTTCTCGACGTATTCGCGCCAGACGGCCATTGCAGTCTTTTCACGACTCGCCAGGGCCGTCGCTATGTGTAGTCGACGTTGGTACCACTCAATTATGTCTTTGCTTACTATGCCTAATTACATACATTTCTTTTTTGAAATATATTATAGTAACACGTAATTTTTTATCAAAATCGTGCATTTTTTGAAATATATTACAGTAACACGTAATTTTTTATCAAAATCGTGCACTTTTACAAAAACCGATATTTTTTTACGTTATATGATGGAGCAATTCTGCTTTCGGATTTGGTTTTAGAATGACAAAGTGTATAGGAATCACCCAACATGTATTGCAAAACTATGTTGGTGTTGGACAAATTATGTCTCTTCGGGATCCCGAAGCTACCGTATTACACACGAATGCATTCAGATCCCGAGAGTGAGAGAGAGAGGTAGCGAGAAATAGAGACGCCGAAAGGATGTGAGTAACTGTAAGACTGACTCCATCGGCGTCTCTATTTCTCAATCCCCCCGCCCTCTCAGGATCAAGCCTCGTTTGTACGTAGTCGTATAGCTTCGAAATCCCGAAAAGATATGGGCAGCCGGATACTTTCGGGAACCCGAAACGTATCATACTTTCAGGAACCCGAAACGTATCATACTTTCGGGAACCCGAAACGTTTCATACTTTCGGAAACCCGGTACTCCCGATCCGCTCTGAACCCGAGATTTCGTGTCCTCGTACAAACCTGGTTATCTTCAAACGATACTTGGAATTTCACAAGAATGAACCTTACGAAAAATATCGTGTCGTTAGAACAATGAATTTTTAGGAAAAATGAATTGTATGGTATAAGTAAAGTATTAATTCAAACCCTGCACTCGCTACAATTTTGAACAGACATATTCGTAAATGTTTTCAAGTAAATACCGTGTCATGCTTCGAATAAATTTCAAATAAATATGAAAAATTATTTTTATGTCAGCAAATTTGAGCTGAGTTCGTTGTAGTGAATTGTACCGCAATGAATGTCAATTTATACAGGGTGTCGTGTTGCTTGTGGGACAACCGGATGGGGGATGATTCTATACGAAAGAATAAGTGAAAAATATAGAATATAGAATTGATTAATTCAAAATCTAATATAAAAATGCACTGCTCCAATCGAATTATATTTACTATTCATCTCTATCAAAATGGCAAATAGAAACGTAATGACGTAGTAAAATTTCATCTGAGTCCACAAATAATTACATTTGTGATAGCTGAACATTAAGCAATTATTACCATAAATTTGAGTGGGGCCGGTGCAGCCCCAACAGTTCAGTTATGGGACAAAGTCGATTTTCTCGGAAACGAAGCCACATATGAAAAAATTTTATTCAACCCTTTCAACTTATTTTTTCATGTAGAGTCATCCACTTTTCGGTTGTACGATCAGTTACCTGTATACAGGGTGAAGCATCTGAAACATTTGACCTGAATAGTTCGGTTGCTATTGGTGATAGATAAAAGTGAGTCAGACCAAACTTGCTTGGTTTTGAGGGTACCGTAACCTCAAGTTAATAGTTTTTTTTTTGTATGTGGACACGTAGGGGACATGTGGAGGTCAACTGCCCTTTTTCAAATAAAGTGAAGTGACCTACGAGGCAAGGTCATTCAAGGTTTTCATCAGAATTGACATCCAACGCTCTTGAATAACCTTGAGTCGTAGATCATTGTACGCGTCTTAAAACGCCTCATTAATTAGTACATGGAAAAGTGTATCATTCTAATTTGACAACCAGGGTTGACCTTCACATGTCCTCTATGCGTACAAGAAATTATTAACATGTGATTATGCCACCGTCGAAACCAAGCAAGTTTCGTCCAAAAAATTTGTTTCAATCATCAATAGCAACCGAGTTGTTCGGGCGACATGTTTCAAATGCCCCACTCTGTATTTCCCAATTGTTTCTTCACGTGGAATCAGCCCCTATCCAGTTGTACCACCAGTTGCACGACACCCTGTATAGATACTGATCAAGTTTCTACAGATTTGCTGGTGGAAGATTAATGTTGCGAGGAGTGCAGTGTAAGTATGCATTACCTGAGAGCAGGTGTGTTGAGTCGGGTGTTGCGTGTATGCGGAGTTCGCCGCTGCGCATACCCCAGTGCCAGGAACCTTTAACTGTTCCTTGTAGTCGGGTTGATATGGCAGCAACATGCGAATCTTGCCCCAACGATTGAAGAACAGCGCTATCGCGGCCGCCCAAAAGACCAACACCAACACCACTATACCCACTTCTACGCCACGGACCTGCAATTCACGCAGTCATTCGTAATTCTCATCTATGCCAATAACAGCATTTCTTGTTCGCTTCTCGCGAGGACAACAATGTTACAACTCATCTCATTACTCTCTCCGCCATGCAACAAATCTCTGGTCCTACTCGGCACAGTGTATAAAAACTACAACAAGTATTACGAATTATTTCAATCAATGGAGTAAAATAATCAGAGTTGGGCACATTTTATTTTAAATAACAAATAACAAATAATAAATTAAATTAATATTTCATTTGCAAATAATACTTAAATTTTTATTTAATTAGAAAATCATTCACATAATTCTACAAATAATTTATTTAGTATTTTTTATTTGCAAACAATATGTTGTTTCTTATTTGGATTTTAAGGAAAGAGAAATAATAAATAATTTGGTGTAGTGGTGCACGAATTCCGAATTCATAGATTAAGGGGACTGAGTTCGTCTACATCAGCGAACATGCATCAAGAACTTGGATCTCTCTTCGTGAACGTAATGATATCTCTTAGAGCGATTGAAGACCCTTATTTCCTGACTATGGCTTTCCGAATAAGTAATAAATAATAAATAATAAAAAATTGAATGATAATAATAAGTAACAATTGAAATTGTATTTATAGATGGGAAATAGATCTATTATTTAAATAATTTTTTTAGATCTGTAAAAATAATAAATAATTATTTTTGTCTGTTATCTTAACTTCCATATAACAAATAATTTTTATGTAAATAATCATTTAAATGAAAATTTACTCAAATGACGCCCAACTCTGAAAGTAATTAGGAATTGTGCAGGGTGTCCTATTTATATCGACCCATTCGAAAAAACTACCAAACTGTTGTGTGGCAATACAAATAAATGATTTGAAAAAATTTTAATCTTGAAATTTCGAATAACGACCAAAATTAGATGTAAGTTTAAATGTGTCGCGTAATTGAGGTTATGTATACAGGGTGTTCACGCTAACGCTGTCCAGCGTTTCTCTTGCAAATAGTGAACATTAGAAAAAAATGAAAGTGGAAAAAGTTATACTGTTTCCTGCAAGCAATGTAATGGTCTCTGTAATTCTTTTTTACCTATGTTAGAAATGAAGGTGACCTTCAATTTTTTAAATGGAATGCTACGTATTTTTATATCGTATTGAAGTGTGTGCCAAAATAAATGCATTGGTATGCGACACAATACTCTTCAAGGTCAATTATGTCGTATAAGAATGAGTTCGTTTTGACGATTGAAATTTTGTGATCTTTTCGATTCAAAATTCGTTAAAATATTTTGTGGTTCGACTTCTCGACATATGATGAATGAACATTTGATGAGTGAACTGCATTAACCCAGAAAATCGATGAAGCATGCTATTATTAATAGCACTGAACCCTTTGACTTTTTAGTCCTTACGATGTATGGAAAAAGGTATATTTATAAAAATATAAAAAGGAACACTGGAAAAATTTTTCTGTTATATTTTTATCGCACAGAACCATTTAAAAAATTCTGTAGATGAAACAAATAAGAAACAATACCAACAGGTCGTAAAAGATGTATCAAAGTTTCGATAGAATTCTGGAATCAAGTAGCTAATATTTATTGACAAGACAAATGCAATACATTTGAGATTAATCACCGTTTGGAGTTTCATGAGCGTGAGGGGTGTCAAAAGTATTCACTTTTTCGAGGGTATAATTTTTATTAAAACGGTCAGTTTCATATGTTTTCAATAAACATTATTTAATAGTGATTGTAGCTGTGAATCACATATGACACACGGGACAGTGACCGCGATAATATCTTCAACAACCAAATAGTATCAGTACCAATTTGTATTGTGTTCCCTTATAATTATATTACAAACAAAATAACGAAATTTTTAACCGACAGTGTGGACATTACAGACGAAAAGTTAAAAAATATACATAGTTTAATATTATGTTTGTGCACACATGGAAGTAAAAGTTTACTAACGATGTGCGCTGTATTCACTCACAATTGTATTGTAAACGAAATCACGAGATTTGTTAGCTGATTGTTTTACTACGCGTATTAAAAATCTCTGAGCTCTCATTCCACAATAGTTCGTGGTCCGTTACAAAAAGTTATACAAAATTTTTCATTTATATCGCATTTTAAATACCGAAAAAGTGTTTGTACAATTGTAGTTGTAATGAACATTGTACGGTATTCATATCAAACTTCAATATGGTTTGACCGCAATACTTTTTTTAATACTAACGTTCAAACGCACAAAATATACAAAATCATAAAAAATTATAAAAGCAAGAACAACTCAAATCAATAAATAATTAAATGTAGTCCTACGTCTTTGAAATTTAATTCACAAGATATAAATAACACATTTTTGCAGAAATATGCAGACTTATGTCGAAACGTTATTTCCATTTTCCCAGAATCCCTTCCTAATGTGAAGTAAAGTCAGTTTTCTTCGTGTCTTTAATTAAGATTTAATTAAAACGACCAATTAAGATTACTAATTTGTTCCTCTTATATCAAATATTTCATTACGTATCCTACCTGCAATTCCGTTACTATGTTATTATATTTTACTAATTTTACCTGTTTGGAATTTCAGTGTTTGTCATTGTGTACACAGACACGCAAATTATATCCTTAATGTATTTTGAACCAGTGGGGACATACTTAAGGAACTAATTACCTAAGCTGGTTATTTAAATGTTATTTCAGTAAATTATATGTATTATATTAAATTTATAATACATATTTTCAATATACAGGGTATCTACAAAAAGATCTGTCGCCGAAAGTAATTGTGGAACTTATTTTTATTGTTTCCTTATGTACATTATGATGATGTAAATAAGAAATTGTTCCGAATGATAAAAGAGTAAACAAACACAAATGAAAACATTCAACTTTTGAATGACTTTTAGAAGATTCAAGGTCACAATTACTCAACATTTTTTTTGACAAGCACGGTATTTTCTGTACTTTCACTCGTTTTATTCACTTTATATGTTCCAAATTTCCCTTTTTCAACCATCAAACCCTGCAATATTCTGTTTATAAACAAGAAATAAACATTTGGTACAATTACTTCATTAACTAACTTGAATGTAGCTTTTTGATCGACAGAAAGTAGCGTTAAATGAAAACAAAGTTTTGGCATTCAGTATGAACAACACAAACTCACCTTCAAATGACCTTGAAAATTAAGAATGAATAAGTGTTTATTTACATTGTTACAATTGACATAAAAAATAATAAAAGATGTTCTTCAATTCTTTTTTATATTATCTGCGATTTTGTAGTCATTTACAGCGGTAGATATTCGAAAACATCCTGTATAGTATTGACAAAAATGTATGTTACATCACGATTTTAGCATAGAAATATCGCATGGTGAAACCCGAAATATTTAGACATATCGCTTTACATGTGTGTACTGTTCTACAATTGTACTTGTTCTACAATGCTAAGCACTTAACCCAGTTAATCAACATAAGCTTAAACGCATGCGTGGACATGAAGCGTGTCATCACATGAGCTTTCTTTGTCAAGGACCTTCCTCATTTGTCTATTGACATGGCACAGGCACTCTCGTTAATGCTGTATTATGTATAGTAATGAAGTATCTCTATTACGAACATGAAAACGCTGAATTTAAATATACATCGATATTACATTTAATGGAAACATTTAATGGTGACGAATATGTTGAGAAATTCAAAGTGAATATTTTCTCACGATTTGTTGAGATATATTTTCCTTGGTTATGTCTTATTTATTATATTAATGTATTATATCATTTAATCTGTTATATATTATATCTATTACATTATTTAGTTTATTATATATCATATTTATTATATTATTTAATTTATTATACAGTGTGTTCCACGGACTCTGTTTACTTGAATATCTTGGTTATTTCAAACAATACGAGAAAATGTTACTTACAGAAGTTGTAGGGTTTCAGAAACTACATAATATGGTATAAATGATATTCTTGCACGCGGAGGCATAGAGGAGGATATAGAGATCACCTTTGTTTTTTTAAATGAAATGTTCAATCTTTGTGTGCTCGATTTCGGTAGATTGACGTATTCTGAATATAAAAGTACTAAAGTATATTTGTCCTAAAACTTATCTAGATATTTATTTGACTGTTTCCATTCTATTACTTTCATTATGGAACGTATTCAAGGATATGTTCACTACGTCCAATGAAAACATTGGTAGGGTTTTTATGAAGAGCATTCTTCATGAAACAGTCAAGTAACTCAGCAACGATAAGTTCTACATTATATATTCTATATTATCTTTATTATATTATTTAATTTATTATATATTATATTTATTATATTATTTAATTTACTATATATTATATTTATTATGTCATATTAATATTACTTTAAATAATATTTATGCTGTACCTCGAATTTAATTATTAAAATAATACTAGAGTATTATATATATAGACAAACTTGAATAATTTGATTTTCTCAATATGAAAATATTTTCTTTATTCAGGGAAATAGTGTAAGTGTCATGGTAGACCATTTTGTCACCTTCCTAAAAGGAATCATTATTTATCGAAGCATTACTTACTAAAAATTTGTTATGTATGCCTATATGAAGAGTGGGACATTTTACACAAAAATCATGCATCGCTTCATAGTTTGAATCGTTTTACTACTGATCGGAATCGTAAAATGATTTTTGACTTCAACTCGTTTCTCAAAAATTATTACCTTTCGTACATTATAATATAATATTACTGAATCAAACCCTTATTCATTCACCCTTATCTGTTTCTTTTGTTTGGAATTTAAGTCACTTTAATATCTAAGGCCCTGAACGACTTACTACATTTATTAAAATGCGTATTGATGTCAACGCATATTTCGGGTTGTAACATAAATTCGTTCGATTGCACATATAACTATATTCTAATTTTAACGATTCCAGATGTAATTCATTGCAAATCCAGGAAACAGTGATTAAATAAACATCACTTACAGCGAACGATTTTGTAATTGATCGATAGCAATTCCCTAGCTTGTTAACAAGTGAAAAGATTATATCGAAGATATTATAACATAAAGGAATTTATGTTAGAACCTAAAACTTATTTTGCACACGGATTTGTACTTTACAAATTTTTATACAAATCTTCTGGCTCATACACGGCACAGAGTTTTCCTTTATTATCAAATTGATTTCATAAACATTTGATAAAATGAATTTTCAGAACCGGTGTAAAAACGAATATCTAATTTTGAACTTGAATTAAACAAATTCAAGTCTAATAATCATTCAATTAACAAAGTAACTGATGTTAATTCTTGAAGTTGTTAATTTGTTTCGTCGGGCGATTTAAGTAGTAGTACATTTTAGAAACTTGAGAAAGTGGAGACAATATCTCCTGGCGAATTTTATGCCGCTACTGCACGGCCACCTTTTTCAGCAACATAAAAGGATCCTTTGGCGAGGATGCTATTTTCGTGGTTCGTTTCACAGCCTTATAGCAACATCACGTACTGAGAGTGTGCAAACTTCCATACAATAAGTGAACCTTCCAGGCATCTCACGGAAGAGCGGCGAAAGCTAAGAAAAGAAACTTTTAACGTCTTTATTAGACGGATATATTTTCTAAGATATTCTTCCGTCCCTTTTCATCATCTTATTAAGTCCCACGCAATATTCTTGTGCCATTTAAATACACTGTAGTCAATCAATTTCTTCAATTAACATTAATTATGAAAGTAGTCGACATTATGCTTAACAATATTGCTTCACGTGTAAATTCCCCTCTCGTACAATCTAATGATTTCTTGCATTCACCAAATAACACAGTCCAACAAAACGAAACATTTTTCGTGATCTGCAATAACTGTTGGATGATTCTTATAGACTTAGTCATTCTAAAACCAAATCCGAAAGCAGAATGTCGCGGAATTGTATAAGTCAGCCGGATCATTTTTGTAATATTTATGACGAAGTTGTTTTAAAATCAAAACACAGCAATATAATTGCTGCATTAATCCTTCATCAAGATATTTTAACAATAGCAGAACGTTACCAAGCAAAAGACTATGTGCAATGCTTGCAGATCACTGTTGAACATTTTTAAATTTGTTTGCACCAGAAATAAGTTTGTTTTCGTATTTAATTTTATTTATTAAGCGTTCCACAACGAAATGTGAACATATCTCGTATTTTTATAGTTTTGTGTAACGATTGGCACCCAAAAAGACAAAAAAATGTATGTAATTTATGCATAGTAAGCAAAGACATATTGGAGAGTTACCAATGTTGACTACGTATAGCAACGGCCCTGGTGATTCGAGAAAAGGCTGCAATGGCCGCGTGGCGCAAACACGTCGCACAAAATCTGTCAATGAATGTTTTCGAACCAAATACTTCTGGTGAATGGTTTCTTTACCAGAAATGTCTGTACAATTCATTCCTGTATAGTAAATTTATGCTAGATAAAGTATTTTTCACATAAATACAAAAACAGAGCGTGCATAGTACTCGCGCCAGCTCTTTTTCAAACTTTAACAAGCATTTATAAGAATTAAGAAGTACATAAAAATATAGCTGACTATATGAATATGTAGAGAAGAGTCCCCTCTATCTTTTGACTCAAACTTGAATTTTCTTGCATGTTTAGTTTTTGTGTAACACCTCATTTTTTTTTATTAAAATCATAGAGATTTCATGGTCATATTCATAAAGCAATTTTGTTTTCGGTTAGTTTTAGAATGACAAAGTCTATAAGAATCACCCAACAGTTATTGCAAATCAAATTTGGTGTTGTACAGTGTAATTATTCAATATTTATTTCGAGAATTAAAGTTGTGCTCTGCCATGATTAACTATCTCTTTCACCGCATGTTTGGCCTACAGTTTAGTCTGTTTTTGTGTTACTCTTTGATTAGATTTTAATATGCATCGAGACATAACATGAATTTTAATTTAAAAAAATGTACATTAGGTATTTCCTGAATTGTAGTACAAATGGAAAAAATTATTCCCAATGTGAAATTGAGTTAAAGATATAGAATGATATTTTTTAGGTGTTTGAAAGCTAAAATAATAAAAAAGAAAGGTAAAATAACAATAATAATAATAATAGTAAAATAGCACAATGATTAAAACGTGTGTATTTAATTCTTTTAGTACAAACCGAAAAATTCAATTTGAGAAAGCAATAATAAGATATTGTTCCTAATATTAGAGTGAGAGTGTAATATTCTAACATGATAATATATTAGAGCTGAAGTCTCGAAAATCAGTCTAATCGGATTCAGCTCATGTTTCATATTTCTCTCATGGAGCTCATGCTTCATGTTTCCCAAAAGTATTTTTGGTGTCTCAAAAAAATTTGTATCATATTACTATCATTTTCTGCCTTACCGACGAATTTTGGTTAGGTCTGGGTTTGGTTTGGAGTGGGATGGCTGCAGGGGGAGTGTCCCGTCAATTAAAAATGGCAGAATTCGCTGTAATGAGTGTCTAATAAGGTAGGAAATGATATTAGTATGATAAAAAAAATTTTCTTGAGCAACCAAAAATCCTTTTGGGAAAAATGTTTGTAATGCAAAATGGACCTATTTATCTTTCAGCTCAATCAGATTTGTCAGATTTTCAGGACATTAGCAAAAATTATTGGAAGTCTATAAAACTATAATAGAATAATGACTTTTTCCGAGCACAGCTGACGATGTACCGTTGCTATACGCTAAAAGAGTTAAAAATTGCCTCACACAGTGATGTATTGGAGCATGCTAACTGTTACGCTGGGAGTGTTGCGAGTTCCGTTTTGCGTAATCTAATAATGCTGAATGGAGAATTCAGTGTATTCCACAGTCCCTCTTGAAACGTGATTTATCAAAGGTTCGTTTTAACTTCGGGGAATTGTTTCGTTACCATTTTTCATTTGTATCGCGAATTTGTGTGAATCTGACTAGTTATCAGTACCTTTACATTTCCAATCAGTGAAACAATATTTCCTGTGCAAACTTTCAGAAAACTACGTACAATATGGTAAACTGGTTTTCTCTCAGCGACATGCTGAAAAGTATTAAAATTTCTATTGGATCCAACTTTTACTACATTTGTGTTTTGATTGTTTGTGAATTCCTATAATTTTGTAATTACTTAGTTCGTTGAGTTTTCATTGATGAGAACGGTTTTTTCATTATTTCGATTTATTGATGGCAGTGTACCAGAGCATTACCACCGATACAGAGATGTTGGAATTCACTTTATGCGATAAATTCGCGAGAACTGCTGCGAATGACGGGTGGTGTCTTGCGGTTTCCCCTTAAATTTTGGAACATGTGGTCGCTACGGCACCTCATAACTTGATCTAAAGGCGGTGTATTGAGGATAAGCGTTGGCAGCCTAACAAAGCGTTCTGAGATTATCGCTTGCAGTGCTTTCTCTCCATTTACTTGACAAGTTGACAAAGGAATGCTCAAACTCTTGGAAATAGGAAACCTAACGAAATCGAAAAATTCTTAGCGAAGATAGCAGGATATGGTAGAAGTACGTATGAGACGCCAAGGTATTAATCTACAGGGTGTCCCAAAATGTTATACGTCATTGAAAGGGGTTCCTGGAGTCATTTGAAGTATCTTTTTTCTGTGCGAAAATGTTCTCTGCAGCTTTGTTAAGGAGTTATTAACGAAAAACACGGACCAATCACAGGGCGCAGCGAACGGATTCTGGCTCGGCCAATGCCAACGTCGCGCTCAGTGGAATCTATCGCCGCGTGTAATCCCTCCGCTGTACCCGCGCTCTGATTGGTCCGTGTTTTTAGTTAATAACTCCTTAATAAAGTGGCGGAGAACATTTTCGCAAAGGAAAACGTTACTTCAAAAACCCCCAGTAGCCTCCCATTTAAATGACCTAAAACATTTTTGGAATACTCTGTATACCATCTCAACAAATCGTGATAGGCATCGTTCTTTTATTTAAAATACTATTGATAGAAATATGACATTCATGATTAGTAGTCAATATGAGACAGGAAAATTGAAGCATAGAATATAGATGCGATTATTCTAAAATATAATAAATTCTGTATCTTTCATTTAACTTTATTTTCCTTAAAAGTAATACGGAATTTGTTTTTATTTAGAAAAAATGAAAAATCGAAAGTTCTCCGAAGTCTACAATATTTATGTATGTATACATATACAGTATACTCCACATGAAGTTACCTAACCTCTACACTTTGTCTTTTAATTTACGGCCACGCGGAGACTGTCTAGATAAAATAATAAAATAAGTACCTCATATTTGTAACTTCTTCAAACTTGAACAAGTATTATTCCTGTCAGAAAATCGATGGAAATAGCAAATAAAATGGTTGAAGTTGACATTGTATGCATATTAAACAAACATGGTAAATAAGTCAACAATATTTCGAAAAAATATTTAAAAAATTATAAATTCAATCATTATTTGTTTCTTATAATAAATATACAATAGTGTAGGTACCATTCTCTTAATAGAGATAATAAAAAAATAAACGATAATAAGAAATAAAAAGATAATTGAAAAATAATTGTAAAAATTAAAAGAAAATGTAAATAGCATGACGTACCATTGTAATAGTTCTTAATACTTTGAATAATGAGCTAAAAAGAAGTAGCAATACTATAAAAAGACAATGTCATAAAATGCAAAAGCATTTGTTTTTACATTAACATTTCTTTTATTAACATTTCTTTTATTTCTTTCTTTACCATTAATGGCTATATGTATATCACAGACGTTGGTTTGCTTGAACGAATACATCTTAGGGAGACTGATAAATGTAAACAGATCAATTCTGATTTATCGTCACTAACCGTTAGGAATTATAGGTGTTATTTAAATAAAAATTTCAAAGAAAATAATTGTCACTGTGATAGCTCTTTCTTCCGGTAATTCCGGAACCAATATTACAATTCTTAAGCCTTTTGCGATGAATGGCGTCACTGTTAGGGATGATAGCGTGGAAATCTGCTTGCTCGAATATCTACTGTAATGGGCGCCTGCGAAACTCTATTTGTATAGGAATCTCTGTTGGCACTTAATTGTTTATGAAGACAATAGGGAGGTCCTACCGATGGGTTCAACGGCTCCGTTTAGCTAAATAATGCCTGAGGAAGAATTCCTTACAGACTGAAATACTAATGGAGACTGGGGTTAGTTGACTAATTCCCTTTAAGTATCGTACTGTAGAGTGGATGGTGCTTTTATTCGCAATATTGAAGTATGCGGTCCAGTGAATGAATATCTCAGAATATTAAAAAGGCGAAAAAAAGGGACAATATTTTATCGTACCTAACTTTAAATGGAGTATTACAACAAAAAAGAAAAAACATCAAAGAAATTAAATGTTCACATAAAAGAAAAAATGGCTGAGAAGATGAATACTAAAAATACAATAAAGACGGTCGGAAAATGTTTGAAACATTTAGAAATAACTGCTAGCTAATGTGGAATCAGTGGTTTGGAAGGGAAATCTAGGGTTTCGCGACACGATTTTGGACACAAAAAAAAAAAACGAACGCCATATCTATTATCCCTAGCTTACATTTATTCAAATGCTGTCCTTAGGTACTACGCTTACGTCGAAATATACCGAGCGAATTCGACACCACGCCCTAGTATCGAATGCTCTCGTTATCACCGTTTCACTATTTTCGCTTTGACACCTGTGTTCCCTTTGGCGCCCGAGTAACGACTCCTTGAATCTCGCGCGACCTAATTTTTGTTTTGCCCCTTTACGCTTCGACCTTCCGCGCCTATGTATATCGCTTCTTTGTTTACCTATCGACGGCACGCGTCGCCGTTAGGTCGCTCACCTCGTGTAACCGTGGAAACACGAATTCACGCGCACACACATACTCGGCCTTTCTCCTAATCGTGTTTATTTCGCATCTTACAACAATATCATAGGCGAGCATGTCTAACGTATTATTTTCACTAATTTTAAAGAGTCAATTCAAGCGATTTGTAAAATTAAGCCTGCATACCTGAGAAAATGTGCAATCCTTCAGCATGCAACGAGCCAACAAAAATGTCTATCACCGGAACTAATATTTAATATCATACCGACTAAAATGAGCAACAATACTAAACTTGCTAAGTGAATTTTCTAGAACCGTAGTCAAATAAATTGATTAAAAGGCGATGGTGCAATTTATTCATTGTTTTCCCATCGGAAGTACATACAGGCTGAGTGCCCAGATACTCTACGTGTGGTTTCACCACTCGATATCACAGTAACTGTTTACAAAGGCGCGATGTGCTCCGCAACAAGGACAGCCAACAATTATTTCTGCTTATGATGAAAACGTGGAGAATTCTGTAACGTATGCGTGTAATCTCAGCGTACACGATGTCCACGGAATGGTGTCGATTAAGTGGGACTACTTCACTCTCCGCTCGTGGGTAAAATCACTTGCTGCTATTAAGCACGCCCAATGTAATCAAGACAGATAGTAACACGTGCTAGCAATCAAAGCTAGCAAAATTGAGAAGCCTTTTACTCTGCCTATACACGCTGGTGAGTTTACTTACTATCCCTTTACAATACCAATACAATAAGTATGGAGCTTATAATTTCAAGAAAATTGCATTTTTTCTGTGTACAATGGATGCTGTTCCTGGAAGTAAGTACTATGCGCAATAATAACATTGGATTTATATTAATTTGAGTTTATAATGTATACAAACAAAGATAAAGTTTGATGCACAGATTTTAAAGATGCATACTAAAAGTTGTATATTCCACAATATTCTCCAAAAATTCTTGATTAGACTTGATATTTTTGATATTTTTATATTATACTATTTTGAAAAAGTAGCTGCCACTAGGCACCACTTCGACATGCGATCAGTTTTTGTAACACAGGGGTAGCACGGTACTAGATACAATAATATTTTCTCGAGAAATTTAGAAAATATAATAAAATTTGTTAAGTAAGCATTGTATGGTTCTTGTTGCGATTAACACTGTTTTTATGTATTCAATCCTTCGAGAGGTCTTTGGAAGGAACGCTGTATTACTGCGCATGCGTTGCATTCTTTTCTTTGTAAAAGCGTTGTAAGCTTCAACTCGTTGTTCGCGTAGCACATGTATACACTTTTGTATTAAACATTTCTCGTACCATATGTACAGTCTGTAATCCCGATTAAGGTCTAGCTTTTCCAGGTGACCTTGTTCCGCCGCATTGTGCGTGCCGTGTGCGTGTGCCATGGTGTGCCGCACACAACGCTAGATCGTACAAGGTTTCAAGGGTTCGGGAGGCGGCAAATAATTGTTCGATAATGCAAAGATGGGGCTTTTCAAGGGTGAAAAGCGTTAGATAAAAGATAAATCTAGTGCGCTCGCTACTAGGCAGGTTCTACTTTTGCGTTGTCGAGCAACATTTTGCATTATTCGGTCGTATGATACCTGTCAGAGAGGCGATCTGAGCGCGCGTGGCCGAAGCTACGGCAGCGCCGTTGTTTACGTTGTCGGCACGTCGATCCTCGTGTTACTTTTTTTTACTAAACGGACATGTCGCTTCCGATGAGGATTGAGTCACTTAATAAGGAGAATTACGACTCCTGGAGCACGCAATTGGAAGCTCTATGACGAAAAACGACACGTGGAAATACGTTTGTGGAGACGTACCGAAACCGAGACATATTGAGGGCAATGCAGATTCCGAGACTGCAGTAAGTGCATGGCTGCGAGCAGATAAGCAAGCTAAGTCTGACCTTATATTACCTATAAGTCCAAGTGAACTACAACAAGTCCGTGGAAGCGTTACATCGCGAGAGATATGGGTCAAAATGCAAAATATTTATGCTTCTAGAGGGTCTACACGCAAGGCCACATTGTTAAAACAGTTGACATTGCAGCGGTTACAGGAAGGGAAACATGTGCGACAGGACATGGATAAATTTTTTGATGCAGTGGATAAACTGGCCACAATGGGAGTGGAGATCAATCAAGATCAGCTATGTATTATGTTGTTATATAGCCTTCCACAGAGCTTTGAAAATTTTCGGTGTGCCATCGAGTCTTGGGATGCATTACCTACACCTGTAAGGGCTTTGCTTGGAATAAAGGAATAAGATGTAAGGGCTTTGCTTGGAATAAAGGAATAAGAGTCCAGGGCGTCAAATAATTAAAACACGTCTATTCTCTTCGAGCGTCCGACAAAATGTGTCGATCACGCCTCCGCCGTCGTCGCTCTGTCGTTTTAGACAAGCGACGATCGGTCTCCGTTGACAACGGCGTGGTCGTCCTCTACCACACGCCGTTACCAACCTTACACACCAGAGGCCTTGAAAATTAAAATTTTAGAAGAAAATGAAGCTCGCGGACAAAATTGCTCCAGTGGCGAGACTGAAGCAACGGCAGCTTGGAGGAATAAGAAGCCGATAACAAAGGTTATGCCTGCAAGTAAAGAGGATAACCATAACAATGCAAGCAGCACAAAGGGAAAATGGCAGGTAAAATGCTTTAAATGTCGTAAGATAGGACATAAAGCTCCAGAGTGTCCACGACGTAATGCATCTGGTGCAAAAGCAGCGAAGTGGAAGATGCTTTCCTGACTACCCATGGCATGGACAGTATTGCCCTCAATACACAGTCCATGGAGAGGTGTAATCATTGCTGCCTTGACAGCGGAAGCACATCTCATATATGTCGAGATGCAAATAGTTTTTCAGATTTGAAAAGCGTAGAGTCTGGAGAGCTGAAGCTGGCTAGTCAATCTTCAACCAACATTGAGGCTAAGGGAACAGTACAGTTGGTAACAAATGATGACATCCGAAACAAAGCAATTGAGTTACGTGAAACTTTTCTGATTCCTGACTTGAGGATGAACTTAATGTCGGTGACCCGGATTACTGATCAGGGATATGAAGTTTCATTTCGCAGAAATGGTGCAAAAGTAAAAAACTCTGAAGGTCAAATTAAGGTCGTCGCTGATCGCATTGGTCACCTGTATTATATAAGACAAGAAGACAAGCAGATTTGTGCGATGTCAACAAGTCGTAATGAAGAGACTTTGACATTGTGGAACGAGCGTCTGGGCATGTGAATACCCGAGATCTTCTTCAGATGATGAAGAAGAAGCAGGTCCTTGATATAAATTTGAAAGGGAATGAAACTCTTCCTTTCTGCGAGGTTTTGTATGAAGAGTAAGATGACTTCTTTATCCTTTACGAGACGGACTAGCAGAACTAACAAACTTAATCTTCAGACGGATAATGGCAGAGAATTTTGCAATGCCGAGTTTGACGAGTTTTTTAAACGTCATGGAATTCGTCGTAGGCTTACGGTTCCTTATACTCGGCAACAGAACGGGATAGCAGAGTGAAAAAATCGAACCTTGGTTGAGATGCCAAGGTGTTTGATGATGCAGGGGGGCTTACAGGCGTCATTTTGAGCAGAAGCAGACCACAGCGGGAATTACCCGAGGAACCGATGTGCGTCGAAACCAATCGACGGGAAGACAGCATTCCAGATATGGACTGGCAAGGTGCCAAGTTTCCAGCATCTAATAGGTGATAGGTATGAAAGCCTACATTCTCAATAAGACCCCAATAAAAGGTAAATTCGACGAAGGTGACAAAGGGCTATAGATTTTGGATACCTTCTGAAAGTAAAATAGACTTGTCCAGAGACGTGCGGTTCTTCTCCGAGGTTAAAAATACTCCAGTTGGATCAGTTGAGGAAGCAATCGGAAATTGTTCCGATGGGATTCCCGAGGAAATCGAATTTTTTGTTAGCTCTGTCCCTTCTCTGAATAATGAGCAAGTAGATGATACATCGAACCATGACACACCCGTCCAACCAAAAGGACGGGAATCAGAAGTAGGAATCTCGAGGAAGACCAAGGAAATTATATTGCTTGACGAGTGTCGCAACCAATAGGATAAACTCCGTTAATGCATCGGAAACTCCTGTAGAGGACGAGCGAATCCAAATTTTGGACCCTGGTGTACCGAACGAGGAAGGCGCATTGAATAATAGTGCCACCGACGAGGTGAGATGCGAGTGCTGCTGCGGAGATAGCCTTCATGTCCGGGGTACATTATGATGAAGCCATGGCTGGACCACACTCTGAACAATGGAATAGACGAGACTCTGCGGACGAGACTTGACGAGATTCTGCGGAATTTAGGTCTACTACCAACTCAGGCAGATCCTTGTCTATATTTCCGACGGGAGAAAAAAAATTAACCCTTTACCAAGGGTTAAGCATCACTATTGTATTGAGGCATTGGGAATGCGTTCGCGCTAGTATGCTTTGTTTTATTCTTTTTGTTGTTTTTTTTTCTGTTTAGAATATATGCGCTTGGATTGAAGAGGGCGTGTTGCGATTAACACTGTTTTTATGTATTCAATCCTTCGCAACGTCTTTGGAAGGAACGCTATATTACTGCGCATGCGTTGCATTCTTTTCTTTTATGTATCTGCACGTGCCCTTCCATGCGCTTGCTGTAAGCTTCAACTCGTTGTTCGCGTAGCACATGTATACACTTTTGTATTAAACATTTCTCGTACCACTTGTACTGTCTGTAATCCCGATTAATACGTTATCGCGCTCACAGTTCTGTTAATAGACTTATTATTAGTTTCAACATATTTTTCTATTCTTTGTCCTCCAGTATTTTAATATTGATTTTGTTAATTCTAATAGCATCTCTTAGTTTTAATTTAACAAAAGCACTTTCATGTATAACCTCTATTGCATATAAACCACACAAAACTAACTTTACGAAACATTTAATCAACTTTCGGTAAATCAATTTATTAACAAAATTTTAACTTTAAAATTTAAAAACAATTTATTAAAAATTGAAATCGTTTTGTTTTTTGAAATTTTAAGTTCGGATCCGTAATAAAAGTTACCGAAAACTTTCTATTACCAAATATGTATGGAAATCAAATAACTTTTTCTCATACCAGTCCGCCGTATTGAATCCGTCATTTTGTTTTTTGTAATTTTTACATCAGATTCATAATCAGCGACCCGAAACACATCAGGGTATCAATTTTGGACACATTTGGAATACTCCTTCCAATTTTTGACGGCGCGAAAGTAGTTGCACGGTTATGGCGTACACTATGGCGTGATTCGGCACCTCTAGATAGGTGGAGGTCGAGGTTAATTTTTATGCATGCATTGTATTCTATTCCTCGAATGGATAAAAAAGTTTCGAAGGATCTATGGGTCGCAAATGTCTCGTCCCCTGAGGAAAAAAATGTTTAATATTTCATTTATTCTCAACATGATTGAAATTGCTTAACGCTATCAAGCACAAAGCATAAAAGTGAAACGTCTTCTAGAACGGAGAAGATTGAATTTACTTAAACTTTGGTCGATTTTCATTATAATATATGCTTAAATAAAGAAGTCAATACAGTAATTTTCTATGAAACGTTCTTATATGTAATTTCAATAATTGTAAAATAGAAATCCGGCTATTTTGACCGTCGTAGGTTTAGTGTCAAACGGGCCTAAACTAGCACAAATAACCTTTTAATACAGTTCCTTGCATCTGTTGCGTCCTTAGCGCAACAGTGCTTTGTTTACTTCTACTGACTCGACGCCATGAAAGGAGAAGGTATACTAAATTGGTTTCCTTCCAAATCGTATGTATTTTGTATTTTACTTTAACGCGTAAATAAAATTCGTTGGAAAAATAAAGTGATAGATACGCTTCCGAGTAAGTCGGCAGCAATACTGTAGTTAGTTATTTGATAGCCACTTTGATGTTTTTGCTTACGATCTATCGGGGGACTTTGACGACTTGCGATTAGTCGAAATGGAATGATCATATACAATTCCTAAGCTCCATTCAACGGCCTTTAGTATCGCATTTCGATGGCTGGTCCATCCACTAGTCACAAAAAGGTTAATATTGGAGTCACGTCGATACGATGAAGTGTTCTACATATCCAGTTCTT
This sequence comes from Halictus ligatus, assembly GCA_028454255.1. NCBI lineage: Eukaryota > Metazoa > Arthropoda > Insecta > Hymenoptera > Halictidae > Halictus > Halictus ligatus. The sequence goes on along the minus strand of CM052136.1, from coordinate 2,232,088 downwards.
TATGGAGCAATATTTCCTCCCAATATCTGCACCGCTTGCGACTGGGTACTCGATAATACAGAATAAGCTATACGATTTCGCGATCGCTTTATTCGTTCTATTGCGACTTATTTGACTCTAGCCTTCATATCTTTCCTTCTCTATTTCACATTTTTATGCGTTTCATGTATTTCAATCATAGAAACTGTCGAGAGAGATGCCGGACGGATCTAGAATTAGGAGAGAGAAAGAGAGAGAGAGAGAGAGAGAGAGAGAGAGAGA